>CM041781.1:193494147-194094147 GCA_023374045.1 Limonium bicolor
CTTAAGAGGATGGAGAAGCTAATGAGCTCTTCAAACTTATTTTTCCCCCTTCAGTGGCGTTTTCCCATGGCTCCAAAATGAGGCTTTTCAAATTTTGGAAAGATAGGAAGCAAGGCCTTGGTCTAACTAAGAGAAATCTATGCTTAGTTTTTGATTTGGAGCTAAAATGAGCAAGTTATGGACAAAGCAAGGTGGTGTTGCCATGGGTGCTGCTCCTACGTGAATGAAGGGAGGAAGAAGATGGTGGAACCGTGTGAAGAAGAGAAATGAAGAGAGAGAAGAAGAAAGGTGGCTAATAAGATATTTGCTTTAATAAAGCAAAATATACTCTTTTACTTATCTCTTCTTTTCCTCCTTATTTGACTACTTATGGTGACTCACCCTCCCTTAGAAAACCGGCCCCCTATCTTAAATAAGGCTAGTCATGGTCTTTGTTGACCAATTAATTAGCTTATATTGATTAAACTTAAACTAAAACTAGTCACTATTGGCACTATTCACTGATTAGTGCACATATTTCTGAAATTTTTGATTTCCCATTGATTTAGACCTCCTAATGTGATACTAATTAGTACACATGTTGATTAAAGAGTAATGATGGACATTTAGCCACTCAAAACTCAATTCTAAGACAATTTTTCTCAAAATGTGCTTTAAGACTTCTTAAAGCACATTTGTGTTTTAGCTTGTTTTCAAGCTTGGTTTTCTTTGGTAATTGGTTAAAATGACCATTAGAATATTACTAAGGTCTTATCATGATATTTGGGTACTCACCCAAGTCTCTCCAAGCTTAGAGCACATTTTTGCCCTAATTGCCCTTAAGGCATTTTCTTGTGTTTTCCTTGGTTTAAATTGTCTACCAATCTTTCTAAGGCATATTTTAGCCTTTATACATCATGATTTGATGTTAAATTAGCATACTTAGGTTTGGGGTATTTCAATCTACCCCCCTTAAAAGAACTTTGTCCCCAAAGTTCCATGCATCTTTTCTTATTAGAATACATGTCTTACCTCATTCCTTAGATCATTAGATCATACTTATGTATACTTATCTCATTGGGTCATTAGATCCGCCATATTCTTATACTTAAATATCACACAACATGCTTAAGCATGTGTAGCACTCAAAATTCTTTTTGTTTCTTTTGATGATTGAAACATTCACATAATTTCCAACGTATTCTCCATGTCACCGGTCCGTAGACAATGGCTCATTCGTCCTCGTCACCATGGGCCAGAATACAAAACACTCTGCTCTCCCCATGTCACCGGTCCGAAGACAAAGGCTCTTGCGTCCTCGACTTCATGGGCGAGACTCAGTAAAAAGTAATCCTTTTTACGAGGTCATGTGAGGAATAATTCCTCTAATTAAAAATACAATCAACTCCAATTCCATTTTATCCTAAGGCCTCTATCCTTAGTGTGATTTTTGTTGTGACCACTGGTAGGGAGTTTTCAGGAATAATCCTACCCTGATGTGATCACATCAGTGTAGGACCATCCTTCCACTCCAATTTGTGTTCGGTTCCCTTGATCCCTAGAAAATCAAGTTCCACCTCCCACGTCATTTTCAAACATCCAAATTGAAATACCCCAAACCTAAGTATGCTAAGTAAACATCAAATATGATGTAGTAAGGCTAGAATATGCCTTAGAAAGATTGGTAGACAATTTAAACTAAGGAAAACACAAGAAAATGCCTTAAGGGCAATTAGGGCAAAAATGTGCTCTAAGCTTGGAGAGACTTGGGTGAGTACCCAAATATCATGATAAGACCTAGTAATATTCTAATGGTCATTTAAATCAATTAGCAAAGAAACCAAGCTTGAAAACAAGTTAAAACATAAAATGTGCTTTAAGAGTCTTAAAGCACATTTTTGAGAATTGTCTAGAATTGAGTTTTGAGTGCTAAATGTCCATCATTACTCTTTAATCAACATGTGTACTAATTAGTATCACATTAGGAGGTCTAAATCAATGAGAAATCAAAAATTTCCCGATTATGTGCCTTGATTAGTGAATAGTGCCAAATAGTGACTAGTTTAAGTTTTAATCAATATAAGCTAATTAGTTGGTCAACAAAGACCATGACTAGCCATATTTAAGATGGGGGCCGGTTTTCTAAGGGATGAGTCACCATAGACTTCATCAAATAAGGAAGAAAAGAAGAGATAAGTAAAGAAGTTACTATTTGCTTTATTAAAGCAAATATCTTACCTTAGCCTACCTTTCCTTCTTCTCTCTCTTCATTTCTCTTCTTCACACGATTTCTCTTCTCTTCTTTTGCTCCAAACCGAGAGAGCTCCATTCATGGGTGCTCCACCTTCAATCACTCACTAAGTGTTCATCTTTGCTCCAAATCAAAAACTAAACACATATTCTCTTAGTTAGGCCAAGACCTATCTTTCTATCTCTTCACATCTTTCAAAGCTCCTTTTGGTGCCAAGAGGAAACCATTGATGGAGGAAAATCAATTTTGAAGAGCTCATTAGCTTCTCCATTCTCTTAAGGTAAAGAAAATGTGAAGAAAAATCATGTTTCCATCACTTCCTCACCTTGGCCGAAAATTCCTCATAAGATACCTTGTTTTTATGCCTTGTTCTAGCTTGATTTATTCACCAAGGACTAGTGGAGGTCCTATTTCATTCAATGCCCAAGTCTACTTTTAGACTTCAAAGGTAATCATCCACTTTTATGCCTTAGAACACATTTCTAACCTAGGTTTTCATTCCTTGAGGTTAGTGTATTGTTTAGTACTCATATGAGTCAATGTATGTTGATTAGAACATTGGCAAGGGGAATTTAAGTGGTGGCCGAGATTCATGCAAGAAGAAGGTCTAAGGAGGAAGTTAAGATAAGCTTGAGGAAACAAGGTAAAATGCTTACCTAATGGTGGTTTAAGTTTTAAGGGATGAGTTTTAGATAAGTACCAATGTGGCTTAGAGCTTACATTGTGTATTGGGTTATATAACCTAAGAAAAAGAACTTAAACAAGCTTATGAACTTGTGATAAAGGAGCTAATGAGAATGAGTTAGTAATATAAGTTTAAGGTGGATTTTAAGAGCATTATAACTACTATGATGATGATGAGTGTATTTGCAGGTTGAAAGCTTATACATGTGGGAAATTCAGTGTTTAAGTTTAAGTCATTTAAGGGCCTAAGAGCCATGTCATTTAAGAGCCTTAGTGCTATGCAATTTAAAATTATTGCACTATATTGAGTTATAAGAATGAGTTGATTTGGATGAGGAAATGTGATGAGAAGGACTTGGTGTGTGTGAGATTATTGTGTGAGAAAAACAATGCATTTGGGCATGAGAATATACTAGAGGAGCTATGGCGAAATTTGAGTAGAAAATAAGTGTTTAGGTGAAGGTGGTGAATTAATATGACCTAGGATTTACTAGGAGTCATTAGGAAGAATTTGAGTGGAAATGAGTTAACTAAGGAGTTCTTGAGGATGAGAATGACCTAGAATGGTCTATGAGGAAATTAGAGTTTAGATGGGTGTATTGAACACACCAAAGTCATGGTATGAGGAGTAGTAGACTTGTGTAAGAATCTGGAAGAGAAAGGTGTGGGAGAATGTTGTCAAATGTCAAGGAAAGTGACTGGGAATGTAAAGAGAGTATGATCATGAGAATGGTGAATAAGATGCATAAAAGAGGTGGGAATGTTTAAGGAGGGTGTTACATGGTCAGGGTAAATGAAGAACCATGTTAAGGTGTTAAGGTAATGGAAAGCAATGTATAAGTAAGCTCAAGAGTTTAGGAGTGTTGAGTAACAATAAAAAGAAGAGAAATTGTGCATGGACATGCAAGATGACCTTGGAAGGATTGAGCAAAGCAAAGATGTAATGTAGTGATGTTAAGGAGGAGCTATATGGGTTGAAAAGAAACACTTTGGTTAGTTGAAGTTTTAGACATAATGTACATGTTGGAAAAAAAGGAATAACTAACAAGTGTTAGGAGTTTTTGCAAGGATTGAGTAAAAGTTTGAGAAGATCTTTGGAAGTTGTTTTAATGAGTTTGGTGGAGGTTATAAGGTGGGTTTAAGGTGCCAAGATGGTGTTGGACCTATTAGGACACTTGTGGAAGAGTTTGGAATTGAAAGAGCAATTAAAGAGGAAAATCTGTAGTGGACCGACCCAGGGTCCGACCCAGTTTTGGGTCGGTCGGGCCATGTTGAGCCAGCCGGAATGTCTCTGGACTGGACCGACCCAGAGGGTTTGGGTCGGTCGGCTTAGCTTTGGGTCGGTCGGGCAAAGATTTAATGTAGGAAAATGGGTTCTGCAATGGACCGACCCAGAGGGTTTGGGTCGGTCGGTCTAGCTCTGGGTCGGTCGGATGGGTTTCAAGAGACGGAAGGGTTTCTGTAATGGACCGACCCAGGGGTAGGGTCGGTCGGTGGGTCGGTCGGACCCTTAACACTTAGAAAAAATAAAAAAAAGAAATTTTGGATTCTAAGAATGGTAATGGGTAATGAGGAATACCTTTGGTAGGGTGGTAATGATTAGGATCCTAAGAACTTAAGGATTAAGTTAAGTTAAGTATAAACTTAAAAGTGTAAGGTTAAGTTGTAAGATTAAGTGGTAAGACTTAAGAGGTGATAGTGGGAATCGTTAAGTAAGTTAAATAGGTTAAGTAAGTTGAATTAAGCTAAGTGATTAATAACCTAAAACTGAATGAATGTTTTAGGACTTGGGAGTTTGGACTCCGGAAGAGAGTAAGCAGCCGAACGACCAACGGTGAACGGTACAGTTCTTCTTGTGACCTGCTTGCTAACGAGGTGTCCCTCGGCTTGTGTGCTATCTGTTTTTGTGTGCTCACTAAACAAGATAAAGCATGCAACCGGAATATTATATATATATTGTATTGTTGTGTGATGTTTGAAAACTAACACACATACCGTGAGAACTTACTAACCAATGTTTAGTAAGGAATTGAGTGAGACTAAGGAACGCCCCTAATAAGGGACGATATGAACCGAAAGAGGTTAACCAACAAACATGGTCTTGAGACTATTACTAACTGGAACTTGAGTGAGGAAACCCGGGACCGATCTCCGGTCATGCATGCTAAGGAAAAGGGGGACGGTATCTGAATCAGATCCGCCCTCCGCTTAAGGACTTGTCTTCGGACTTGTAGCCTAGGGCCGGTTGCCGGCTCAGCTATGCTGGATTCCCGTCCAGGGTAGGTGGCATTAAGATGGTGCGGTGGGATCACCTAAATCCCAGGTTTGGACTTAGGCTACAACCATTCCCTCCAGGAACGGTTTGTATTCTGAGAATAAGTTAAGATTAAGATAAGTTACAATCATTCCTTTTTAAAGGATGATTTGTATTATTAGATTAAGATTAAGTTAAGATTAAGTTAAGTTACAATCATTCCTTTTAAAGGATGATTGGTATCGTTAAGATTAAGATTAAGTTAAGATTAAGATTAAGGTGAGGTTAAGATAAGTTGCAACCATTCCTTTTTAAAGGATGGTTTGTATTATTAAGATTAAGGTAAGTTACATCCACTCCTTATTAAAGGATGGTTGTTTCTAAGATTAAGATAAGACTAAGATTGAGGTGAGATAAGGTGGACTAAGATTAAGAGGGAACATTACTTAAGGAGTTAAATAACTAACTCTCTAATTAAGGGAACGCATTTAAGTCGTTCATGGTGTGTGAACTTTGATTGTTCATCTCTGAGTTGTTGTTTTACTGCACTTACTATTATATTGTGCATCTAATCAACCTCCATGCTATCGACAATTAGTCGTCGTAGCCACGTTAGCTTGGGGGCCATGAGAGGATCGTACCAGCATTCGTGCTGACCCCCTCGGGGGCTTTTTTTTTTACTACACAGGTGAACGTCAGGAGGTGGCTGTCGCGAGAGTAAGAAGAAGTACAAGTGTTAAGGACTAAGTGTGGCCTACGAGTTGTGCATGTACACTCGTATGGAAATTGAGTTAGTAAGATGTATAGGATGTGAGGGGGTTGTAAGAAGGATATGTATATGGTTAAGATTGTTTTACTAATGTTCGGTATATTCTGTAGTCAGACCGTGGCAAGGTCCTGGATTATAAAGAATTCCGCTGTGACATGTTTATATATATACTGTTAAGTTGCGAGACCACATCTGGATTGAGTTGGGGTGTTACATTAAGTGGTATCAGAGCGTAGTTACGCTCTGAAGACAAGAAATACCGAACTTAGGAGAATGATGAGGTTGAGATTGAGTTATGGGTTAAGGGTTGAGAGATAGAGTGAGAGGTGCGTTAGCCAGGACTTCCCGGTGTTTACCGGATATCCATAGTACCTAGGCCCGCCCTCCACATCCCTAACCCTGAATTTGTGGAACAAACGCCAGAGAGAAGAAAGCCTTCTCTTACTCGGAAACCCGATCTGGCAGTTAGCTAACAGTAAACAATACGAGAAACATCTTGTTGCATAACAGTTAAGGAGAACTGGGAGATTTTTAATGGAGCGCATCGGCGAAACAGGCGTTACCAATGGAACCTTACCAGTAAAAGAACGGTAATTACCAGCAACATGGGTCACATGCTACGCAGTCGAAATAACCCGCAATACCATTGATAAGAAAAGCACTACGGGTGCAATAGAAAGGAAAAGGGAAGCGACATGAGTACCGGACAGCGGTCCGAGTAAGAATAACAGTGGGATAATACAAAGCATGAGGATTGAGATTACTGGAAAGTCCAGTTAGAAATGGGAACTCCAAACCCCATACAATGAGGAAGGTTACAAAACCTGGCCAACATAATGCGGACGACGGTGGAAACTCATACAAGTTGTATACCGGAATAGGACTACAATGTAGTGCCTAAAGGAAAACCGTTGCTTAGTAACCACAATAAAACGTGTGGAGACAGGAGGGAGGATTAAGACATAAGAGGATATTAAGGGATTCCCTCAGAAAGAGGAATGCCTTAATAGATGACAGTACTGTCAAACATAAGGAAACTGCCGGAGGGTTAATTATCCAAAATAAGATATTATCGAAGGAGTCCCGAGGACTACCAATTACATGGAAATTAGAAAGAAGTATCGCTACCAACGTACCTTGCACCAATAGCCCATCCTGCATGGCGCACTTGCCATAGCAAGTGCTACCACGGTTAAGCTACACGGAAAGCCATCATGGCAAGATAAGAGAACGCTATAGTCTGGTATATATTAATACCTGTTTGCAAATCTATAAGAATAGAAAAAAAATATAGGACCTTGGAAGGGCCTGACGGCCTGACCATGATGAGATCAACCGACACATCAGCCAGCAAGGAGCTGAGCTTAGACGAAATACTAAACCATATAAATGCTAGCAACGGTATAACCCACTACAACGACACACCGACAGTACGGTAAGAACACAATCCCGAACTCCAAGGGAAAACCTAAGAGATTGCTCGGTATCGCGAGCAAAAACACTATATAAGCAATGATAGACAAGGGATGTATTATAAGATACTATTGAGACTGTTGAAGCATCGACTTACAATGAAAACGGGATAAGACTCCCAGAGTGACCATTAAGGATACCATAACAACATTCTTCAATGAAGATGTTGGACGACCCAGAAAACAAGGACAAAAGAAATAAACGTAAGCTATAACCTACTAAGGATTAAAGTCGTACAACCCTGGAAAAGGAAAGCTCAGAGGACTACCCCCACAGAGCGGGCATAGTCGAGCCGAACAAACTGATGAATGACAGCTAGTACTGTTCGTCTAACTCATTAACACCCAAGTATGATTGATCATCAAAGGGTGGCGTAATCAACAGAAGTTGAACGAAGCGTTGAGATAGAAGTATAAAATGCCAGGATGATATCCAACTTGGACACCGTAAGGCAAACGCCTAATACGAACTTATCCTTAATTGCCGAAAGATATAAGTCTAGTAAAATGACAGTGTTGTCAAAGACATTAAGTAACCTTAGATCACCTGAACAACTTCCCTAGCAGGAAGCAGGTTTCAGCAACTTATCATAAAACCCGATACTACATTTAGTATGTAACCTAATGATTGATGGTGTTCCAAGGAACCAGAATCTTAAGAGAATGACCTGCAGATGAGTAAGAACACAAATAATGGACTGAGACATTAAGCACTAAGAGCCTACGAGCCAAGGATGTTAACCACATCAGAGCCCGAGGTGCAATAAGTTGTTAGAGAGCTTGTTTAAGCCACGAAGGGACTACAATTTGTAGATATGAACGGTTACCAAACCTGTAACTTAGATTGGGGAGAACATTACCAAGAAAGGGTACCAATGAGAATATTGAGATAATGCTAAGGACAGGAGCGGAGAACGAACCATGCCTTTTAGGGTGGGGATACCTCTCCTTGTTGTGAGGCCAAGAGTGGGAATAAACCCCTCAAAAGGGCTTTCACTTATTAGAGATGAAGTAAACCTTATTTAGAAAATGGAAACTATGAACTTTGAGATCACCTTAGAACATACCAGATACACTTGAGTAATAAGGAAGGTCGCACAGATAGACCCTATATCCAACACCCAGGATGTAAGAATTAGTAATGGTCAGAGATAAACATTGTGACTGCACATTGTGGCACGTTAATTAATCAATGCTCAGAAGAGCTTGTGATTCAGTGGATGACTTCTTCAGTAATCAGTTAAACTACATGGTAGATAACATCACTAAGGATAAAAGAAAGCAAAAGAGATTAGCCTACTTACGAATCTGAGATTGGAGCATAACATCTTCGTATCAAGAGTCAACTATTTTACAACACGGTACGACAACCGCCAATACCGGGATGAGAGAACTCCCAGTGTGTTTACACCAAGAAGGGATTGAGTATAAGGTAAGACATTAGAATAAGTGAGTAAGAGGTTGCACCATTAATGGGCAACATGGTAAAGGCCAACTACCACGGTAGTAGTGGTCGTGAGTACAATAGTTAGATAAGTGGACTAAGTCATGGTGCGCGGTAAGGCGACCATTATGTATGAGCCGTCAAATATTGACACTGAGGCAATTAGATTTATGAGTTAAGACCAGCATAAGTAAGAAAATAAGATGGTAGACGGACTGTGCATTGATGCCAGTAGTCTGGACATGGTTTGGTAAGATTACACAGGAAGCACACACACACCCATTCCTTAAGGAACTGGAAGTGCTTTCCCAATAGAATGAATATAAGAAAGAAGATAAGAGGCTCTATGGAAAGAGACCTAAGCTACTAAGAAATAGAATCAATGCGGAATACAGAAAGGAGCTGGAGCATACCATACCCAAGAACGCAGTAAATGGATTCCCTTGATTAACTTCAAGAAGAACAATAAATGTTATTATGGAACGATGAAAGAGGAGATCGACAACAGAATACTTCATAATTAGCAATAGCTAAACGTGTGACGGACACTATGAGTTTACTAAAACGAGACGTGGGACGACTGCACCCCACAGGGGCTTGCAGGCCTGACACGCTCATTTATGAGTTAGTTGGGTAAGTAGTAATGTACCAGTAAGGTACCCCATGCATGTAGACGAGTGGTGTAAGGAACACGGGAAGTAGTCGACTCCGTACAACCGACGACGACGCAAGATCAGACAAGAGCAGCTACTACCACAACAGTTGAAGAGAAGAATTCAGTTGAACCAGTAACGCAGGGAATCAGAGAACAAATAATTAAGGACTATGAAGTGCGAGAAGCACGGATTGTTAAGTATAGACATAGGACATGTCTTAAGAGGAGTAAGATTAGACTGTAAAGTGCAATAAGCACTAAACAGTAGTTTGAGATTAAGAATCATCCTCAGACCAAAGGTCAGTTGGGGAGAACAATTTAGACATTCGAGAAAATACTAAGAGAACGATTTAGACGAGTTACAACTCATTAAGGCCGTGTATATATAAAGATAACACACGTGTCCATTGAGACAATTAAGCCTAAGATTATCAGAGTCGCGCAGCGGAAGCTAGCAGACCACTACCTTGACGTTAGACCAAACTAAGTTAAGAATACGGTATAAGCACCGTTAAGAATCCTCGATGCAGAAACTAAGTCATTTCTGATCGAATTATAAGTAAGATAGATGACGTGGAAGCTAGAATGCTTGGTAAGAATTAGACATCTTGAACTTATGTTCAAAGATGATGTGACGCCGATTACGTGGGCGTAATCCATTTTAAGGGGGGTAGAGCGAAAACCGCTTAGCGTATGTTTGTGTACTGAGTACATAAACTACGGTGTGCATAGCACAAATAATTTGAGAATATGTTTTACATAAACATTTTGAGATAAATTATGGTTATTGCACACAGAAGATGTGAATGCCATACATATTAAGTACTTATCTTGTTAACTCCGGGTGTGAGTACAAGTTAAGAGAATTAAGGAAGAGGAATTAAGGAAGAGGATTAAGGAGACTTAAGAAGTAAGAATATATGAGGAATGAGTCATATGAGACTATGTGGAGATAAGAATAAGATAACATTATGAGATGCAATTTGATATGATTATGAGTTAGGATATAGTAATGTTATGTGGTATGAGACAGTGGAAGTTGGTATGAGACTGATATAGAATTTAGTAGGAATTTAAGTCTTGAGGTAATTACTAAGAGATGAATTGGGAATGTTTGATGGAATGAGTCCACACTTTGGAGATGTATTGATTATGAGTAGAAGAACTAAAAAGATAGAAAATTGGACATGAGTGAATTATTTGGATGTTTGAAAATGACGTGGGAGGTGGAACTTGATTTTCTAGGGATCAAGGGAAACCGAACACAAATTGGAGTGGAAGGATGGTTCTACACTGATGCTGATCACATCAGGGTCGGATGATTCCTGAAACTCCCTACCAGTGGTCACAATTAAATCACACTAAGAATAGAGGCCTTAGGATAAAATGAAATTGGAGTTGCTTGTATTTTTAATTAGAGGAATTATTCCTCACATGACCTCGTAAAAAGGATTACCTTTTTACTGAGTCTCGCCCATGAAGTCGAGGACGCACGAGCCTTTGTCTTCGGACCGGTGACATGGGGAGAGCAGCGTGTTTTGTATTCTGGCCCATGGTGACGAGGACGAATGAGCCATTGTCTACGGACCGGTGACATGGGAGAATACGTTGGGAAAATTATGTGAATGTTTTAATCATCAAAAAGGAATTTTGAGTGCTACACGTGCTTAGGCATGTTGTGTGATATTTAAGTATAAGAATATGGTGGATCTAAGGATTCAATGAGTTTAAGTATACATAAGTATGATCTATATGATCTAAGGAATGAGGTATACATGTATTCTAATGAGATAAGATGCATGGGAACTTTGGGACAAAGTCCTTTTAAGGGGGTAGATTGAAATACCCCAAACCTAAGTATGCTAAGTAAACATCAAATATGATGTAGTAAGGCTAGAATATGCCTTAGAAAGATTGGTAGACAATTTAAACTAAGGAAAACACAAGAAATGCCTTAAGGGCAATTAGGGCAAAAATGTGCTCTAAGCTTGGAGAGACTTGGGTGAGTACCCAAATATCATGATAAGACCTTAGTAATATTCTAATGGTCATTTTTAAATCAATTAGCAAAGAAAACCAAGCTTGAAAACAAGTTAAAACACAAAATGTGCTTTAAGAAGTCTTAAAGCACATTTTTGAGAAATTGTCTTAGAATTGAGTTTTGAGTGGCTAAATGTCCATCATTACTCTTTAATCAACATGTGTACTAATTAGTATCACATTAGGAGGTCTAAATCAATGAGAAATCAAAAATTTCCCGATTATGTGCCTTGATTAGTGAATAGTGCCAAATAGTGACTAGTTTAAGTTTTAATCAATATAAGCTAATTAGTTGGTCAACAAAGACCATGACTAGCCATATTTAAGATGGGGCCGGTTTTCTAAGGGATGAGTCACCATAGACTTCATCAAATAAGGAAGAAAAGAAGAGATAAGTAAAGAAGTTACTATTTGCTTTATTAAAGCAAATATCTTACCTTAGCCTACCTTTCCTTCTTCTCTCTCTTCATTTCTCTTCTTCACACGATTTCTTCTTCTCTTCTTTTGCTCCAAACCGAGAGAGCTCCATTCATGGGTGCTCCACCTTCAATCACTCACTAAGTGTTCATCTTTGCTCCAAATCAAAAACTAAACACATATTTCTCTTAGTTAGGCCAAGACCTATCTTTCTATCTCTTCAAATCTTTCAAAGCTCCATTTTGGTGCCAAGAGGAAACTCCATTGATGGAGGAAAATCAAGTTTGAAGAGCTCATTAGCTTCTCCATTCTCTTAAGGTAAAGAAAATGTAAGAAAAATCATGTTTCCATCACTTCCTCACCTTGGCCGAAAATTGCCTCATAAGATACCTTGTTTTTATGCCTTGTTCTAGCTTGATTTATTCACCAAGGACTAGTGGAGGTCCTATTTCATTCAATGCCCAAGTCTACTTTTAGACTTCAAAGGTAATCATCCACTTTTATGCCTTAGAACACATTTCTAACCTAGGTTTTCATTCCTTGAGGTTAGTGTATTGTTTAGTACTCATATGAGTCAATGTATGTTGATTAGAACATTGGCAAGGGGAATTTAAGTGGTGGCCGAGATTCATGCAAGAAGAAGGTCTAAGGAGGAAGTTAAGATAAGCTTGAGGAAACAAGGTAAAATGCTTACCTAATGGTGGTTTAAGTTTTAAGGGATGAGTTTTAGATAAGTACCAATGTGGCTTAGAGCTTACATTGTGTATTGGGTTATATAACCTAAGAAAAAGAACTTAAACAAGCTTATGAACTTGTGATAAAGGAGCTAATGAGAATGAGTTAGTAATATAAGTTTAAGGTGGATTTTAAGAGCATTATAACTACTATGGATTGATGAGTGTATTTGCAGGTTGAAAGCTTATACATGTGGGAAATTCAGTGTTTAAGTTTAAGTCATTTAAGGGCCTAAGAGCCATGTCATTTAAGAGCCTTAGTGCTATGCAATTTAAATTATTGCACTATATTGAGTTATTAAGATGAGTTGATTTGGATGAGGAAATGTGATGAGAAAGGACTTGGTGTGTGTGAGATTATTGTGTGAGAAAAACAATGCATTTGGGCATGAGAATATACTAGAGGAGCTATGGCGAAATTTGAGTAGAAAATAAGTGTTTAGGTGAAGGTGGTGAATTAATATGACCTAGGATTTACTAGGAGTCATTAGGAAGAATTTGAGTGGAAATGAGTTAACTAAGGAGTTCTTGAGGATGAGAATGACCTAGAATGGTCTATGAGGAAGTTAGAGTTTAGATGGGTGTATTGAACACACCAAAGTCATGGTATGAGGAGTAGTAAGACTTGTGTAAGAATCTGGAAGAGAAAGGTGTGGGAGAATGTTGTCAAATGTCAAGGAAAGTGACTGGGAATGTAAAGAGAGTATGATCATGAGAATGGTGAATAAGATGCATAAAAGAGGTGGGAATGTTTAAGGAGGGTGTTACATGGTCAGGGGAAATGAAGAACCATGTTAAGGTGTTAAGGTAATGGAAAGCAATGTATAAGTAAGCTCAAGAGTTTAGGAGTGTTGAGTAACAATAAAAAGAAGAGAAATTGTGCATGGACATGCAAGATGACCTTGGAAGGATTGAGCAAAGCAAAGATGTAATGTAGTGATGTTAAGGAGGAGCTATATGGGTTGAAAAGAAACACTTTGGTTAGTTGAAGTTTTAGACATAATGTACATGTTGGAAAAAAAAGGGAATAACTAACAAGTGTTAGGAGTTTTTGCAAGGATTGAGTAAAAGTTTGAGAAGATCTTTGGAAGTTGTTTTAATGAGTTTGGTGGAGGTTATAAGGTGGGTTTAAGGTGCCAAGATGGTGTTGGACCTATTAGGACACTTGTGGAAGAGTTTGGAATTGAAAGAGCAATTAAAGAGGAAAATCTGTAGTGGACCGACCCAGGGTCCGACCCAGTTTTGGGTCGGTCGGGCCATGTTGAGCCAGCCGGAATGTCTCTGGACTGGACCGACCCAGAGGGTTTGGGTCGGTCGGCTTAGCTTTGGGTCGGTCGGGCAAAGATTTAATGTAGGAAAATGGGTTCTGCAATGGACCGACCCAGAGGGTTTGGGTCGGTCGGTCTAGCTCTGGGTCGGTCGGATGGGTTTCAAGAGACGGAAGGGTTTCTGTAATGGACCGACCCAGGGGTAGGGTCGGTCGGTGGGTCGGTCGACCCTTAACACTTAGAAAAAAAAAGAAATTTTGGATTCTAAGAATGGTAATGGGTAATGAGGAATACCTTTGGTAGGGTGGTAATGATTAGGATCCTAAGAACTTAAGGATTAAGTTAAGTAAGTATAAACTTAAAAGTGTAAGGTTAGTTGTAAGATTAAGTGGTAAGACTTAAGAGGTGATAGTGGGAATCGTTAAGTAAGTTAATAGGTTAAGTAAGTTGAATTAAGCTAAGTGATTAATAACCTAAAACTGAATGAATGTTTTAGGACTTGGGAGTTTGGACTCCGGAAGAGAGTAAGCAGCCGAACGACCAACGGTGAACGGTACAGTTCTTCTTGTGACCTGCTTGCTAACGAGGTGTCCCTCGGCTTGTGTGCTATCTTGTTTTGTGTGCTCACTAAACAAGATAAAGCATGCAACCGGAATATTATATATATTGTATTGTTGTGTGATGTTTGAAAACTAACACAACATACCGTGAGAACTTACTAACCAATGTTTAGTAAGGAATTGAGTGAGACTAAGGAACGCCCCTAATAAGGGACGATATGAACCGAAAGAGGTTAACCAACAAACATGGTCTTGAGACTATTACTAACTGGAACTTGAGTGAGGAAACCCGGGACCGATCTCCGGTCATGCATGCTAAGGAAAAAGGGGGACGGTATCTGAATCAGATCCGCCCTCCGCTTAAGGACTTGTCTTCGGACTTGTAGCCTAGGGCCGGTTGCCGGCTCAGCTATGCTGGATTCCCGTCAAGGGTAGGTGGCATTAAGATGGTGCGGTGGGATCACCTAAATCCCAGTTTGGACTTAGGCTACAACCATTCCCCTCCAGGAACGGTTTGTATTCTGAGAATAAGTTAAGATTAAGATAAGTTACAATCATTCCTTTTTAAAGGATGATTTGTATATTAAGATTAAGATTAAGTTAAGATTAAGTTAAGTTACAATCATTCCTTTTTAAAGGATGATTGTATCGTTAAGATTAAGATTAAGTTAAGATTAAGATTAAGGTGAGGTTAAGATAAGTTGCAACCATTCCTTTTTAAAGGATGGTTTGTATTATTAAGATTAAGGTAAGTTACATCCACTCCTTATTAAAGGATGGTTGTTTCTAAGATTAAGATAAGACTAAGATTGAGGTGAGATAAGGTTGGACTAAGATTAAGAGGGAACATTACTTAAGGAGTTAAATAACTAACTCTCTAATTAAGGGAACGCATTTAAGTCGTTCATGGTGTGTGAACTTTGATTGTTCATCTCTGAGTTGTTGTTTACTGCACTTACTATATATTGTGCATCTAATCAACCTCCATGCTATCGACAATTAGTCGTCGTAGCCACGTTAGCTTGGGGGCCATGAGAGGATCGTACCAGCATTCGTGCTGACCCCCTCGGGGGCTTTTTTTTTTACTACACAGGTGAACGTCAGGAGGTGGCTGTCGCGAGAGTAAGAGGAGTACAAGTGTTAAGGACTAAGTGTGGCCTACGAGTTGTGCATGTACACTCGTATGGCAATTGAGTTAGTAAGATGTATAGGATGTGAGGGGGTTGTAAGAAGGATATGTATATGGTTAAGATTGTTGTACTAATGTTCGGTATATTCTGTAGTCACCGTGGCAAGGTCCTGGATTATAAAGAATTCCGCTGTGACATGTTTATATATATACTGTTAAGTTGCGAGACCACATCTGGATTGAGTTGGGGGTGTTACAAAATAATTCACTCATGTCCAATTTTCTATCTTTTAGTTCTTCTAATCATAATCAATACATCTCCAAGTGTGGACTCAGTCCATCAAACATTCCCAATTCATCTCTTAGTACTTACCTCAGGGCTTAACTTCCTACTAAGTTCTATTACAGTCTCATACCATTTCTCACCATCTTATGTCTCATAGCATTACCATTTCCTTCCTCATACTCATATCAAATAATATCTCATATGTTATCTTATTCTTATCTCACACATAGTCTCATATCGACTCATACCTCATATATATTCTTTATTTCTTAAATCTCCTTATTCCTCTTCCTTAGTTCTCTTAACTTGTACCCACACCGGAGTTAACAAGATAGGTACTTAATATGTATGGTATTCACATCTTCTGTGTGCAATAACCATAATTTATCTCAAAATGTTTATGTAAACATATTCTTAAATTATTTTGTGCTATGCACACCGTAGTTTATGTACTCAGTACACAAACATACGCTAAGCGGTTTTTCGCTCTAAAAAATCCCCCTTAAAAATGGATTACGGCCCACGTAATCAACATACATGATCTTTGGAACATAAGTTCAAGATGTCTAATTCCTACCAAGCATTCTAGCTTCCATGTCATCTATCTTACTTAGAATTCGATCAGGAATGACTTAGTTTCTGTATCGAGGATTCTTAACGGTACTTATACCGTTTCCTTAACTTAGTTTGGTCTAATCTCAAAGGTAGTGATCTGCTAGCTTCCGCTGCACCACTCTGATGTTCTTAGGCTTAACTGTCTCAATGGACACGTGTTATCTTTATATATACACGGCCTTAATGAGTTGTAACTCCTCTATCCATTCTCCTTGAAGATCTTACGCTCATACTTTTAGTGTTTTCTCGAATGTCTAAATTGTTCTCCCCAACTGACCTTTGGTCTGAGGATGATTCTTAGTCTGAAACTACTGTTTAGTGCATATTGCGCTTTACAGTTTCAATCCCTTACATCTTAAGACATGTCCAATGTCTGTACTTAACAATCCGTGCTCTTCGCACTTCATAGTCCTTAATTATCTGTTCTCTGGTTCTTCTGTGTTGCTGGTTCAACTGGATTCTTTTTCTTCAACTGTTGTGGTGGTAGATGCTCTTGTCTGATTTTGCGTCGTTGTCCGTGGTACGGAGTCGACTACCTCCCGTGTTCCTTACACCACTCGTCTACGTGCATGGGGTACCTTACTGGTACATTACTACTTACCCAACTAACTCATAAATGAGCGTGTCAGGCCTGCAAGCCCCTGTGGGGTGCAGTCGTCCCACGTCTCGTTTTAGTAAACTCATAGTGTCCGTCACACGTTTAGCTATTGCTAATTATGAAGTATTCTGTTGTCGATCTCCTCTTTCGTCGTTCCATAATAACATTTATTGTTCTTCTTGAAATTAATCAAGGGAAGTCCATTTACTGTGTTCTTGGGTATGTATGCTCCAGCTCCTTTCCGTATCCCGTACTGATTCGGTCTCTTAATAATTGAGGTCTCTTTCCGTAGAGCCTCTTATGTTGTTTCTCATATTTATGCTAATAGGAATGCACTTCCAATTCCTTAAGGAATGGGTAGCGTGCTTCCCGCGAAATCTTACCTAACCAGGTCCAGACTACTGGCACCAATGCACAGCTCGTCTACCATCTTATTTCCTTACTTATACTGGTCTTAACTCATAAATCTAATTGCCTCAGTGTCAACATTTGACGGCTCATACATAATGGTCGCCTTACCGCGCACCATGACTTAATCCACCTTTCTAACTATTGTACTCACGACCACTACTACCGTGGTAGTTGGCTCTTACTATGTTGCCCATTAATGGTGCAACCTCTTACTCACTTATTCCAATGTCTTACCTTATACTCAATCCCTTCTTGGTGTAAACACACTGGGAGTTCTCTCATTCCGGTATTGGCGGTTATCGTACTGTGTTGTAAGATAGTTGACTCTTGATATGAAGATGTTATGCTCCAATCTCAAATTCGCAAGTAGGCTAATTTCTTTCGCTTTCTTTCATCCTTAGTGATGTTATCTACCATGTAGTTTAACTGGTTACTGAAGAAGTCATTCACTGAATCACAAGCTCTTCTGAGCATTGATTAATTGACGTGCCATAATGTGCAGTCACATGTTTATCTCTGACCATTATTAATTCTTACATCCTGGGTGTTGGATATGGGGTCTATCTGTGCAACCTTCCTTATTACTCAAGTGTATCTGGTATGTTCTAAGGTAATCTCAAGGTTCATAGTTTCCATTTTCTAAATAAAGTGTGTTTTATCTCTAATATGTGAAAGCCCTTTTTAGGGGTTCATTCCCACTCATGGCCTCACATCAAGGAGAGGTATCCCCACCCTAAAAGGCATGGTTCGTGCTCCGCTCCTGTCCTTAGCATTATCTCAATATTCTCATTGGTACCCTTTCTTGGTAATGTTCTTCCCAATCTAAATTATAGGTTTGGTAACCGTTCATATCTACAAATTGTAGTCCCTTCATGGCTTAAACAAGCTCTCTTATAACTTACCGCGCCTCGGGCTCTGATGTGGTTAACATCCTTGGCTCGTAGGCTCCTAATGCTTAACGTCTCAGTTCATTATTTGTGCTCTTACTCATCTGCAGGTCATTCTCTTAAGATTCTGGTTTCTTGAGCACTATCCACCGTTAGGTTATACACTAAATGTAGTATCGGGTTTCATGGTAAGTTGCTGCATCCTGCTTCCTGCTATGGAAGTTGTTCAGGCGTTCTGAGGTTACTTAATGTCTTTGACAATACTGTCATTTTAAGGTGTCCAAGTTGGATATCATCCAGTCATCTTATACTTCCATCTCAACGCTTCGTTCAACTTTCGTTGACTATGCCACCCGTTGATGATCAATCATACTTGGGTGTTAATGAGTTAAACAAACAGTGTTAACTGTCATTCATCAGTTGTTCGGCTCGACTATGCCCGCTCTGTGGGGGTAGTCCTCTGAGTTTTCCTTTTCCAGGGTTGTGCGACTTTAATCCTTAGTAGGTTATAGCTTACGTTTATTTCTTTTATCCTTGTTTTCTGGGTTTTCCAACATCTTCATCGAAGAACGTTGTTATGGTATCCTTAATGGTCACTCTGGGAGTCTTATCCCGTTTCCGTTGTAAGTCGATGCTTCAATAATCTCAATAGTATCTTATAATACATCCCTTGTATATCATTGCTTATATAGTGTTTTTGCTCGCATTGCCGAGCGATCCCTTAGGTTTTCCCCTTGGAGTTTGGGATTGTGTTCTTACCGTACTGTTGGTTGTCGTTGTAGTGGGTTATACCGTTGCAAATATTCACATGGTCTAATATTTCATCTAAGCTCAGCTCTCTGCTGACTGATGTGTCGGTTCATCTCATCATGGTCAGGCCGTCCGGCCCTTCCAAGGTCCTATTTTTTTTCCTGTTCTTATAGATTACAATCAGGTATTAATATATGTTGCAACTGTAGCGTTCTCCTATTTCGCCTTGATGGCTTTTCGTGTGGCTTAACCGTGGTAGCACTTGCTATGGCAAGTGCGCCATGCAGGATGGGTTATTGGTACAAGGTACTTCAGTAGCGACACTTCCTTCTAATTTCCATATAATTGGTAGTCCTCGGGACTCCTTCGATAGTCTCTTATTTTGGATAACTGACCATTCGGCAGTTTCCTTGTTGTTTGACGGTACTGTCATTTACCAGGGCGTTCCTCTTTCTGAGGGAACCCCTCAATATCTTCTTATGTCTTAATCCTCGCTTCTGTCTCCACACATCTTGTTGTGGTTACTAAGTAATGATTCTCCTTTAGGCACTAGATCGTAGTCCTATTTCGGTATACAATTTATGTGTTTCCACCGTTGTCCGCGTTATGTCGGGCAGGTTTGCAACCTTTTTCATTGTATGGGGCTTGGAGTTCCCGTTTCTAACTGGACTTTCCAGTAATCTCAATCCTCATGCTTTGTATTATACCACTGTTATTCTTACTCGGACCGCTGTCCGGTACTCATGTCTCTTATCATTTCCTTATCTATTGCACGCGTAGTGCTTTCCTTACCATTGATATCGCGGGTTATTTCGACTGCGTAGCATGTCGACCCATGTTGCCGGTAATTACCGTTCTTTTTCTGGTAAGGTTCCATTGGTAGCGCCTGTTTCGCCGATGCGCTCCATTAAAAATCTCCCAGTTCTCCTTAACTGTTATGCCTCAAGATGTTTCTCGTATTGCTTACTGTTAGCTAACTGCCAGATCGGGTTCCCCCGAGTAAGAGAAGGCTTTCTTCTCTCTGGCGTCTGTTCCACATATTCAGGGTTAGGGATGTGGAGGGCGGGTCTAGGTACTATGGATGTCCGGTAAGCACCGGGAAGTCCCGACTAACGCACCTCTCACTCTATGACTCAACCCTTAACCCATAACTCAAACTCAACCTCTGTATTCTCCTAAGTTCGGTAATTCTTGTCTTCAGAGCGTAACTACGCTCTGATACCACTTTTGTAACACCCCAACTCAATCCAATTGTGGTCTCGCAACTTAACGGCATATATATATACATGTCACAGCGGAATTCTTTACAATCCAGGACCTTGCCACGGTCTGTCTACAGAATATACCGAACATTAGTACAAATCTTAACCATTTACATATCCTTCTTACAACCCCTCACATCCTATACATCTTACTAACTCAAATTGCCATACGAGTGTACATGCACAACTCGTAGGCCACACTTAACCCTTAACAACTGTATCCTCTTCTTACTCTCGCGTCGGCCGCTTCCTGATGTACCTGTGTAGTAAAAAGCCCCCAAAGGGGGTCAGCACGAATGCTGGTACGATCCCCTCATGGCCCCCAAGCTAACGTGGCTACGACGACTAATTGTCGATAGCATGGAGGTTGATTAGATGCACAACATAATAGAAAGTGCAGTAAACAACCTCAGATATGAACAATCAAAGTTCACACACAATGAACGACTTAAATGCGTTCCCTTAATTAGAGAGTTAATTATTTAACTCCTTAAGTAATGTTCCCCCTTAATCTTAGTCTTATCTTAATCTCATAAACAACCACCCTTTAATAAGGAGTGGATGTAGCTTATCCTAATCTTAATAATACAAACCATCCTTTAAAGGAATGGTTGCAACTTATCTTAACCTTACCTTACTCTTAAACTTAACAATACAAACCACCCTTTAAAAAGGAATGGTTGCAACTTATCTTATCTTACCTTAATCTTAATCTTAACTTAATCTCAATATACAAACCGTTCCTGGAAGGGAATGGTTGTAGCTTAATTCGAACCTGGGATTTAGGTGATCCCACCGCACCATCTTAATGCCACCTACTCTGGACGGGGTCCAGCGCAGCTGAGCCGGCAACCGGCCCTAGGCTACAAGTCCGAAGACAAGTCCTTAATCGGAAGTCGAATCTGCTATAGATAACGACCCCCTTTCCTTAGCATGCATGACCGGAGATCGGTCCCGGGTTTCCTCACTCAAGTTCCAGTTAGTAGTAATCTCAAGACCCTGTTTGTTGGTTAACCTCTTTCGGTTCATATCGTCCCTTATTAGGGGCGTTCCTCAGTCTCACTCAATTCCTTACTAAACATTGGTTAGTAAGTTCTCACGGTATGTTGTGTTAGTTTTCATACATCACACAACAATACAATAGATATAATATATTCCGGTTGCATGCTTTATCTTGTTTAGTGAGCACACAAAACAATTAGCACACAAGCCGAGGGACACCTCGTTAGCAAGCAGGTCACAAGAGAACTGTACCGTTCACCGTTGGTTGTTCGGTTGCTTACTCTCTTCCGGAGTCCAAATTCCCAAGTCCTAAAACATTCATTCAGTTTTAGGTTGTTAATCACTTAACTTAATTCAACTTACTTAAATTACTTACCTTACTTAACTCTTAATGATCCCAACCTAACACTTCTTAAGTCTTACAACTTAATCTTACAAACTTAATCTTAAGTGAATCGCTTCTCCTCATCACTTATACTTATTCATCCACTTAATTATCATTGTTACCCACCAAACATGTCTTAAACAACCTTATAACATCAATACCTAATTATCCTCATCATTTCCCATCCTTAAACAAGGTTTTTGGCCAAAACAGTGGCATGTCCGAACTTGTGTCCGGACTTCCGAAGTTCGGACGCAAGTCGAGACTCAAAACTGAAAACAGACGCATGTCCGAACATGTGTCCGGACTTCGGAAGTTCGGACATGGGTCGAGGAAAATCCTAAGTAGAAGTAGGCACGTCCGAACTTGTGTCCGGACTTCCCAAGGTCGGACACAAGTCGAGACTCTGAAAATTTTCACGCAACAGGGCCTGTCCGAACGTCCATGTCCGGACGGATGTTCGGACAAGGCAAAACACTCATTTTCTAAGCCTTCAAACACTTAACCAATATTCACCAAACTTCTCCTAAACCCTCATAATGTCCTAACATCATTTAGGCACTTAAACTCACTTTATAACTTCCACCAAACTCTCCAAACAACTTCCAAAGATCTTCTCAAACATTTACTAAATTCTTACAAACATTCCTAACACTTGTCATATGCTTCCTTACATTTCCAACTTGTACATTTTATCTAAAACTTCGACTAACCAAAGTGTTTCTTTCCTACCCATATAGCTCCTCCTTAGCATCACTACATTACATCTTTGCTTTGCTCATCCCTCCAAGGTCATCTTGCATGTCCATGCATAATTTCTCTTCTTTTCATTTGTTACTCAACACTCCTAAACTCTTGAGCTTACTTATACATTGTTTTCCATTACCTTAACACCTTAACATGGTTCTTCATTTACCCTGACCATGTAACACCCTCCTGAGACATTTCCACCTCTTTTATGCATCTTATTCACCATTCTCATGATCATGCTCTCTTTTACATTCCCAGTCATTTTCCTTGACATTTCACAACATTCTCCCACACCTTTCTCTTCCATCACCTAAGTCCACTCATTAACATCTAAACTAAACCTCATTAGTCCACTACTAGCATCACACCCTTACACAAGGTTCTCAAAACTCTCATTGTTTTACTCTCTAGTTCCATACCTAAATCACCTTAAAGCATTATACACCTTTCCATCCAGATCCTTGCACAAGTCTTACCACTCCTCATACCATGACTTTGGTGTGTTCAATACACCCATCTAAACTCTAACTTCCTCATAGACCATTCTAGGTCATTCTCATTCTCAAGAACTCCTTAGTTAACTCATTTCCACTCAAATTCTTCATAATGACTCCTAGTAAATCCTAGGTCATATTAATTCACCACCATCACCTAAACACTTATTTTCTACTCAAATTCGCCATAGCTCCTCTAGTATATTCTCATGCCCAGATGCATTGTTTTTCTCACACAATAATCTCACACACACCAAGTCCTTCTCATCTTATTTTCTCTCACCCAAATCAACTTATTCACATCATACTCAATATACTGCAATAATCTTAAATTGCATAGCACTAAGGCTCTTAAATGACATGGCTCTTAGGCCCTTAAATGACTTAAACTTAAACACTGAATTTCCCACATATAAAAGCTTTCAACCTGCAAATACACCCATCAATCTCATAGTAGTTATAATGTTCTTAAAACTCATCTTAAACTTATATTACTAACTCATCTCCTTTGGCTCCTTAGTCACAAGTTCTCAAGCTTATTTAGGTTCTTTTTCTTAGGTTATACAACCCATTACCTAATGTAAGCTTAAGCTACATTAGTACTCATCTAAAACTCATTCCTTAAACTTAAACCACCATTAGGTAAGCATTTTACCTTGTTTTCTCAAGCTTATCTTAATCTCCTCCTTAGACTTCTTCTTGCATCTTCTTGCTCTCTCTCGGCCACCACATTAAATTCCCCTTGCCAATGTTCTAATCAATATTCAATGACTCATATGAGTACTAAGCAATATACTAACCGCAAGGAATAAAAACCTAGGTTAGAAATGTGTTCTAAGGCATAAAAGTGGATGATTACCTTTGAAGTCTCAAGGTAGACTTTGGCATTGAATGAAATAGGACCTCCACTAGTCCTTGGTGAATAAATCAAGCTAGAACAAGGCATAACAACATAGCCCCATGAGAAGGAATTTTCGGCCATGTACAAGAAATGATGGAAACATGGTTTTTCTTACATTTTCTTTACCTTAAGAGGATGGAGAAGCTAATGAGCTCTTCAAACTTTTTTCCCCCTTCAGTGGCGTTTTCCATGGCTCCAAAATGAGGCTTTTCAAATTTTGGAAAGATAGGAAGCAGGCCTTGGTCTAACTAAGAGAAATCTATGCTTAGTTTTTGATTTGGAGCTAAAATGAGCAAGTTATGGACAAAGCAAGGTGGTGTTGCCATGGGTGCTGCTCCTACGTGAATGAAGGGAGGAAGAAGATGGTGGAACCGTGTGAAGAAGAGAAATGAAGAGAGAAGAAGAAAGGTGGCTAATATAAGATATTTGCTTAATAAAGCAAATAGTACTCTTTTACCTATCTCTTCTTTTCTCCTTATTTGACTACTTATGGTGACTCACCCTCCCTTAGAAAACCGGCCCCCTATCTTAAATAAGGCTAGTCATGGTCTTTGTTGACCAATTAATTAGCTTATATTGATTAAAACTTAAACTAGTCACTATTTGGCACTATTCACTGATTAGTGCACATATTTCTGAAATTTTTGATTTCCCATTGATTTAGACCTCCTAATGTGATACTAATTAGTACACATGTTGATTAAAGAGTAATGATGGACATTTAGCCACTCAAAACTCAATTCTAAGACAATTTCTCAAAAATGTGCTTTAAGACTTCTTAAAGCACATTTTGTGTTTTAGCTTGTTTTCAAGCTTGTTTTCTTTGGTATTGGTTTAAAATGACCATTAGAATATTACTAAGGTCTTATCATGATATTTGGGTACTCACCCAAGTCTCTCCAAGCTTAGAGCACATTTTTGCCCTAATTGCCCTTAAGGCATTTTCTTGTGTTTCCTTGGTTTAAATTTGTCTACCAATCTTTCTAAGGCATATTTTAGCCTTTATACATCATGATTTGATGTTTATTAGCAGACTTACTTAGGTTTGTGGTATTTCAAAGTTGAGTTAGACATTTAAACATGTCAAATAATTATGTTAAACACTTAGTAAATTTGGAGGTTAAGTAAGTTATTAACCGACATTCTTGAATCATGTATAGGAGTGACCTACGGTGGAAACAAATCAAGGCAAGGACCAAGGTATGGTTTTCTTGCAGTCTGTTGTCTACCGGTTTACACCGGCTTGTGTGTTGTATGTTTTTCTGTGTGTTTATGACGTTATAAGACTTAAACATGTAATGAGTTTACCGTTGTTCATATTATTGTGAAGTTGTGATGTGACTCAATTCCCTTGTGTGTGTCTAACATGACTTACCACTTATTGTGTATTGGTTGTTAAGTTCCACCATGAACTTCTAACAAGTGTTAACTGGGAAGTGAGGAATCCGGTTGTCCGGTCATGCATGTAAGTTAAGAGTAGATATCTAAATCAGATTCGACTCTTATGTTGTTAAGATTGTTCTCCTTAACTTGGCGTTCGATCTCCCGCTAGCTTCCTCAAAAGCTTACCTATTCTGACTTATGATCGGTTTAGTGGGAACATGTGTTTGTGTGGTGTGTTCGGGTCACTAAATCCGAACCATCTGTGACTTAAGTTACTCGTTCGACTAACAGAACGGTAATGAGTGTGTTTAACGAGCTTAACATGAGGGTGAATCATTCTCTAGGCTCTTGTGTTATTTGACCCTTGTGGTTTGTTATTGTGGAACGAAGATCCACTGTGTGTGTGATGTTGTGCTGTGCACTATTGATGCTATGCCACATGTTATGTTATGTATATAAATGAATGCCATGTTATCATGACAATTAGTTGCGCGTATCCCGGTAGCCGATGGGCTGCGCGTTAACCATACCAGCCAAGGGTTGCTGACCCCCTCGGGGGATCCATATTTCTTATACTGCAGGATGAGGATCGAAGAAGCGGAGTGGCTCTAGATCCTAGGATGTGGTTTACTTTTGAGTACTTTTGGATGTTGGCCCGGGATGCGCCTGTGCTCCCGTGGCGTGATGTATATTTGGTTGTGACAGTTAACAGTGTTGTGATATAATGAAGGATGTATGTAATACTCGGTATTGTATATGTATTTATGGTTTAGTTTTATGCTCGGGAGTCTGATCATCAGACCGGTACACTTGTATTTATTCTGCCTTGTCAACCACGTGGGTGGTTGACGGCGTTGTAGCACCGAAGCGTTAGTTACTGTTTAGTTATTTATTTCCGCTGCGATTTCATTTAGTGTTATGTGCGTAGTAGGGGTGTTACACTCACCTTTACCTTTCCAAATTTCCTAACTTCTTATTTTTCTATTCATTAAGGAGTTTAATTTTCGTTATTGATTGAACAATTATTTTCTGTAATAATTAAACAGTTTATAGTTTCCAGTAGCCACTGGTAGTTCCTAACTAGCGTATCTCTCACGCTATCACTCAACCCTTAACCCAAAGTACTAAAATCCTAACTCGGTACTTCCTAAGCTCGGTAATTCAGTCATCAGAGCGATACTTCGCTCTGATACCACTTTTTGTAACACCCCATCCAACATTAACATACTTACAACAAACTGCAGCGGAAGAACATCCTCATCACATTACTTAACTTGTTGGTGTTACACGCCGTTAGCCACCCACGTGGCTAACAAGGCTAATACATACACAATGTACCGGTCTGATGGGCTAAATTCCCGAGCAACTATACATCAGTATCCCTTTCCATTAACAAAAACAACAACATACACCTTAACAACTATACCGAGTACTTATAAACTGATGCCGACAACAATTTCGGTCTTACTACACCTACTGTATACATACACTTAATTGTTTACCCACGTACAATGACTACCCGTCCTACTCTCGAACGGCTTCCAGCACTTCGTACCTGAAATAGGAAAAGAAGAGAAAGGGGTGGCCCCAAGGGGCTCAGCACCTTTGCTGGTATGGTAATCCCGCAGCCCACATGCTACCGGGCCACGCACAACTAATTGTCGTCTTAGCATGCAGTTGATTATATTTAAATCATACATGTAACAACAAACACACAACATTAAACATTTCGCCTCAATGGGCTCAACAATCGGATAATACATCCTACTTAATAAATCACCCATGGTATTCATCATCCCTAGAGTGTTTCTCCTCCAACGGAGCTACTTCCTTAATAGACGACACATACCCTTAAATCGGGTTATCCTTAAATGCCTCTTATCACAAACTTGGAATCATTTCCATGATCCACACACTTCACATTTACAACATTAACATACACTACGTAACAACACTTAACAACACTTTGCACGTTTCCATGTGCACAACATAACACCGCAATAAGTATTGCATCACAACAAACACATAATACAACGGGAATGGTTCTCTTAGGAACCGACCCAACATCACCAACATACTGGTGAGCCTAGAGATTGTTGCCAGTCTCATGATAAGCTCGTTACATAACTCGTTACCGTCTCGTTAAATGAACGGTTAACTTAACACAAGGTGTCTCGGATATAGTGATCCAAGCACACCGAAACAAACATAACAATAGTATGCCCCTGTGGCCCGACGTGAGTCAGTAATAGCCTTGGTTAAGCTAAAGGGAAGGTTGGGAACCAAATTGGAAACAACCATACATACAGAGAGGATCGAACCTGATATGACAACGACCCCCATACTCACACGCGTGGCCGGAACAGACCGGACTCCTCATTCCCCCCGTTAGCACTTATTAGAAGTTCATCTTTGAACTTTATTAAACAATCACAAACATTGAGTTAAGTCTAGTCAGACATACACAAGGGAAAAGAGAGTCATACCCTCACATACAAACACCACGCACAAACATTACATATCCAACTCACGCATAGCCGTGGTTAGAACGTTCCTTAGGTCGGAAACGTTATTACCGGATACCGTTCTCTTACGTTTACCTAATAGTGGTTAACTAGCCCTTCAAGCGCATTAGAGGTTACCGGTATCGGCACGTAAACATACAATAACAATAATGACTGTAAACTCGTTTCATGGTTTATATCATAACGTGGCAAACATACAGAAAAACATTGGCATACAAGCCGTGTAATCCGTTAGGACACAGGTTGCAAGAAAACCATACCTGTCACCGGAGTCCACTTTATCATGTCCACTTATGTTCCTCGAGCAATTCTCGAACAACTGATAACATTACATGTACTTTTATTAACATCGGGGTAGCATGATTATTTAATGTCTAATGCTTATAACTTCTCCCCGTTAACTTAGTTACATAACTTTACATTTTAACTTGTTTTACTTTTACATTTTGATACAACTTTCCCCTCACCAAATTGCCATTATAACTCACCTAACATGTCTTTAACCACCTTATAACATCATTACTAATCAATCCCCATCATTACATATCACTTTATAACCTTAACATTTAAATCATCTTACTTAACTTAATCTCTCAAGTCCATATATATTTATCTTTCTAACCATCATACTCTCTTAATGGCATACCACTAATACCACTTAACATTCTTAAATTTAATTTAATTTAATTTTTTTTTTTTTTTTTTTTTTTTTTTTTTTAAGGTCCGACCGACCCACCGACCGACCCACCCCTGGGTAGGTCGGCTGCAGAGAACATCCAACTTCACAGTTTCAGCCCGACCGACCCAGACTGGGGTCGGTCCCCTGGGTAGGTCGGGTGCAGAAACTTCCCATACATTGTCAAACTTTCTCCAACTTTTTCCTCAAGCCTCCTAATGTGTTCTAACATCATTTGGCACACCAAACACACCTTTAGCCATGCACTAAACTCTTTAAATCACACACCAAAACCATCTTATCATTCACAAATTCCTTATAAAATTCTTAGCACTTGGAATGTTTCCTCCTTAAGATTCCTAAGTGGTATTTCACCAATAATGACCACTATACCAAGTGTTTCCTCTACACCTTAACATCGTATCTCAAACTTCTTTTCTTACTAACTAAATCTCCTTTTTCACATCTTACCTAAATATCACTTCTTCCTTGGATATCAACATTACCTAAACCTTAAACAACTTCCTAGGTCACCAAAACTTACTTAAAACACTTAGAACTTCTTACACATTTCCCAAATTTGGCCATAGCTTCTCTTTTATATACTCACATCCAAACACTTAGGTTTTTACATTATTTCATTCAGGAACACCTAAAATCCATCAAGAACATTTTTACACACAAACTTCACACATTAAGCACTACATCACAATATAGTGCATAACTTAAATTGCTTGGCACTTAGGCCCTTAAATAACATGGCTCTTAGGCCTTTAAATTGCATAACCTTTAACACTGAATTTCCACATAAATAATGCCTTTGACCTGCAAATACATACACCAATACATTTCTTTAATAAACTCCTTGAGAGCATTTTACTAGCTCATTTGCCATTGGCTCCTTAGGTATCTTAGTAAGCAAATCAAGCTCATTTTCCTAAGGCATTTAAACTACATTGAGATAGTATATTTACCTCTTTTCCTCACAAATTTCTTTCTTGTTTCCTTACAAACCGGTGGGGTACTTGATTCCTTGTCAAGTTCTATACATTGTACAAACAACATAATGAGTATTCAAGCTTTAAGCTTCATCTCATTGTAAACCCTAGATTTACATTGTTTCAAAAACATTAATGTACTTGTTTTACCTTGAACTTTGGAGGGTGTTTGAATAAGTATCAAGAGAGGACTCCTCCTAGCCCTTGGAAGATTCAAATGAAGCTAAAACAAGCAAGATAAATACACCATGGTGAGGTGGATTTTCGGACAACACAAAACATGAAGGAAAACTTGATTTTTTTCTTTGAGTTTCCTTACCTTGAAGCAAAGGAGAGCATGAATATGTGAAAAGATGGGCTCAAGCTCCTTCAATGGTGATTCTCCATGGCACCGAAATTGAGCTCTTGAAGATTTGAAAAGGTAGAAGTGTAGAGCTTTACCTAACTAAGACAAATATGGTCTTGGAATTTGATTTGGCCAAGGGAATCACAAGTTACAAGTGAAAGAAGATGAGAATGAGTGTGGGCTGTTGGAAACCGATGGAGAGAGGAGGGAGACGAAGACCACCGTGGAAATGAAGGAAGAAATGAGAGAATGAAGATAACCTTTGCTTTTTGAAGATATTTGTAAATTATAAAGCAAATAGTACTTTACTTTAAGCTTAAGTTTACTTATTTGATTTCTTTCACATGTTGGTGACTCACACCATGAAAAACCGGCCCCCATATGCCTAGGAGGGTATAATGGTCTTTGTTGACCAATTTAATTACTTATAACATTATATGTTACAAACTAGTTATAAAAATCACTATTCACCTATAACAAGGCACATAGAAGTGAAATTTTTGATTTCCCACTAATATGGCCACCCAAATGTGATACTATATAGTACACATGTTAATTAAAGAGTAATGATGGACATTTAGCCATTCAAACTCATTTACAAGACAATTTTTCAAAAACGTGCTTTAAGACTCCTTAAAGCACATTTGTGTTTTAACTTGTTTTCAAGCTTGGTTTTCTTTAGTAATTGATTTAATATGTTCATTAACATATAAATAAGGTATAGGTGTGACCATTAGGTCTTATACACATTCATCCCAAGCTTAGAGCACATTTTTGCTCTTATTGACTTTAAGGTATTACCTTGTGGTTTTGTTTGGTTTCATTGTCTACCAAAGTTTCCTAAGGACTTATTTAGCCTTATTAAATCATAATTAAATGTTATCAAGTCTTGGTAGGCTCTTTGGGTCCTAACCAAGTTCACTCATAGCTTAGAGCATGTTTTTGCTCAAACTGTGTCTTAACGCTTTATTGCATTTATTATGGTTTATATTGTTCACTGATGTTACTAAGGCACTTTTTAGCCTTTACATACCATAATTTGATATTTAAACCACATATCAAGGTTTGGGGTATTTCAGTTGTGCTGTGCACTATTGATGCTATGCCACATGTTATGTTATGTATATAAATGAATGCCATGTTATCATGACAATTAGTTGCGCGTATCCCGGTAGCCGATGGGCTGCGCGTTAACCATACCAGCCAAGGGTTGCTGACCCCCTCGGGGGATCCATATTTCTTATACTGCAGGATGAGGATCGAAGAAGCGGAGTGGCTCTAGATCCTAGGATGTGGTTTACTTTTGAGTACTTTTGGATGTTGGCCCGGGATGCGCCTGTCCCCGTGGCGTGATGTATATTTGGTTGTGACAGTTAACAGTGTTGTGATACAATGAAGGATGTATGTAATACTCGGTATTGTATATGATGTATTTATGGTTTAGTTTTATGCTCGGGAGTCTGATCATCAGACCGGTACACTTGTATTTATTCTGCCTTGTCCAACCACGTGGGTGGTTGACGGCGTTGTAGCACCGAAGCGTTAGTTACTGTTTAGTTATTTTTTTCCGCTGCGATTTCATTTAGTGTTATGTGCGTAGTAGGGGTGTTACACTCACCTTTACCTTTCCAAATTTCCTAACTTCTTATTTTTCTATTCATTAAGGAGTTTAATTTTCGTTATTGATTGAACAATTATTTTCTGTAATAATTAAACAGTTTATATTCCTCGCTCTTCAGTTACCCTCGGCCTCCTATATATACGCTCATTTGATGTTCCATTTTATCCGCCCATCCTCTATATTCGAATACCTCTCTTCTTCATCTAGACTAGAAAAATAAATTCCTTCTATGTTGCGTCTCCTTTCTCTATATCATAGATTTAAAAGAAAAAAATCTCTCTTCTCACACACACATAAAAGGAAAAGATGAAAAAAGGGATCAATTAGTTTTCTTTTTCTATCTTGGGCGGCCACAATATGAAGTAAAACGGTAGCATGTAGCAGCTAGAGTTGTTTCTTTCATTGATGATGTCAACAAATCGGTGCCAAAATGTGTAAACGAAGAGTAGTGGCTAATTATATGTTTGGTGGGTGCAAATGATAATGTTCTTTTTTGAGGTAAGTTACTACGTTCACTAATTTTTATTATATTTATAATAATGAATTTTCACGTGGATGTGAATTTTGTGTGTGATCATTGTTTGAGATTGAAGTGTTAAGTGTTAGTGATAATTTCATTTTCTTATATGAGTGATTTATTTTTGTAATGGATATCAGTGGTTATTTAAATATATTTTCTAAAAGAGATTGATGGAAAATTGTTATGAGTTTATTTATGAGATCAACTGATATTGTTGTGAAATCGTTAACGAAATGATTTTGTGAAAATTGAATTATTTATTCATTAAGGATGATATCATAATTTATTTATGGTGAAATATGTGGATTTTTGATGAGATTATATGGTAAAGAATAATAATGAATAAATAATTTTTAAGAGGAGAAAATCATGGTGCATGTGGGCCGCATTAGGACACGTGAATGAGATGATAAATGCGGGCCGCATTAGGACGCATAAGTTTGAGATACTGTGGGCCGCACTAGGACACAGTTAGCCCTAGATCTACTCCTTAGTCCTTTGAACTATTGGGGGGTGTGCACACTTAAGGATTTAGTGGCTTGGTTGGATTCCTGGCTGCGTGTTGGGGTCCGGGTTACAGCTGCGTGTTGTACCAAAGAGAAAGTAAAGTTGTTTTGTCCTGGCTGCGCGTTGGGACAAGGAAGATAATTAAAATAATCTGACTAATATTTTTTGGGTTACTAAAAATCCAATGTAAAGTATTTTACAGTTATGATAATTTTGTTGTTGTGTGTTAATATTGTTGAGATGTGTTCTATGTTGTGTGGTTATATTGTTAAATGATTTCTAAAGAGAAAATGATTTTTACGTAGTGAAGTGGTAGCTTACTCAGTTTTTCTGACTTTATCGTGGCTCTTTCTATGTTTGTTTGGATTTCTGCCACAGGTACTGATGAAGTCCTTGGGGTTTGGGAAGGCGACTCCACATAGGCTAGTTATTTGTTATTGAATTTTATTTTAGGCTTTAAGACTTGTGCATTTTTAAGAAATTGTTATTGTGGACATGGTTTTTCTTGTCAAAAATAATGAATTGGTTATTTAGTTAATTGTTTAGGCTTCACACTCGTTCTTTTGCGAGTGTGGCAGTAATACTCCGGATTAGGTTTTGTTTCCGCTGCTTATCAATATAAATATTGAATTGTAAAAAATTGACCTAATAAAATGTTAGAAAATCCGGGGTGTTACACTGTACCTGAGGGATCACTCGATATGGGGGAGGACTCAGTGCCTAATTGTCTGCGGATGGACCCCCATTTGAGAGATTGGACAAGGATATTTGTGATTGTTATGCATGTAGTGACATGTTGTTTGGATATGTGGTATACATCGAGTTAGGATTTTAGATTCTGATAGGTTATAGAGAGATTATAACCTTAGCATTGAGTACCTTGGTGACTAACAATCTTAGACTCACAACTTTATGGGCAAAGTTCTTTAACGGGGTGATTGAAATACCCCAAAACTTAGCGTTGGAGTGGATCAAAAGCTTAATTAGGGTGATCAAATTACTCTAATATGATATTTTAGGGCCTATTAGTGCCAAAATAATTTTGGTAAAGGAAATAAATCCAAAAGAAAAGAGAAATATGCCTAAAACGCGAAAAACGCTAAATTGAGCGTTATGGACCGTAGGAGGAATACAACCTCGACAAGGGTCTTACATGAATTTACAAGGCTTAATAATGCCTAAATAACATATGGGAACAATTCCCGAAGAAAATGGATCCAAATAATGTATTAAAACGCTAATAAAGCTTTAGCACACGTTTTTCAAGAAAACCCGAAAACGTGACTTTGAGAGGTCAAATGAACCCATAAAAATTATAGTTCATCAAATAACTATTATTAAACATTAATGGAAGCTTAAGAACCATTAAAATTAAAGAAACGAGAAAATTCCAGAAAACGGCCGGTTAATGAATAGTGCTAAAACCGGGTAAATTAATAAGTGTTTTCTGTAAAAGATGAAAAACGCTCCAGCTGGTATATATTAAGGGGGCCAGTTTTTAGATAGTAAACAGCCTCCCCTCACACACTAAGCTAGAAAGAAAGAAAGAAAAGAAAAGTAAGAAGGAAAAGAAAAGTACAAAAGTAAAACACTCTCTCTCCTCCTTTATTTTCTTTCCCCTCCTCTCTTTCCTCTCTTTCTTCCCTTCCCCCTTCCTCACTACTGGTTTGGGCGTTTTGAAGGGCTTCCATGGCTACTCTATACTAAACCTCATGCCCAAGCTTCATTAAAGCTCAAAACACAAAAATAACCACATATTCTTCTTCCTCTCATCATTCTCTATCTTCTCTCTTTTCAAAATCCCAAAAGGATGAACTTCATCTCCATGGGTTTAGCCCATTTGAAGAGTAAACGGCACCAACTTGAAGCTTGGAGTCTCCCCATTCTTCTAAGGTAAAAAGATTCATCAAAAATCTCATTTTCCCCAACTTCTTAGTGTGGCCGATATTTGCCCTCTCTTATACCTTGTTTTTCTTCTAGTTTTGGAGTTGTGTTTCAACCCTCCAATTGTAACACCCTAAAGCCGGCCTAAGAGTTAAGGGCATTACACGCCGTGTATTAATACCTAATAACGCAAGGCTCTAAAGCTAACATTCACAATCCAGGCCCGAAGTAACACTTCTATTAATGTTTGCAAAACAATTGTTCTGATTACATTAACTAACGAGTAAACCTCAAAACCAAGTCAAATGTCAGAAAGAGTAAGGCCCAAAGGCTACAAATTATAAGGTCAAAGTCTAACAAAGAAAGCAACTATATGAGTAAAGCCCTAGAATATGAGGATGGTCCTCGCTGATCAATCTGCAAAAACAGTAAGAGTAGGGGAATGAGTATACAACTATGCCCAGTAAGCAGCAACCGTCATTAGTGAGGTCGCTCAAAACAGTTAAAAACAGAGAGAAGTAGAGGTTAGCACAAATCAATAGTTCTCAAAACAGTTAGAGAACCACTGAAACAATTACAGAATGGAACGCCAGAGTTCCTAGTTCAGAAATAACCAGAGTTCACAAACAGGTACGGGACATAGTATAATGCACACACTCAGAAGGGTCAAAGAACCATAGATCATAACAGATCTCTCGACAACGCAGAAATGACTTGAAAGAGCCAAAGGGTTCGTCAACCCATAGAACAGAAAGGGAATGACCCACACTCAGAACGATGTCTACATGGTATACCACGGAATAGCTTGACCCAGCCATTCACAGCTCAGAAACAGAGTAAAGTGCCCCAAAACAGAAGGTTTGCAAAAGCAGAAGCAAACATGCATTAAGACATGCCAAAACACTTATAATACAGTAGTAGAGACTTAGAGTAGTCCAACGCCACAAATGGCACTCAAATCGGGGCTCAGACGGAGAAGTTATCCCGAAAACAGAGCGGTGTCCGAACATAGAATTTCGGATGCAAGTCGAGACTCAGAAACTAGAATTGTCAAATGTCCGAACTTGTGTCCGGACATCAATGTTCGGACACAAGTCGATTTGAAATCAGACAGAGAGTTTCAGAATGTCCAAACATCGAAGCTCGGACCGATGTTCGGACGGGTTTATGAGAAAAGTTACGCGGTGGTGTCTGAACTTGTGTCCAAACATAAATGTTCGGACACAGTTTGAGACTTAAATCAGAGAGAAACCTCAGGTGTGTCCAAACATTGAAGCTCGGACTGATGTTTGGACGTGCCCCGAACTTTGTAAATCAGAAGCGCAAAACGCACTGTCTGAACTTCAAGGCTCGAACGGAAGTTCGGACAGTGCAAAAACAGCAGTTTCCAGAATGTCTAACAGAGCAGAAAAGTTGCATAAATCACCACACAATTTGCCAGAGCAATACACACACCAAACCAGATTAAAACATAGAACACCATAGGGGTTTAACCAGTTGAAAACGCCAAACAAACTCAGAATCACACCACAATTCGAATTATAAACCGTGTAACTCCCTATGACTAAACTTCCAAACCGAATCAAGCAACCACCTACCTCGTTTAATCTGTGTAGAAACAGACAATCTGTAGCAGTAGATGAAGCCCGAACAATTTCACCAACCAGACACGGATTCACCACCACTGAACCACTCAATTGACATTCTAAAATCAGGTAACGACAAGGGAAACCTAAATCATTGAACTCTCAAAATCTGCAACACAAACCTGAATTGAGAGTGCAGAAAATCCCACAATTTGAACAACCTACAGTCTGCGCAACCTGCAACTCAACAACAGCCTAGTAGTCTCTGAATTCAGCAACCACAGTCTCTCAAAAATCAGAAACAGAAGGGAAGAAGACACCACACCGAATCAACAACCTGAAAAATCTGAACCTTACTTGCGAAGAAGGAACACACAGCAGTGAAAATTTCAATCCGATCGTGACAGCAACACACTCCAATTATCAGCCAAGGAACTGATTTGAGGGAGAGAGGGAAGAGGGAAAACTGTCGCTCATCACCACAATGGAGAACGCTCTTCACGATAGAACTGACGTGATGTAAAACAATTAGAAGAGTAAGAAATTAAATAAGGTTCTCTTCCTTATTAATTAAATAAAACAATTACCTTAATTGTTTTAAGCAAAGACTTCCTTGCCCTTGACATTTAAAAGAACGCCGACCAAGTCCCACTGACATTTGTAATGTAATCCATCTTAGATGACAACAATATAACCGAACATAATATAATGTTGCAATTATACGGTTTATAACATCACCTCCCCTTAAAGAATTTCATCCTCAAAATTGTCTCACCTCACTGATCGAAAAGGGAGGGAAACTTGGCACGTACCTCATCTTCGAGCTCCTAAGTTGCTTCACGCTCTGTCTGATTTGACCACTGAACCTTAACCATAGGCAGGGTCTTGCTACGAAGCTGGCGAACATCTCTAGCCAAAATGCGGATAGGCACCGCCTCATAACTGAAGTCCTCTCTCAACTACTCTGACTGTTGTAACCCCCATCTCGATCCAATCGTGGTTATCACAAACTTATCACCATATATACAAACTCTGCAGCGGATACAAATACATTCCAGGACCTTGCCACGGTCTGACTACAGAATATACCGAACATTAGTACATATAAACCTTAGCCAAATACATATCCTTCTTACAATCCCCTCACATCCTATACATCTTACTAACTCATAATGCCATACGAGTGTACATGCACAACTCGTAGGCCACACTTAACCCGTAACGCTTGTACCCCATCTTACTCTCGCGACGGCCGCTTCCTGATGTACCTGTGTAGTAAAAACAGCCCCCAAAGGGGGTCAGCACGAATGCTGGTACGATCCCCTCATGGCCCCCAAGCTAACGTGGCTACGACGACTAATTGTCGATAGCATGGAGGTTGATTAGATGCACAATTATAATAGTAAGTGCAGTAAACAACAACTCAGATATGAACAATCAAGTTCACACACAATGAACGACTTAAATGCGTTCCCTTAATAAAAGAGTTAATTATTTAACTCCTTAAGTAATGTTCCCTCTTAATCTTAGTCCAACCTTATCTCACCTCAATCTTAGTCTTATCTTAATCTCAGAAACAACCATCCTTTAATAAGGAGTGGATGTCACTTATCTTAATCTTAATTATACAAACCATCCTTTAAAGAGGATTGGTTGCAACTCATCTTAACCTTACCTTAATCTTAAACTTAACAATACAAACCATCCTTTAAAAGGAATGGTTGCAACTTATTTTAACCTTACCTTAATCTCAATCTTAACTTAATCTCAGTATACAAACCGTTCCTGGAGGGGAATGGTTGTAGCTTAATTCGAACCTGGGATTTAGGTGATCCCACCGCACCATCTTAATGCCACCTACTCTGGACGGGAGTCCAGCGCAGCTGAGCCGGCAACCGGCCCTAGGCTACAAGTCCGAAGACAAGTCCTTAAGCGGAGGGCGGATCTGATTCAGATACCGTCCCCCTTTTTCCTTAGCATGCATGACCGGAGATCGGTCCCGGGTTTCCTCACTCAAGTTCCAGTTAGTAGTTATCTCAAGACCATATGTTTGGTTAACCTCTTTCGGTTCATATCGTCCCTTATTAGGGAGCGTTCCTTAGTCTCACTCAATTCCTTACTAAACATTGGTTAGTAAGTTCTCACGGTATGTTGTGTTAGTCTTCAAACATCACACAACAATACAATAAATATACATATATATTCCGGTTGCATGCTTATCTTGTTTAGTGAGCACACAAAAACAAATAGCACACAAGCCGAGGGACACCTCGTTAGCAAGCAGGTCACAAGAGAACTGTACCGTTCACCGTTGGTCGTTCGGTTGCTTACTCTCTTCCGGAGTCCAAATTCCCAAGTCCAAAACATTCATTCAGTTTTAGGTTGTTAATCACTTAACTTAATTCAACTTACTTAACCTACTTAACTTACTTAACTTACTCAACGATCCCCACCTATCACCTCTTAAGTCCTTATAGTTTACCTTAACCTCAAAAGCCACTTACTTCTCATTATTTCTTAAGCTTGTTTATGCCCCTAATGACCATTATATGTCATTAATTATCCTAACAATCTTATAATATCATTACCAAACAAGTCCCAACCTTAAAACCCCATTTTTCAACATTCTGTAGCTTTTTCTGATGGGTCCGGGTTTGTGTCCGAGGTTGTAAACCCGGACCAATACATCGCAAAACTTTCTGGACAATTTTAGGACTGGTCCGGGTTTGAGTCCTGGTTTGCAAACCCGGACCATCCCACGGCTAAACTCTCTGGATAGTTTTTGGTGTGGTCCGGGTTTGTGTGCTAGTTTGCAAACCCGGACCTACACTAAATGTGTCCAGAACGATGATTTTTGACCTCTGTTCAACCTCATTTCCTATCCCATCTTTTCCTAACCTCTCCACAAGTATTCTAGCATGTTTAAACATCATTTTGGTACCTTCAAGTCCTCCTAATTCATCCATCAAACTCATACTAAATTCCTTGATCATGTACTCAATTTCTTACGAAACTCTTAACACTTATAACTTAATTTCTTACACTTCCAACATATAAATTTTGCCTAAAACTTCAACTAACCCAAGTGTTTCTTCACAACCATCTTAACTACTCCTCAAGCATCATTACACTCCATCTTTGCTTGTTACACCTTCCAAGGTTATCTTGCATGTCCATGCACAATTTCTCTTCTTTTCACTTGTCACTCATCACTCTTAAACTCTTAAGCTTGCTTATACATTTCTTTCCATTATCTTAATACCTTGACATTATTCTTCGTTTACCTTAACCATGCAACACCCTCCTTAGACATTTCCACATCTCTTATGCAACTTACTCACCATTCTCATGATCATACCCTCTTATACGTTTCTAGTCATTTTCCTTGACGACTTACAACATCCTCCTACCATTTACACTTCCACCACCCAAGTCCACACATTACCATTCAACTAAACCTTACTAGTCCACCACTAACATCACCACCTCTTACACAAACTTCTCGAACTCTCATTGTTCTTCTCTTAGCTCATACCTAAATCATCTTAAAGCATTACACATCATTTCCTCCAGATTTGCACAAGTCTTACCATTCCTCATACCATGACTTTGGTGTGTTCAATGCACCCATCTAAACTCTAATTTCCTCATAGACATCTCTAGGTCATTCTAAACTTCAAGAATTCCTTAGTTAACTCATTTCCACTCAAATCCCTCATAGTGACTCCTAGTAAATCCTAGGTCATATTAATTCACCACCATCACCTAAACACTTATTTTCTACTCAAATTTCGCCATAGCTCCTCTAGTATCTTATCATGCCCAAACACATTATTTTTCCTCATTCAACCATCTCACACACATCAAGTTCTTCTCATCATATCTCATCACCCAAACCAACTCATTCACAACAAACCCAATATATTGCAATAATCTTAAATTGCATAGCACTAAAGGCTCATAGATGACATGGCTCTTAGGCCCTTAAATGACTTAAACTTAAACACTGAATTTCCCACATCTAAAAGCTTTCAACCTGCAAATACACCCTTCAATCTCATAGTAGTTATAAAGTTCTTAAAACTCATCTTAAACTTATATTACTAACTCATTTCCTTTGGCTCCTTAGTCACAAGTTCACAAGCTTATTTAAGTTCTTTTTCTTAGGTTATATAACCCAATACACAATGTAAGCTCTAAGCCACATTGGTATCCACCTAAACTCATCCCTTAAAACTTAAACCACCATTAGGTAAGAATTTTACCTTGTTTTCTCAAGCTTATCTTAACTTCCTCCTTAGACCTTCTTCTTGCATGAATCTCGGCCACCACTTAAATTCCTCTTGCCAATGTTCTAATCAATATTCAATGACTCATATGAGGACTAAACAATACACTAACCTCAAGGAATAAAAACCTAGGTTAGGAATGTGTTCTAAGGCATAAAAGTGGACGATTACCTTTGAAGTCTCAAGATAGACTTTGGCATTGAATGAAATAGGACCTCCACTAGTCCTTGGTGAATAAATCAAGCTAGAACAAGGCATAAAAACATAGCCCCATGAGAAGAATTTTTCGGCCATGTAGAAGAAATGATGGAAACATGGTTTTTTTCTTACATTTTCTTTACCTTAAGGGAATGAGAAGCTAATGAGCTCTTCAAACTTGATTTTCCTCCATCAATGGAGTTTTTCTCATGGCACCAAACTTGAGCTTTGAAGGATTTGAAAAGATAGGAATGAAGGCCTTGATCTAACTAAGAGAAATCTGCTTACTTTTCGATTTGGAGCAAAGATGAACATTTGGTGAGCAATTGAAGGTGGAGGCACCATGGATGGAGCTCTCACGGTTTTGGAGAGGGGAATAGGTAGTAAAACCGATGGTGAAGGTGGGAAATGAAGAAGAGAGAGAGAGAGAAGGTATAAGAAGATATTTGTCATTTAAAAGCAATAGTGAATTTACTCACTTTCCCCCTCTTTCCTTACTTACTAGCACATGTGGTGAGTCACCACTTCAAAAACCGTTCCCCCCTTTAATAATAAGACACTTTTGGTCTTTGTTGACCAACTAATTGACTTAAGTTGATTAAAACTTAAACTAGTCACTATTTGGCACTATTCACTAATCAGTGCACATATTTCTGAAATTTTTGATTTCCCATTGATTTAGACTTCCTAATGTGATACTAATTAGTACACATGTTGATTAAAGAGTAATGATGGACATTTAGCCACTCAAAACTCAATTCTAAGACAATTTCTCAAAAATGTGCTTTAAGACTTCTTAAAGCACATTTTGTGTTTTAACTTGTTTTCAAGCTTGGTTTTCTTTGCTAATTGATTAAAATGACCATTAGAATATTACTAAGGTCTTACCATGATATTTGGGTACTCACCCAAGTCCCTCCAAGCTTAGAGCACATTTTTGCCCTAATTGCCCTTAAGGCATTTTCTTGTGTTCTCCTTGGTTTAAATTGTCTACCAATCTTTCTAAGGCATATTTTAGCCTTACTACATCATGATTTGATGTTTACTTAGCATACTTAGGTTTGGGGTATTTCAATCTACCCCCCTTAAAAGAACTTTGTCCCCAAAGTTCCCATGCATCTTATCTTATTAGAATACATGTCTTACCTCATTCCTTAGATCATATAGATCATACTTATGTATACTTAATCTCATTGAATCCTTAAGTCCACCATATGCTTATTCTTAAATATCACACAATATGCTTACGCATGTATAGCACTCAAAATTCTCCTTGTTTCTTTTGATGATTAAAACATTCACATAATTTCCAACGTATTCTCCCATGTCACCGGTCCGTAGACAATGGCTCATTCGTCCTCGTCACCATGGGCCAGAATACAAAACACGCTGCTCTCCCCATGTCACCGGTCCGAAGACAAAGGCTCGTGCGTCCTCGACTTCATGGGCGAGACTCAGTAAAAAGGTAATCCTTTTACGAGGTCATGTGAGGAATAATTCCTCTAGTTAAAAATACAATCAACTCCAATTTCATTTTATCTTAAGGCCTCTATCCTTAGTGTGATTTAATTGTGACCACTGGTAGGGAGTTTCAGGAATCATCCTACCCTGATGTGATCAGCATCAGTGTAGAACCATCCTTCCACTCCAATTTGTGTTCGGTTTCCCTTGATCCCTAGAAAATCAAGTTCCACCTCCCACGTCATTTTCAAACATCCAAATAATTCACTCATGTCCAATTTTCTATCTTTTTAGTTCTTCTAATCATAATCAATTCATCTCCAAAGTGTGGACTCAGTCCATCAAATATTCCCGATTCATCTCTTAGTAATTACCCCAAGACTTAAATTCCTACTAAGTTCTATAACTGTCCCATACCAATTCTCACCATCTTATATCTCATAGCATTCCAATTTCCTTCCTCATACTCATATCAAATAATATCTCATAGTGTTATCTTATTCTTATCTCACACATAGTCTCATATCGACTCATATCTCATATATTCCTTAAGTCTCCTTAATCCTCTTCCTTAATTCTCTTAACTTGTACTCACACCGGAGTTAACAAGATAGGTACTTAATATGTATGGTATTCACATCTTCTGTGTGCAATAACTTGTACTCACACCGGAGTTAACAAGATAGGTACTTAATATGTATGTATCACATCTTCTGTATGCACACCGTAGTTTATGTACTCAGTACACAAACATACGCTAAGCGGTTTTCGCTCTACCCCCCTTAAAATGGATTACGCCCACGTAATCAACATTATCATCCTTGAACATAAGTTCAAGATGTCTAATTCTTACCAAGCATTCTAGCTTCCATGTCATCTATCTTACTTATAATTCGATCAGAAATGACTTAGTCTCTGTATCGAGGATTCTTAACGGTACTCATACCATTTCCTTAACTTAGTGTGATCTGCTAGCTTCCGCTGCACGACTCTGATAGTTTTAGGCTTATTTGCCTCTCTTATCCTTTTTATGGTATCAGATATCTTTCTCTTGCGTGCTTATGGTTTAGCACTAAAGGTCTCTCAATGGTCACGTGTTATCTTTCTATATACATGGCCTTGATGAGTTATAGCTCGTCTATTCAACCTCCCTGGAGATCTAATGTTTGTATTCTTAATGGTTCCTCGAATGTCTAAATTGTTCTTTCCATTTGACCTTTGGTCTGAGGATGATTCTCAATCTGAAACTACTGTTTAGTGCTTAATGTGCTTTACAGTCTTATCCTTAACACTTTAAGACATGTGCAATGTCTGTGCTTAACAATCCGTACTCTTCGCAGTTCATAGTCCTTAATTATTTGTTCTCTGATTTCCTTGTGTTGTTGGTTCAACTGAATTCTTCTCTTCAACTGTTTGTGGTAATGGCTGCTCTTGTCTGATTTTGTGTCGTTGTCCGTGGTACGGAGTCGACTACTTCCCGTGTTCCTTACACCACTCGTCTACATGCATGGGGTACCTTACTGGTACATTACCACTTACCCGACTAACTCATAAATGAGCATGTCAGGCCTGCAAGCCCCTGTGGGGTGCAGTCGTCCCACGTCTCGTTTTAGTAAACTCATAGTGTCCGTCACACGTTTAGCTATTGCTAATTATGAAGTATTCTGTTGTCGATCTCCTCTTTCATCGTTCCATAATAACATTTATTGTTCTTCTTGAAGTTAATCAAGGGAAATCCATTTACTGTGTTCTTGGGTATGATATGCTCTAGCTCCTTTCTGTATTCCGTACTGATTCTATTTCTTAGTAGCTTAGGTCTCTTTCCATAGAGCCTCTTATCTTCTTTCTCATATTCATTCTACTTGGAAAGCACTTCCAGTTCCTTAAGGAATGGGTAGTGTGCTTCCTGTGTAATCTTACCAAACCATGTCCAGACTACTGGCATCAATGCTCAGTTCGTCTTCCATCTTATTTTCTTACTTATGCTGGTCTTAACTCATAAATCTAATTGCCTCAGTGTCAATATTTGACGGCTCATTCACAATGGTCGCCTTCCGCGCACCATGACTTAATCCACTTATATAACTATTGTACTGACGACCACTACTACCATGGTAGTTGGCCCTTACCATGTTGCCCATTGATGGTGCAACCTCTTACTCATTTATTCTAATGTCTTACCTTATACTCAATCCCTTCTTGGTGTAAACACACTGGGAGTTCTCTCATTCCGGTGTATGGCGGTTGTCATACCGTGCTGTAAAATAGTTGACTCTTAATACGAAGGTGTTCTGCTCCAATCTCAGGTTTGTAAGTAGGCTAATTTCTTTCGCTTTCTTTCATCCTTAGTGATGTTATCTACCATGTAGTTTAACTGGTTACTTAAGAAGTCATCCACTGAATCACAAGCTCTTCTGAGCATTGATTAATTGACGTGCCATAATGTGCAGTCACAATGTTTATCTCTGACCATTATTAATTCTTACATCCTGGGTGTTGGATATGGGGTCTATCTGTGCAACCTTCCTTATTACTCAAGTGTATCTGGTATGTTCTAAGGTAATCTCAGGGTTTATAGTTTCCATTTTCTAAATAAAGTGTATTTTATCTCTAATAGGTGAAAGCCCTTTTGAGGGGTTCATTCCCACTCATGGCCTCACAACAAGGAGAGGTATCCCCACCCTAAAAGGCATGGTTCGTTCTCCGCTTCTGTCCTTAGCATTATCTCAATATTCTCATTGGTACCCTTTCTTGGTAATATTTTCCCCAATCTAACTTATAGGTTTGTAACCGTTCACATCTACACATTGTAGTCCCTTCATGGCTTGAATCAGCTCTTTTACAACTTACCGCGCCTCGAGTTCTGATGTGGTTAACATCCTTGGCTCGTAGGCTTTTAGTGCTTAGTGCTTCAGTTCATTACTTGTACTCTCACTCACCTGTTGGTGATTCTTAAAGGTTTTGGTCCTTTGAACACTATCCACCGTTAGGTTACATACTAAATGTAGTATTGGGTTTCATGGCAAGTTGTTGTGTCCTGCTTCCCGCTATGGAAGTTTATCCAGGCGTTCTGAGGTTACTTAGTGTCCTTGATGATACTGCCTTTCCACTGGACTTATGTCTTTTAGCAAATAAGGCTAAGTTCGTATTAGGCGTTTGCCTCACGGTGTTCAAGTCGGATATCATCCTGTCATCTTATACTTTCGTTTCAACGCTTCGTTCAACTTCCGTTGACTACGCCACCCGTTGATGATCGTTCACACTTGGGTGTTAATGAGTTAGACAAACAGTATTAACTGTCATTCATCAGTTTGCTCGGCTCGACTATGCCCGCTCTGTGGGGGTAGTCCTCTGGGCTTTCCTTTTCCAGGGTGGTACATCTTTAGTCCTTAGTAGGTTATAGCTTATGTTCATTTCTTTTACCCTTACTTTTTGGGTTTTCCTAACATCTTCATTGTAGAATGTTTGTTATTGGAATTCTTACTGGTCACTTTGGGAGTCTTATCCCGTTTTCGTTGTAAGTCGATGCTTCAACAGTCTCAATAGTATCTTATAATACATCCCTTGTATATCATTGCTTATATAGTGTTTTTGCTCGCATTACCGAGCGATCTCTTAGGTTTTTTCCCTTGGAGTTCGGGATTGATGTTCTTACCGCACTGTCGGTTGTTGTTGTACTGTTGCTAACATCCATATGGTCTAATATTATGTCCAAGTTCTGCTCCCGGCTGACTGGTGTGTCACCTTATCTCATTTTGGTCAGGCTGTCGGGCCTTCCAAGGTCTTATTTTCCTGTTCCTATGGTCTTACAATCCGGTGTTAATATGAGTTACAACTGTAGTGTTCTCCTATCTCGCCTTGATGGCTTTTCGTGTGGCTTAATCGTGGTAGCACTTGCTATGGCAAGTGCGCCATGCAGGATGGGTTATTGGTACAAGGTACATCGGTAGTGACACTTCCTTCTAATTTCCATGTAATTGGTAGTCCTCGGGACTCCTTCGATAATCTCTTATTTTGGATAACCGTCCATCCGGCAGTTTCCTTGTTGTTTGACAGTACTGTCATCTACCAGGGCGTTCCTCTTTCTGAGGGAACCCCTTAATATTCTCTTATGTCTTAATCCTCGCTCCTGTCTCCACACATTTTGTTGTGGTTACTCAGTAATGATTCTCCTTTAGGCACTACTTCGTAGCCCTATTTCGGTATACAATTTATATGAGTTCCTATCGTCGTCCGCATTATGTTGGCCAGGTTTGTAACCTTTTTCATTGTATGGGGTTTGGAGTTCCCGTTTCTAACTGGACTTCCCAGTAATCTCAATCCTTATGCTTGGTATTATCCTACTGTTATGCTCCTTCGGACCACTGCCCGGTACTCATGTCACTTCTCTTTTTCCTTTCTATTGCACCCGTAGTGCTTTCCTTATCATTGGTATGGCGGGTTATTTCGACTGCGTAGCATGTCGACCCATGTTGCCGGTAATTACCGTTCCCTCACTGATAGTATTCCATAGGTAGCGCCTATTTCTCTGTTGCGCTCCATCGAAAACCTCCAAGTTCTCCGTAACTATTGTGCAGCAAGACGTTTCTCGTATTGCTTACTGTTAGCTAACTGCCAGATCGGGTCTCCCCGAGTAAGAGAAGACTTTCTTCTCTCTGGCGTTTGTTCCACATATTCAGGGTTGGGGATGTGGAGGGCGGGTCTAGGTACTATGGATGTCCGGTAAACACCGGGAAGTCCTGACTAACGCACCTCTCACTCTATCTCTCAACCCTTAACCCATAACTCAATCTCAACCTCATCATTCTCCTAAGTTCGGTATTTCTTGTCTTCAGAGCGTAACTACGCTCTGATACCACTTTTGTAACACCCCATCTCGATCCAATCGTGGTTATCACAAACTTATCACCATATATACAAACTCTGCAGCGGATACAAATACATTCCAGGACCTTGCCACGGTCTGACTACAGAATATACCGAACATTAGTACATATAAACCTTAGCCAAATACATATCCTTCTTACAATCCCCTCACATCCTATACATCTTACTAACTCATAATGCCATACGAGTGTACATGCACAACTCGTAGGCCACACTTAACCCGTAACGCTTGTACCCCATCTTACTCTCGCGACGGCCGCTTCCTGATGTACCTGTGTAGTAAAAACAGCCCCCAAAGGGGGTCAGCACGAATGCTGGTACGATCCCCTCATGGCCCCCAAGCTAACGTGGCTACGACGACTAATTGTCGATAGCATGGAGGTTGATTAGATGCACAATTATAATAGTAAGTGCAGTAAACAACAACTCAGATATGAACAATCAAGTTCACACACAATGAACGACTTAAATGCGTTCCCTTAATTAAAGAGTTAATTATTTAACTCCTTAAGTAATGTTCCCTCTTAATCTTAGTCCAACCTTATCTCACCTCAATCTTAGTCTTATCTTAATCTCAGAAACAACCATCCTTTAATAAGGAGTGGATGTCACTTATCTTAATCTTAATTATACAAACCATCCTTTAAAGAGGACTGGTTGCAACTCATCTTAACCTTACCTTAATCTTAAACTTAACAATACAAACCATCCTTTAAAAAGGAATGGTTGCAACTTATTTTAACCTTACCTTAATCTCAATCTTAACTTAATCTCAGTATACAAACCGTTCCTGGAGGGGAATGGTTGTAGCTTAATTCGAACCTGGGATTTAGGTGATCCCACCGCACCATCTTAATGCCACCTACTCTGGACGGGAGTCCAGCGCAGCTGAGCCGGCAACCGGCCCTAGGCTACAAGTCCGAAGACAAGTCCTTAAGCGGAGGGCGGATCTGATTCAGATACCGTCCCCCTTTTTCCTTAGCATGCATGACCGGAGATCGGTCCCGGGTTTCCTCACTCAAGTTCCAGTTAGTAGTTATCTCAAGACCATATGTGTTGGTTAACCTCTTTCGGTTCATATCGTCCCTTATTAGGGAGCGTTCCTTAGTCTCACTCAATTCCTTACTAAACATTGGTTAGTAAGTTCTCACGGTATGTTGTGTTAGTCTTCAAACATCACACAACAATACAATAAATATACATATATATTCCGGTTGCATGCTTATCTTGTTTAGTGAGCACACAAAAACAAATAGCACACAAGCCGAGGGACACCTCGTTAGCAAGCAGGTCACAAGAGAACTGTACCGTTCACCGTTGGTCGTTCGGTTGCTTACTCTCTTCCGGAGTCCAAATTCCCAAGTCCTAAAACATTCATTCAGTTTTAGGTTGTTAATCACTTAACTTAATTCAACTTACTTAACCTACTTAACTTACTTAACGATCCCCACCTATCACCTCTTAAGTCCTTATAGTTTAACCTTAACCTCAAAAGCCACTTACTTCTCATTATTTCTTAAGCTTGTTTATGCCCCTAATGACCATTATATGTCATTAATTATGTCCTAACAATCTTATAATATCATTACCAAACAAGTCCCAACCTTAAACCCCATTTTTCAACATTCTGTAGCTTTTTCTGATGGGTCCGGGTTGTGTCCGAGGTTGTAAACCCAGACCAATACATCGCAAAACTTTCTGGACAATTTTAGGACTGGTCCGGGTTTGAGTCCTGGTTTGCAAACCCGGACCATCCCACGGCTAAACTCTCTGGATAGTTTTTGGTGTGGTCCGGGTTTGTGTGCTAGTTTGCAAACCCGGACCTACACTAAATGTGTCCAGAACGATGATTTTTGACCTCTGTTCAACCTCATTTCTTATCCCATCTTTTCCTAACCTCTCCACAAGTATTCTAGCATGTTTAAACATCATTTTGGTACCTTCAAGTCCTCCTAATTCATCCATCAAACTCATACTAAATTCCTTGATCATGTACTCAATTTCTTACGAAACTCTTAACACTTATAACTTAATTTCTTACACTTCCAACATATAAATTTTGCCTAAAACTTCAACTAACCCAAGTGTTTCTTCACAACCATCTTAACTACTCCTCAAGCATCATTACACTCCATCTTTGCTTGTTACACCTTCCAAGGTTATCTTGCATGTCCATGCACAATTTCTCTTCTTTTCACTTGTCACTCATCACTCTTAAACTCTTAAGCTTGCTTATACATTTCTTTCCATTATCTTAATACCTTGACATTATTCTTCGTTTACCTTAACCATGCAACACCCTCCTTAGACATTTCCACATGTCTTATGCAACTTACTCACCATTCTCATGATCATACCCTCTTATACGTTTCTAGTCATTTTCCTTGACGACTTACAACATCCTCCTACCATTTACACTTCCACCACCCAAGTCCACACATTACCATTCAACTAAACCTTACTAGTCCACCACTAACATCACCACCTCTTACACAAACTTCTCGAACTCTCATTGTTCTTCTCTTAGCTCATACCTAAATCATCTTAAAGCATTACACATCATTTCCTCCAGATTTGCACAAGTCTTACCATTCCTCATACCATGACTTTGGTGTGTTCAATGCACCCATCTAAACTCTAATTTCCTCATAGACATCTCTAGGTCATTCTAAACTTCAAGAATTCCTTAGTTAACTCATTTCCACTCAAATCCCTCATCGTGACTCCTAGTAAATCCTAGGTCATATTAATTCACCACCATCACCTAAACACTTATTTTCTACTCAAATTTCGCCATAGCTCCTCTAGTATCTTATCATGCCCAAACACATTATTTTTCCTCATTCAACCATCTCACACACATCAAGTTCTTCTCATCATATCATCACCCAAACCAACTCATTCACAACAAACCCAATATATTGCAATAATCTTAAATTGCATAGCACTAAAGGCTCATAGATGACATGGCTCTTAGGCCCTTAAATGACTTAAACTTAAACACTGAATTTCCCACATCTAAAAGCTTTCAACCTGCAAATACACCCTTCAATCTCATAGTAGTTATAAAGTTCTTAAAACTCATCTTAAACTTATATTACTAACTCATTTCCTTTGGCTCCTTAGTCACAAGTTCACAAGCTTATTTAAGTTCTTTTTCTTAGGTTATATAACCCAATACACAATGTAAGCTCTAAGCCACATTGGTATCCACCTAAACTCATCCCTTAAAACTTAAACCACCATTAGGTAAGAATTTTACCTTGTTTTCTCAAGCTTATCTTAACTTCCTCCTTAGACCTTCTTCTTGCATGAATCTCGGCCACCACTTAAATTCCTCTTTCCAATGTTCTAATCAATATTCAATGACTCATATGAGGACTAAACAATACACTAACCTCAAGGAATAAAAACCTAGGTTAGGAATGTGTTCTAAGGCATAAAAGTGGATGATTACCTTTGAAGTCTCAAGATAGACTTTGGCATTGAATGAAATAGGACCTCCACTAGTCCTTGGTGAATAAATCAAGCTAGAACAAGGCATAAAAACATAGCCCCATGAGAAGAAATTTTCGGCCATGTAGAAGAAATGATGGAAACATGGTTTTTCTTACATTTTCTTTACCTTAAGGGAATGGAGAAGCTAATGAGCTCTTCAAACTTGATTTTCCTCCATCAATGGAGTTTTCTCATGGCACCAAACTTGAGCTTTGAAGGATTTGAAAAGATAGGAATGAAGGCCTTGATCTAACTAAGAGAAATCTATGCTTACTTTTCGATTTGGAGCAAAGATGAACATTTGGTGAGCAATTGAAGGTGGAGGCACCATGGATGGAGCTCTCACGGTTTTGGAGAGGGGAATAGGTAGTAAAACCGATGGTGAAGGTGGGAAATGAAGAAGAGAGGAGAGAGAGAAGGTATAAGAAGATATTTGTCATTTAAAAGCAAATGGTGAATTTACTCACTTTCCCCCTCTTTCCTTACTTACTAGCACATGTGGTGAGTCACCACTTCAAAAACCGTTCCCCCCTTTAATAATAAGACACTTTTGGTCTTTGTTGACCAACTAATTGACTTAAGTTGATTAAAACTTAAACTAGTCACTATTTGGCACTATTCACTAATCAGTGCACATATTTCTGAAATTTTTGATTTCCCATTGATTTAGACTTCCTAATGTGATACTAATTAGTACACATGTTGATTAAAGAGTAATGATGGACATTTAGCCACTCAAAACTCAATTCTAAGACAATTTCTCAAAAATGTGCTTTAAGACTTCTTAAAGTACATTTTGTGTTTTAACTTGTTTTCAAGCTTGGTTTTCTTTGCTAATTGATTTAAAATGACCATTAGAATATTACTAAGGTCTTACCATGATATTTGGGTACTCACCCAAGTCCCTCCAAGCTTAGAGCACATTTTTGCCCTAATTGCCCTTAAGGCATTTTCTTGTGTTCTCCTTGGTTTAAATTGTCTACCAATCTTTCTAAGGCATATTTTAGCCTTACTACATCATGATTTGATGTTTACTTAGCATACTTAGGTTTGAGGTATTTCAATTGTGGTCGATCTCATGGGATGGATCATGCAGGTACTTCCTCAGTATCGAAACATGGAAGACATTGTGGATAGCAGACAATGATTGAGGCAAGGCTAGACGATAAGCCACAGGGCCTACCCTCTCTAGGATCTCAAACGGTCCAACGAACCTTGGGCTAAGCTTTCCACGCTTCCCAAACCGGACTACACCTCTGACCGGCGACACTCGCAGATAGACGTGATCACCAACATCAAACTCAAGCGGCCTGCACCTCTGGTCTGCATAGCACTTCTGTCTACTCTGAGCAACAAGCAGACGCTCCCGAATCATTCTGATCTTCTCTACTGCACCCTGCACCAGCTCAGGTCCAACTAAGACCCTCTCCTTCTGGTCATCCCAACAGATTGGAGACCTGCACCTCCTACCGTACAACACTTCAAACGGAGCCATACCAATGCTGGCCAGAAAGCTGTTGTTGTAGGCGAATTCGTTCAGGGTCACATGCTGATCCCAACTACCTCCAAAATCTAGGACTCATGCGCGAAGCATGTCCTCCAGGACCTGATTAGTCCTCTCTGACTGGCCATCCGACTGAGGATGGTAGGCTGAACTGAAAGCTAGATTCGTACCAAGGCCTTATACAAACTGCGCCAGAATCTCGACACAAAACGAGGATCACGGTCAGACACAATAGAAGCAGGCACCCCATGAAGCCTCACTATCTCATCAAGATATAGACGAGCCAACCGCTCCAAACTGAAAGTCTTCTTCACAGGCAGAAAGTGGGCAGACTTCGTCAGTCGATCAACTATAACCCACACAGCATCACAGCCTGAAAAAGTCTTAGGCAATTCTATGACAAAGTCCATCCCTACACTCTCCCACTTCCACTCAGGAATGGGAAGGGGCTGAAGCAAACCCGCTGGCCTCTGGTGCTCAGCCATCACCTGCTGACATGTCTGGCACTTCAAAATGAACTCGGAGATGTCACGCTTCATCCCAGACCACCAGAACAACTCCCTGAGATCCCGATACATCTTCACCCCTCCCGGGTGCACCGAGTATTGCGCTCCATGAGCCTCCTGAAGGATCTCCCTGCGTAGAACTACATCATCTGGCACACTCACTCGACCTCTGAAACGCAGACAGCCATCACTGGAGACACTGAACTCTAAACCCTGCTCTGCAGACAGCCCCTCTCTGATCCGACACAAAGCTAAGTCCGCCTCCTGACCAACCCTGATCTTGTCGACCAACGAGGACTGGACCTGAAGCGCTGCTATCATGTTGGCACTGTCTGATCTGACCACCCAAACGCCCATACGATGTAGCTCTACAGCTGACCTCTGAACTCCTGACAAGGCGCACGCTACACCCGGAGCTCCTCTCCGACTCAAGGCATCTGCCACAACGTTCGCTCTACCCGGATGGTAAAGGATCTCTAAATCGTAGTCGTGAAGTAGCTCCAACCAGCTCCTCTGTCTCAAGTTCAGATCCTTCTAAGTGAACAAATACTTGAGACTCTTGTGGTCCGTGTAGACCTTACACGACGCTCCATACAGGTAATGCCTCCAAATCTTCAGCGCGAAAACCACAGCTGCCAACTCCAGATTGTGGCTAGGGTAGTTTTTCTCATAAGGCTTAAGTTGCCGAGAGCCATAAGCCACTACCTTACCCTGCTGCATCAAAACACACCCAAGTCCCTTGTGGGACGCATCACAGAAGACCTCGGAGCCCTCGGTCCCCGATGGCAAAGTCAGAATCGGTGTTGTCGCCAGCCTCTTCTTAATCTCCTGGAAACTCTGCTCGCAAGCCTCACTTCACTCGAACTTAATCTCCTTCCTCAACAGACGGGTCAACGGGGATACAATCTTAGAAAACCCCTATACAAACTTCTTGTAGTACCCAGCTAACCCAAGGAAGCTACGGATCTGCAACATTCATGGGCCTCGCCCACTCCATCACTGCTCTAATCTTCTCAGGATCTACTGAGATACCGTCCTTCGAGACTACATGCCCAAGAACACTACACGATCGAGCCAGAAGTCACACTTCTTCAGCTTAGCATAAAGCTCCCGCTCCTTCAGTGTCTGTAGAACGATCCTCAGATGCTCCTCATGCTCCTCTACACTCTTGGAGTACACCAAGATGTCGTCTATGAAGACAACTACAAACTGATCCAGGTAGGGTTTGAAAACCCAGTTCATCATATCCATAAAAACTGAGGGAGCATTAGTCAAACCAAATGGCATAACTAGGAACTCGTAATGACCATAACGAGTCCTAAAAGCAAACTTAGGCACATCCTCGGCCTTAATCCTCAACTTATGATATCCTGAACGAAGATCTATCTTCGAGAAAACTGTGGCGCCCGCCAACTAATCAAACAGATCGTCAATATGCGGTAGGGGATAGCGATTCTTGATGGTCACCTTATTTAGCTCCCTGTAGTCGATGCATAGCCTGAAGGTTCCATCATTCTTCTTCACAAATAGCACTGGCGTTCCCCAAGGCGGGATACTAGGGCGGATGAAGCCCTTGTCTAGCAACTCCTGCAGCTGAACCTTCAGCTCCTTCAGCTCCGCTGGACTCATACGGTAAGGGGCCCTAGAGATGGGCTGAGTCTCTGGCGCTAAATCAATCGTGAACTCCACCTCCCTCTCTGGTGGAAGTCCGGGCACGTCGTCCTGGAAGACCTCAAGAAACTCTCTGATGATCAAGATGCTCTTCAAACTAGATCCCTCACGCACCTCTGGCAGATAACACAGAAATCTCTGACAGCCCTTCCTCAAGAAGCTGGCTGCCTGCATCGCCGACACAATCACAGGCGCACATGGAACTGCATTCCCAGAGAAAGCAAAGTGAGTCCCACCTGGTAGATCAAATACCACTCTCCTAGCTGCACAGTCTATATGGGCATGGTCCTCTGCTAGCCAGTTCATGCCCAAGATCACATCAAAACAGGCCATCCGCATCGGGATAAGGTCAGCATAAAAAGCCTTGTCCCTAACTGCTATGGGACAAGTCTTACACACATAATTTAGCACACAAGGGGCAACCCCACCTAATGGACTATTCACACATAGGTCTACCTCACTAGGCATGGCAGTCAGTCCAAGGTTACCCAACAAATCAGAATAGATAAAGGAGTGTGTAGCTGTTATACCCAAAATTTTGACCCCCTGGTTAGGGTCTACGAGGTTTTGGTGTTGTGAGAGGCATTTAAATCAAGTAGTGAGAGATCCCGGCTCGATCAGCGCATTCCAGGGCATGGGGAGCAGCTCCGTCATTATCAGGGGCGTTTTTGTAATTTTTAAGGCTCCTAAGACCTCCTATAAGCTTTCTCTCTCCTCCAAAGGATGCCCAAATCAGCTCAAAATGTTTTGATATTTTAACCCATGATATAGGATGACATTTTAAGCATAATGGCGTTGGAATTTTGATTTTTTGAATTTCCAATAATTTTCTAGCAATTTCTAACTGAATCTGACGAGAAATTCAATTTAAAAATATTCCAACATTTAAAAAATCCGATTCCACTTCAGAAAATTCATAATTTCCATCCTTGACATGTGGTTAAAATTTCACAGCAAAATTCCTTTGGGAAGTCATTTAATTAAAATATCAAAAAATCTTACTTTTACTAGATTTTCTTTATCTTTAAGAAAGTCTATATAAGGGGATAGGTTTTTTGATAAAGGCAGAATCTCATATGCTCAAGAACCCTAGGAAGACAGAAGCCACAGCCTCCTCTCTCTCTCACGTTTTCCAACACCCGGCCACCCGAATCATACCGAAAATCCCCCGAAATCACCATCTAAACACGTTTTCCGATCCCCAAAGCACCAATAATCATCAAAACCCCACAAAAACATCACCAAAACGTGAAGAAGAGCAAGAACAACCAACCACCAGAAGCTCGGTTCGAAAACCTTTCGGGTCTGCCACAAACGGAGCACTCTACGAATCCCGGTGTGAAGAATCGTTGTGAACCCGAAGGTAAAACAGGTAGAAATTCCACTTTCCTAACTCTCCACGACATTATCAGTCTTGCCTCAAAATTTGGGCTTAAACTAACTCTTTTTCGCTTTTGTATCGCTAATTGTTTTAGCTACTGCCTTGTTACTTGTTTGCTAAGTTTCGTATTAATTTTGATGTCAAATTGAGTTCTTTCAGTTACTAACGTGTTTAAAATCTTTCAGGCTACACACCCATAAAATTTGAGCTCAAAACACCCTCGGGAACCATCGAAAACCCACTGTCCGTGGGTTGTCCGTGACCTCGGACTCATTGTCCGGGACCACGGACGGGTTGTCCGCGACCACGGACACCCACGGACGGTGGCGGGATTTTGTATTTTTCAATTTTTCAAATTTTAGGGTTTCTGTCAGTACATGTCCGGGCCCACGGACACCCTGTCCGTGGCCCCGGACTTTTCAAGTTTGCATTTTTATTTTAGTTCTGTTTTCGAAATCACTTAATTCAACTGGGGTCCGTGGTCTCGGACATTAGGTCCGTGTCCACGGACGTAATTAAAATTTGACCTAATTCTGCCTCTGAAACCCTAGTTTAGGTAACTTTCAATTTCACTTTAATTTTCTGTCAAAAAACGTCAAAAAAATAAAAAAACAGAAACACGCACCTAGGTTAAAAAACAACTTTGTAGAAAGCCGTAAATAAACCGAGTAGAGGAAAAACGACCTAGGAAGGGTAATGAAAGTAATTTGAACCCTAATTAAGTCGAATACCAAGCCCCCGAACCCGAACTCTCCTTTCCTAATTTGATCTAGGTTAAAATTAGGTGGCGACTCATAATAGGTTCCAGTGAGCTAGCTTAGGTTTTAATAATTATGGTTATATGACTTAGTTATTAAACTTAGGTTATAAGTGGACCTAAAACCCGATTAGATCCTAATCAACTTTAATCGACATAGGATAGGGTTTAAAATCGAGGCTCGCAGACTGGCGACTCTGCTGGGGATAAACTTCCTAATTTTAACTTGTTTAATTTTAAGAAAGAGGGCTTAACTTGAATAATTGTTTATTTATGGCTTTTTATTACATTGTTTATTTACTTTTGTGCGCAATTGAAATTTTTGTACCCCTGCATCATATAAGAGCGAGGGTCCACGCAAACCAATTTCACCCTGGGACCCGTTTGAGGGTCCCCTGTCAGGGACTCACACCTTTTAGGTGATGTGAATAAGTGGGGGAAAAGAGGAGGGTGTCGTCTAACCACACCCCCTTAATACCTGGGCTTTTGCCCCAAGCATTTTCCTGGCAGTACCCTTACCTAGCCCACTGTTTGGTCAGTCAAAGACCCGACCGTAGACGCACACCTTTAGGTGATGTGAAAAAAGTGGGGAAGCCCAAAGAGAATAGCGTGCAAGCCTTATTCCTTTGTGGTGACCTGGGCCCGCGCCCCAAGCACCTCTCCGGATCGATCTGTACCCGTTGGACTGAGTCATTTTGTGAGGACATTTGCATCACCTCCTTATATAAGACTTCTGTGCATATGTTCTTTCTCCTGGGCCTCAGGCCCAATGTCTGTATCGATCCATCAATCTCTCCCAGTCCAAATGAAACACTTGAGGGTTTCAGTGGCCCAAATGCCTTTACCTCCACAAAATCACCCTCTCAGAATAAGCTCGAAGGTTTCCATTATTCCCTTTGGGATTGCTGGCCCATTTCACATGCCAAAAATCTCCAGCCCGCTAGGCCCGGACAGTCCAAAAAAGAAAAAGAGTCCTGTAATTAGAACATAAGGGTCCTCTGAGGAAAATCTTTCCATGTCATTGAAAGCCCGTGCCCTAATGGTTTTTGTTTTTACTCTATGTTCCGAAACAGAAAGAAGGCAAGATTTCAGAAAGGCGCTGGGACAGAAGTTCCGGACATTTGACCCGACTGCCTACTCCTCCACTTCCATCATTCCAGCCCAAAGTAGACTCTAGCTCATCTAACATGTCGGTCCAGGACGATATCCCTCAGGAGGATCATCAAGCAGGGGGGAGAACCAAAACACTTCTGTTGAAGCGCTCATGAGAAATTTTGATTTGAAACACCGGGAAGCAATCCAGGCACTCGAAAATAAATATGTGGACACAATCACCAAGCTGGAGGATAAGTTGGCCGCGTTGGAAACGGCAGCCCAAAGCAGGACCACTGGGGGTCCAACGGGGGAGCAGGACCAAATAGCCAGCCTGGTACAGAAACATCAAGCTGCCATTGAAGCCTTGGAGGCATGGCATACGGCGGCAACAGTTGAGCTCCATGAGAAAATAGGATCTTTGGAGGCGGCCAGACAGGAAAGACCGCTGCAAGGATTTGTCAACCCTTTATACGGCATGAATAATATCTCCTTGGTGGGACATGACACCCAACTTGGATACGGAGGTGGTGCTCCCGGAAACCAGTTAGCTGTTGAAGTTCAGAGGGCTCTGAGGCACATTGAGCGCATGGAAAAGGCCGGTAAACCTGCTGGTTTTGACTATCTCTCCATGGGATCTTATCCAGACGTCGAGCTACCTGCGAAGCTGAAGCTCCCCACCTTGGCTCTCTACAAGGGCTCGACCGATCCCTAAATCCATTTGGCGATGTTTGATTGAGAGATGTCTATCCTGAGGCTCAATGATATGCAGAAGGCCAAGGTTTTTGCCCGATACCTAGATGAGATTCCTCAACGATGGTACCTAACTCAAAGAATGAACACCAAGACATACGAGGAGATATGTGAAGCCTTCCGGACTCACTTTGAGTATGCCAAAAATCTGGAAATCACCAGGTCTGACCTGGAGAGCACACGCCAAACGGGAAGTGAGTCCATGTCTGACTTTATAAAGCGGTGGAGGAGGAAGGCGGCGGGCATGCCTACAAGGATGGATGAGCAGGAACAAATTCGCATGATTGTTGAGAACATGCAAAGCAGTACAATGATGAATTAAAGTATATGTACTTTCCAAGCTTTGATATGCTCATGGGCCAGGTAGGAGTTTTGGAGGAGAAGATCCACAAGGGAGACCTAAAGCTTGGATATCCTCGAGGATCCGGAAGTAATTCAAAGTTCCCAAAATCTGAACCAGCGAAAGCTTCCTACCCAACCGCAGCTTACGCATAGAGCGCACTGCAGAGGTACACGGGACAGTACGAGGTGAATGCAATCCAGCAGCCAAGGGAACAAGGGAGGAACTATCGAGCAGTACCACCTCCAAGACCGGATTTCAATCAACGAGAATTCACAGATATCGGTCGGCCCTTGAGTTATGCTCTGGAAAAGCTCCAGGAGCAGAACATCTTACAGCCTCTTCCTCCTCGACCAGGAGTCACCCGTTTGGGCAGGAGTCCAAATCAGTTCTGTCTCTACCATCAGCTACCGGGTCACGATACCAATCATTGCAGGGCCCTACAGCATAAGATCCAAGACCTGATTGACCAGGGACTTCAGTTCTCAGAGCGCGGGAATATCTTCGGGAATCCTATGCCGGAACATCACTAGGAGTCTTTGTTATCTTTTCTTCTTCCTTGAGTTGTTTTGCATAGCTTTTGTCTTTTTCCCTTGTCTTTTTCTTTTAGTTCTTTAGCTAGTTTAGTTGTCTCTCCCATTTAGTTGGTACTCGATGTCATTGTTACTTCTTTTGGTTATCAATAAAATTTCTTCTTTGTTCACGTTTTAATGTTTATACATTAGTTTATGTGCTAAAAAAAGGAGAAAAAGACCCCCACTCATAAAGCATGTCTGTAAGCATATGAAAGGAAAAACCTTTGTTTCTCATGAAACCTCTTGTACAAAATCACCTTCCCATCCAAGTTACGGCCGCCACACATGTCACAGCATTCCACCATTTCTACCATTTTATCGGACACCTAAAAACAAAACTGCTGCCACCAAAAGAACCAAAAGATAAATCATTCAGCAATCACCCCATCACACACTCACCACCATCATTTATCATCACCCATGCGGTCACCCTCCATAAATAGCTTGGGCATTCTAAGGTTTGTTAAGTAAACCCCACAGCAATACTGGGGGCAATCTGAGTTAAGGAATGATAATGTTTAAATGTGCAAACAAGTCTCTGAGTGTACGCTTCGCGAGAGTGCCTTGAGCGGTAAAACCAAGAGCGTGTCATTTTTGCACGACTCCAGAGAGATCACATTCAAAGGTGAGGTAAACGGCATGACTCCGACCGAAGGAGATAATTTGTAAATTTACGCTTAAACCTGTGAAAAGTAACAAAGAACGGATACACAACTATTAGGGATGACGAAGCACCTAGGTATAGCACCACACAACCAAAAGCTTGTGAACCCTGACATTACACCCTAGGCACCCCCGCTGACCTTTTCATATATAACCTCTTTTACAACACTACAAGCTCCATAAACAAGCCAGCCAATGGTGAATAACCGACCTGACCAAAGGGGCAAGGAGCCTGACTTCCGAACAGCAACTTCACAAGTCCAAAGAAGCAAAATTGCTACCAGCGTAATGAAACGATCCGCAAATGATCCCAAAGTGACACAGGATCCAATGAGCTAACACCAGGAACAACTCTCAAAGTTCAAAACCGGGAAACACAAGAACCCCGAAGGAAAAAGATTCAAAGAAAGGAAAACCTGAAAAGCCTCAAAGAAATCTAAAATCAGAAAAAGAGAGAAGGTGCTAGGAACAACTCAAATGTCCCAAACCCCAAGCTCATAAACAAAGTCATCACGAAGTAGCCAAACGACTTCAGGACAAAGAAGGCGAGTCCGAGAGAAGGTGCAAGTTGCAGCTTTGGTCACCCTTATAGCTCCACGTATCCTAAACATTCCCCCATCGTCCCATTGTCTTTCATTACACCCCATAGCCACGTTATAAGCTCAAAAGACTTCCGACTTAGTAGCTGTGTATCCAATCATGTGAAAGTAACAGGTTGAACGCGTAAATCTAACAAGTGTCAAATTCAATGGTTGAGAAGTTGTGACCGTAAGTGAGAAACGAGTGCAAACACCAAACACGTCGAGTGTAGGTTAGGAAGAACCACATCAAAACATAAGCCTTGACCCTGTAAGGACGAGACTTGTTTGCACGTTTAATCAAAGAAAATACTGGGGGCAATCGATCGTTCCGATTGATCGCCATGAACTCTAGCTCAGATTGTCTTAAGGGAAAATGCTGGGGGCAATTGTTGATTCCAACAATTGCTGTGACAACGCCAATTGGAACCCAAAGCTCAAACATCACCACCGCCATCATACATCACACAGGCTCGCATAAGCCCTAATACCTCCACATCCAAACATTCACAGGCCCGTCCTAAGCCCTACCTCCACATTTAAACATCCTCAGGCCCGTCCTAAGCCCTACCTCCACACAAAATTTCTTCAGGCCCGTCTTAAGCCCTTCCTTCACATTCAAGCATCCACAGGCCCGTCCTAAGCCCTACCTCCACACAAAATTTCTTCAGGCCCGTCCTAAGCCCTTCCTTCACATTCAAGCATCCATTAGCCCGCCTTGAGCCTCACCATCTCCAGGTTTGACATAAGCCCTAATCCTTCTACATCCATTTAGACCCATCATACATTTTACTCACTTTCACTTAGAACTACCTTTAGGCTCGTCATAAGACCTAGTTGCATTCCTTTAGGCTCGTCATAAGACCTCGATCCACCTTTAGGCTCGTCATAAGACCTAGGTCCCACCTTTAGGCTCGTCATAAGACCTAGATCCAACCTTTAGGCTCGTCATAAGACCTAGGTCCATCCTTAGGCTCGTCATAAGACCTAGAATCATCCTTTAGGCTCGTCATAAGACCTAGTTGCATTCCCTTAGGCTCGTAGTAAGACCTAGCATTACCTTTTAGTTTACCCACTCTCATCAAACACATTGCATTCATCTCATTCATATAGGCTCGTCATAAGACCTAGTTGCATTATCCAGGCGCGTCACAAGACCTGGCGACAGAAAGTTGGCGAGGTGATGGCAATAAATTCTCCTTTTGCGATGTCAACTTATTTTTGGGATCAACGAATGGTGGGCAAAGGCAATAAGTCCCCAGGGTTTTTACCAGGAGTTATCCCTGCACACCGGCTTGGGGGGCGATGGCAATAAGTCCACATTGGGTCCAGCCAAGAGCATTGGCACGGGTTTCGGTCCCCAGAAGCATCCGAGCATCATCAACATCATTAGCATCATTAGCATTTCGGCATTCTTGCATTTGCATACCATCGAGTCTTCACATCCCAGGTAGTCAACACCTTAGAATCGCTTGACATTGCATCATTTATTACAGGTAGTCAACGCCTTAGAATCACTTGACATTGCATCATTTATTACAGGTAGTCAACACCTTAGAATCGCTTGACATTGCATCATTTATTACAAGTAGTCAACGCCTTAGAATCACTTGACATTGCATCATTTATTACAGGTAGTCAACGCCTTAGAATCGCTTGACATTGCATCATTTATTACAAGTAGTCGACGCCTTAGAACCGCTTGACATTATTTCATTTTGGTCACCTAGGTAGTCAGTGCCTTAGAATAGCTTGACACATTTTCACCTATAGGTTGTCAGCGCCTCAGAATAGCTCGACAACGTTTTGTTGCTTAGGTAGTCAGCACCTCCGAATAGCTAGACGTAGTCAATGCGGTTTCGCCCAACACAGAGAATCCTGTGGGATCCAAAATTTTGGGGCATCACTCAAGCATCAACCTGACTTTTCACATCCATTACAAAGTCTAGTTGACGGGGGGCAATCTGTTATACCCAAAATTTTGACCCCCTGGTTAGGGTCTACGAGGTTTTGGTGTTGTGAGAGGCATTTCAATCAAGTAGTGAGAGATCCCGGCTCGATCGGCGCATTCCAGGGCATGGGGAGCAGCTCCGTCATTACCAGGGGCGTTTTTGTAATTTTTAAGGCTCCTATAAGCTTTCTCTCTCCTCCAAAGGATGCCCAAATCAGCTCGAAATGTTTTGATATTTTAACCCATGATAGAGGATGACATTTTAAGCATAATGGCGTTGGAATTTTGATTTTTCGAATTTCCAATAATTTTCTAGCAATTTCTGATTGAATCTGACGAGAAATTCAATTTAAAAATATTCCAACATTTAAAAAATCCTATTCCACTTCAGAAAATTCATAATTTCCATCCTTGACACGTGGTTAAAATTTCACAGCAAAATTCCTTTGGGAAGTCATTCAATTAAAATATCAAAAAATCTTACTTTTACTAGATTTTCTTTATCTTTAAGAAAGTCTATATAAGGGGATAGGTTTTTTGATAAAGGCAGAATCTCATATGCTCAAGAACCCTAGGAAGACAGAAGCCATAGCCTCCTCTCTCTCTCACACGTTTTCCAACACCCGGCCACCCGAATCATACCGAAAATCCCCTGAAATCACCATCTAAACACGTTTTCCAATCCCCAAAGCACCAATAATCATCAAAACCCCATAAAAACATCACCAAAACGTGAAGAAGAGCAAGAACAACCAACCACCAGAAGCTCGGTTCGAAAACCTTTCGGGTCTGCCACAAACGGAGCACTCTACGAATCCCGGTGTGAAGAATTGTTGTGAACCCGAAGGTAAAACAGGTAGAAATTCCACTTTCCTAACTCTCCACGACATTATCAGTCTTGCCTCAAAATTTGGGCTTAAACTAACTCTTTTTTCGCTTCTGTATCGCTAATTGTTTTAGCTACTGCCTTGTTACTTGTTTGCTAAGTTTCGTATTAATTTTGATGTCAAATTGAGTTCTTTCAGTTACTAACGTGTTTAAAATCTTTCAGGCTACACACCCATAAAATTTGAGCTCAAAACACCCTCGGGAACCATCGAAAACCCACTGTCTGTGGGTTGTCCGTGACCTCGGACTCATTCTCCGGGACCACGGACGGGTTGTCCGTGACCACGGACACCCACGGACGGTGGCGGGATTTTGTATTTTTCAAATTTTAGGGTTTCTGTCAGTACATGTTCGGGCCCACGGACACCCTGTCCGTGGCCCCGGACTTTTCAAGTTTGCGTTTTTATTTTAGTTCTGTTTTTGAAATCACTTAATTCAACTGGGGTCCGTGGTCTCAGACATTAGGTCCATGGCCACGGACGTAATTAAAATTTGACCTAATTCTGCCTCCGAAACCCTAGTTTAGGTAACTTTCAATTTCACTTTAATTTTCTGTCAAAAAACGTCAAAAAATAAAAAAACAGAAGCGCCCACCTAGGTTAAAAAACAACTTTGTAGAAAGCCGTAAATAAACCAAGTAGAGGAAAAACGACCTAGGAAGGGTAATGAAAGTAATTTGAACCCTAATTAAGTCGAATACCAAGCCCCCGAACCCGAACTCTCCTTTCCTAATTTGATCTAGGTTAAAATTAGGTGGCGACTCATAATAGGTTCCAGTGAGCTAGCTTAGGTTTTAATAATTATGGTTATATGACTTAGTTATTAAACTTAGGTTATAAGTGGACCTAAACCCGATTAGATCCTAATCAACTTTAATCGACATAGGATAGGGTTTAAAATTGAGGCTCACAGTAGCTCCAGAATCAAACAGACAAAACACATCCTGAGAATGGATCTGGAGAATACCTGAAATAACTCGATCACCAGCTCGATCACGCTCTCCAGCCATAGCATAAACTCGGGCCTGAGTCTGAGGCTTCTTCTGGTCGGACCTCGCCCCTAAATCTGTGCCAGTGCCTCTATCTCCTGTGCCTCTACCAGATGCCTGAGGGCACTGAGCAATCCTGTGCTCCATCGACCCGCACTTGAGGCAAGCACCGGTCTTCTTATAACACTCCCTACCAAGATGAGAGTGACCACACGACCCACATTTCGCCCCAGCTGACGAAGATGAAGAAGCTCCCCGGCGATCTCCATATGACTGCTTCTTCTGAGGAGGAGCAGCCTCCTTCTTCTGAGACTCTTCAGAACGTCTCTTCCCCTTGTGGTCCTTACCAGCCTGCCTCCCTGAAATACCCCGTAATTAAAAATAGTGATTAATTAGGCGAATAAGTAATTTAGAAGCTTGATTAAGTGTAAATAATCATGAGGGAACAAATCCCGAAGAAAACGGATCCTTAGAACGGATTAAAATCACTAACGAACCTTAAAGCGCGTTTTTCGAGGTAACCGGGAAAACGTGTCTTTAAGCGGGTCAAATAGACTCGTAACAATTTTGGTCAACTAAATAATCATTAATAAATATTAGTGAGGCTTTAGAACCAATAAAATCAATAAAACGAGAAGCTAGTAAAAACTGTCAAAAACGGGAAGTTGTGGGGTAGAAACATAAATAACACAAACTTATGTGTCCAATATTGTAAATAGAATTTTAAGACCCTCATGGTCTGTGTGTGTGTGTCCGATCCCATACCCCTCTCTCACACACTCTTTATTCTCTTCTTATTTACAAATAAACAAAATAATAACGTAACCCCCACCCTCACTTTCTACTCTCTCTCCTCTATTCTACTCTCTCACTCACGTACCCATCTCCTTCCTCCTCTCTATTTTCTTCTCCAAACCGATGGAAATGGTGAACTAGCAAACCTTACAAAAATACCACCTTCTCTCCTCTTGTTACTCCATCAAACCTTCTCCAAAAATTATAAAAACTACACCATTGGAATCCTCTCACCAAGTAGAGCATTCCTATCTTTTCAAAATTCGAAAAGGGAAACTTTCATCTCCATGGGTATGGAGCATTTGGAGCTTCAAGACCACCATTAGAACCACCTCATTCTCCTTGTTCTTTTAAGGTAAAAATATTCTCAAAACTCCATCTTTTTCTAGCTCTTAAGGGCAAACGAAAATGAAGTTAAACTCTTGTTTGCTTCTTTGAATGCTAGCCGATTTTGGCATTGTTGGAGAGTGGGAAAGATTGTTCTTGAGCCATTCCAAGCTTTACTTACACCTTTGTAAGGTAATGAAATCCTAAACCCTAAAACTTTCATTAAAAACTGGATTAATGGTTAGGGTTAGTTTTAGTATTGAAATGGTGTGTGTGTATGGGTTATAATGTTAGATTTGGTGAAATACTAAAACCGGTAGAGAGAAGGAAGGAGGAAGAAGCAAGAAGAACAAAGAAAACTAGAGGAGAAACAAGGTAAGGATGCTCACCTTTGTATAGTCTTGTATATGTATGTGTAACAGATTTTAGAAGTTTGGAATTAATAATGAAAATGGTATTGTGTAGTAGTGTAATGTGTAGGAGGATCTAAGTGCTTAAAACCTTTGAAAGACATGTAAAATGTATTGAAACTTAGTTAGGTATTGGGTTGTTGAGTGCAGGAATTTTTAGAATGTTTTGGTGTTGGTATTTGTGTATGAGAGCTATGTATATTGATGCTATTGAAAACAGGTGATTTGGGTAATAATATGTGAGTGAAACAATGTGGTGAGAGTGTAAAAATATAGGGGAGGTTATGGCAAAATTTACCTAGGAATAGAACACTTAGTGTGTTAGAAACTAGGTGAATAACATGAGTTGTAACAGATTTTGTTTGAGGAAGATGGAGGGTAGATTGAGAGAGATAGATAATGTATTCTAAATGCACTAGGAGTGTTAGCAATGTCATTAGAAGAGGGAACTAAAGATGGGGAGTGTTAGGATAGAAATCTGTAGCAAAATGCAACTAGAGGAAGAACTAGTGTAAGTGTTGAGATGAAACTTGGAAAATTATGTGAGTGAATTAGTATAGAAATGTGTAGAGAGTTAATGAATGAACTAAGGTGTATTAGGAGGTTTAATTAGTGTTATAACATGTGGGAGTAAGTGTAGGAACAATGGGGAAGTAATGGGTAAAAGAGAGGACTGAAAACAGAAATAAAAATGCAAATACTGGGCCGGACCGAACTTGCGACCGGACTTGCAAGTTCGGACGAGCCTAGATTTACAAAGACGGGAAAGCTTCTGGAATGGACCGAACTTGCGACCGGACTTGCAAGTTCGGTCAGACCAGAAAATTCTCCCGTCTGTAACCTACTGGAATGGACCGACCTTGCGACCGGACTTGCAAGGTCGGTCGACTCAAAATTTTTCTGTTGAGTAAGCTTCTGGAATGGACCGAACTTGCGACCGGACTTGCAAGTTCGGTCGAGCCAGAAAAATTCCCTGATGAAACCTTCTGGAATGGACCGAACTTGCGACCGGACTTGCAAGTTCGGTCGGGCCAGAAAATTTCCGTAATGAGAGCTACTGGAATGGACCGGACTTGCGACCGGACATGCAAGTTCGGTCCAGTCAAAAAAAAATTATTTAAATTAAATAATTATATATATATATGTATGTGTGTGTGTATACCCACAGATATATATATATGTACATGTATGTAAGCATGCCAATATTAAGTAAGAAAATAAAACTTAAGGTAATGAAAAATAAGTAAGTAATGTGTAAGAGTAAGAAGTATAAGGACATAGTAAGTATGAGTTAAGTTAATGATAGTTATATTATTCATTCAATTGTATATATATAATAGGACTTGATTTGTGACACCGAAGGAAAGTTGGGAATACGAGTACGACAGTGAACGGTATGAATTCCTCATGCCCCGTATGCTATCTTGGTTACTCTGATTTGTGTGTTGTGTGCTAATTGATCACCTAATAAGATAAATGCACGAATCGAAGTTACTATGCATACTTGTGAATATGTAGTGTTGTATGTTGCGAATATTTTTCTTAAATCTTAGTTTGTATAATTCATGAAATGTATGGATGAATAGGAATGCGTGTATGTATGTTGTATTGTACTGTGACCGAATGTGTTGACTTTGGACTTCTAACTTATTCCTAACAAGCTAACCATTCTAACTTAAATTGGTAATTAAATTGGAATGAGTAGAAGTCCGATACAGTTTCGGCCACGCGTGAGGATGCGGAGTCACGAGAGGTTGGCTCCAATTCCTGACTCTTAAACTAGTTCGCGGCCCAAATCCCTTAAGTGGGTAGCATCCCGGATTGGTGAGTCAAGTAAATCCCGGAGGTGGGACGGAGTAGTCCCCAGGGCCGGAGGTTCCGACGACTTAACTTGAGTATAAGTAAGTAAGTAAGAATGAGTAAGTAAAGTGAATGTAAGTAAGTGTAAGTAAGAGCAAGCAACATGTAATGAGTAAAAGAGTAAAAGCATTCCGATTAACCCGGATGCACAATTTGGCTAACCTTGGAAAGGTAAGTAATGTGTATGCGATTGTATTGTGTATGGATGTGAATGGTATTGTGGAATGAATGTATGATGTATGCAAAGCATGTATGTATGTAATTAATGAACAGCATGTTTAGTGGACGTCAAATAGTCGGCGTGCCCTAGCTAGCACTCGGTATATGTGGAGTTTATACGCAGCGTTTGCTGAGCCCCTTGGGGCACCATTTTTACTACACGCAGGTACAAGAGAAGGATGAAGGCCATGAAGAGATGTAGCTAGTTCTTGATTTCTTTTTGATTGTAAACAATGAATTGATGATGGTGTACTAAGTAGTACACGGCTTTAGCTTTTGATAGCCGGCGTACCATGGGGTACACCTTTTTAGATATAGAAAGGATGGTGAATTGGTATAGATGAGTAGCCGGTAGAAACTCATTATTTTGGTAGATGGAGAAAGGGAATGTAAATGAATATACTTTAAATACTCGGTGATCCGGTAATGTAAGAAGGTTATCTTTCGTATTCAGTAAGCAATGTTTTAGTAGCTCGGTACACTATGATCATCAGACCGTTACTGTAAGTAGGGTAAGCCTAGCTAGTCGTATGGGCGGTTAGCGGCATTGTATCACCCGCCGTAGTAATAGTAGTAATTCCGCTGCGAACTGATAGGATTAACAGGACGATTAGACGGTAAGTACAGAATTAGCGGTTGGGGTGTTACACTCCCCTTGATGTCGGTCTCCACCAGCAGGGTGACATCTGCCACATCTCTGAAGGTCCGGTGACGAAGAGGTGTCACAACAGACCTAATATCTGGCCTCAGCCCGCTCTCGAACTTCTGAGCCTTTCTATGCTCATCCGGCTCGGGTGCATACTTAGAGAGAGTCACGAACTTCCTCACGTACTCCTTGACTGACATATCTCTACCCTGACACAGCCGGTTATACTCATTGATCTTCTGGTCCTTATAGACATCTGGATAGAACTGCTTGTTGAACTCCAAGCAAAACTGATCCCAGGTCCAAGGCTGGGGATGCCTACCCATCACCATTCTCTACCACTTATTCGCCTCCCCCCTAAAGAGGAACGTGGCGAAGTCTACCTTCTGGTCATCCTCCGACCCCATCACCCTGAGCAAGTCCTCTACCTCAGTGATCCAGTGGCTCACCTCCTGAGGGTCACCACAGCCGTCGAAAGAAGGTGGCTTCAGCTTCATAAACTCTTGGAGGGCCCTGACCCGACCTCCTACAGCATTCGCCCCAGCTGGGCCTACGCCACCAGCTCCTCCACCAGCTCCCCCAGCAGCTGCAACCACTATCTGCATCAGCTGCGCCACAAACTGCTGCACTACCTCTATAGCCTCTCCCTGAGGGGTCACCGGTGCTCTACAAGGAGGCATTCTGAGACAAACAAATCCAAAACTCGTCAAAACTGACTCAGACTTCAAGAAGCTGTTACAACTGATCCTCACACAAGCAAACACACCCACAGACACCAAAGAAAGCCTAACCTGGCTCTAATACCACTAAATGTAACACCCTTAAAACCGGCCTAAGAGTTAAGGGCATTACACGCCCCGTATTACTACCTAATAACGCAAGGCTCTAAAGCTAACATTCACAATCCAGGCCCGGTAACACTTCTATTAATGTTTGCAAAACAATTGTACTGATTACATTAACTAACGAGTAAACCTCAAAACCAAGTCAAATGTCAGAAAGAGTAAGGCCCGAAGGCTACAAATCATAAAGTCAAAGTCTAACAAAGAAAGCAACTATATGAGTAAAGCCCCAAAATATGAGGATGGTCCTCGATGATCAATCTGCAAAAACAGTAAGAGTAGGGGAATGAGTATACAACTATGTCCAGTAAGCAGCAACCATCATCAGTGAGGTCGCTCAAAACAGTTTAAAACAGAGAGAAGTAGAGGTTAGCAAAAATCAATAGTTCTCAAAACAGTCAGAGCACCACTTTAACAATTACATAATGGAACGCCAGAGTTCCCAGTTCAGAAATAACCAGAGTTCACAAACAGGTACGGGACGCAGTACAATGCACACACTCAGAAGGGTCGAAGACCCATAGATCAAGACCCATAAATCATAACAGATCTCTCGACAATGCAGAAATGACTCGAAAGAGCCAAAGGGTTCGTTAACCCCACAGAACAGAAAGGGAATGACCCACACTCAGAACGACGTCTACATGGTATACCACAGAATAGCTCGACCCAGCCATTCACGGCTCAGAAACAGAGTAAAGTGCCCCAAAACAGAAGGTTTGCAAAAGTAGAAGTAAAATTGCATTAAGATATGACAAAACACTTATAATATAGTAGTAGATACTTAGAGTAGTCCAACGCCACAAACGGCACTCAAATCAGAGTTCAAACAGAGAAGTTATCCCGAAAACAGAGCGGTGTCCGAACTTGTGTCCGAACGTAGAAGTTCAGACGCAAGTCGAGACTCAGAAACCAGAATTGTCAAATGTCCAAACTTGTGTCCGGACATCAATGTTCGAACACAAGTTGATTTGAAAGTAGACAGAGAGTTTCAGAATGTCCAAACATCGAAGCTCGGACCGATGTTCAGACGGGTTTACGAGAAAAGTTATGCGGTGGTGTCCGAACTTGTGTCTGAACTTGTGTCCGAACATAAATGTTCGGACACATTTCGAGACTTAAATCAGAGAGAAACCTCGGGTGTGTCCGAACATTGAAGCTCGGACAGATGTTTGGACATGCCCCGAACTTTGTAAATCAGAAGCGCAAAACGCACTGTCCGAACTTCAAGGCTCGGACGGAAGTTCAGATAGTGCGAAAACAGCAGTTTCCAGAATGTCGAACAGAGCAGAAAAGTTGCATAAATCACCACACAATTTGCCAGAGCAATACACACACAAAACCAGATTAAAACACAGAACACCATAGGGGTTTAACCAGTTGAAAACACCAAACAAACTCAGAATCACACCACAATTCGGATTATAAACTGTTGAACTCCCTATGGCTGAACTTCCAAACCGAATAATCAAGCAACCACCTACCTCATTTAATCTGTGTAGAAACCGATAATCTGTAGCAGTAGATGAAGCCCGAACAATTTCACCAACCAGACACGGATTCACCACCACTGAACCACACAATTGACATTCTAAAATCAGGTAACGACAAGGGAAACCTAAATCATTGATCTTTCAAAATCTGCAACACAAACCTGAATTGAGAGTGCAGAAAATCCCACAATTTGAACAACCTACAGTCCGCGCAACCCGCAACTCAACAGCAGCCTAGTTGTCTCTGAATTCAGCAACCATAGTCTCTCAAAAATCATAAAACAGAAGGGAAGAAGACACCACACCGAATCAACAACTTGAAAAATCTGAACCTGACTTGCGAAGAAGGAACACACAGTAGTGAAACTTCCAATCCAATCATGACGGCAACACTCACAATTCTCAGCCAAGGAACTAATTTGAGGGAGAGGGATAAGAGGGAAAACTGTTGCTCAGCACCACAATGGAGAACGCTCTTCACGATAGATTTGACGTGTTGTAAAACAATTAGAAGAGAAAGAAATTAAATAAGGTTCCCTTCCTTATTAATTAAATAAAAAAATTACCTTAATTGTTTTAAGCAAAGACTTCCTTGCCCGTGACATTTAAAAGAACGCCGACCAAGTCCCACTAACATAAGTAATGTAATCCATCTTAGATGACAACAATATAAACCGGACATAATATAATGTTGCAATTATACGGTTTATAACACCAATGGTGGTGGAACCCCCCCCCCCCCTTCTTGATACTAGGGGTAAAACCCCTCTTAAAAACTCCACAAGGTAAACCCTAACTTATGTGTTCTAAAACTTGCAATGAATTTGTGTTATTCTAAGGGGTAGAAGTTTAATTATAGCCTTTTTGTGTTCTTGAATGTCGGGAATGGAGTTTGGCAACTCCATTGCCCATTTGACTGAATTTGAGGAGAGGAAGAGGAAGAGGAGACTTGATATAAGAACTTGGAAGATTAAGGTAAGAAACCTACCTTAAACCTTGTTTTGATTGTTTTAGAATTTGGGATGGGCTAAATTAAAATTATAACCCCAAGTATGTGAGGGAATGTGTTTGTTGGTGAGGAGAGGAAATTATGAATTGGTGTTGGAATTAAAGGCCTAGGTGCCAAGCTTTGAGTTATGGTATTATGTTGTGGTTTGTTGAGATTTTGGGAGTTATACTGTTGTTTGATGAGTTTTGGGATTGATATTGTGTGCTGGGACCCATTATGGGTGTGGTTAGATTAGGAATGAAAAGGATGAGAATTGGTGAAATTGGATATGTTAGGTTTATGGGGAGGTTATGGCAAAATTTGTGTGGAAATTGGGTGTTTTTAGTTAACTTGGTGAATGGAAGAACCTAGGCATTTGTAGTGTTGAGTGAAGTGGGTTAATAGTCTTGAAATGGTGAATGGAGAATGGGTTTGAAAGATGTAAAAATCTGTAGCAAATAGCATATAAGGACATGTAGAAATTCTAGAAATGAGTTGGTGTTTATAGTCATGGAAATAGAGGATGAACTTGGGTATAGATGAGGCATTTGTCTAGGAATAGATTGGAATGGTCAAATGGAGTTAGAACAAGATGCAAAGTGACAAGAGAAGTTAGGAAATACACAAGGGTGCAAGATACAAAAATAAGAATGGAAATTTGTAGAATTTGAGCAAGAAGTTGGGTAAGGATTAAACCAAAGATTTGGAGTGGTTTGGAGCATGTTTTGAGGTGTTTAATTATGTAGGAAACTTGTGGGAATTTTATGGAATGATTAGGGGTGGATTAAGGGTTTATTTGGGGTTGAAAAATCAACTAAGTAACAGTTTTTAGTAGGGTCCGGGACCTAGGTTAGGAACCAAGTCCCGGACCGTATCAAAAATAAGGCCGAGAGTGAAAACAGACACTGGTCCGGGGCCAAGTCTCGGACCACTAGTAAAAATCAGCCGAGAGTCATTTTCTTGATTGGTCCGGGACTTTGGGTCCGGACCAAGTCCCGGACCACCCCCAAAATTCAACCGAGAGTGTTTTTAAGTGGCTAAAACATGGGGGATTCATTGGTATTGGTTTTAGATGATGTTTAGGAGTTTTTTGGTGACCTTTAAAGGTGCTAAGAAGTATAAACATGTGCTAGGAGTGAGTGAGAAGTAAGAGCTTAAATTGACAAGAGTAAAACCAAGATAACGGGGTAAGTACGGGAGTAGCAATTATTTACGTACCGTAACACCTTAGTATTAATAGAACCATTTGACATGTAATCAGCGAGGAACGTGAGAACTCCTGGTAAAGTTAACCCCGGTGAGAGGTATGATTTTCTCATGCCTCGTATGCTAAAAGAGCTACTCTGATTTGTGTGCTTGTTTGATTGTGTGATCACCTAAACAAGATAAAAGCACAAATTGGATTGTTTGCACTTCCATGTGCTTGCTTTGTATTGTTGCTTGTTGAATTGTGTCTTGAATTTGAAGTTTGTATAATTCATGAAATGTGTGATTGTGGATGAATTGCTTGAGTGTGATTGAGCACTATAATGCGACTCATAGTTGAGTCTTGTCGTGTAGTGACTCGTAGAAGGAGTCAAGTGTGAATTAACAATAATGTGGAAACACACTAAAACTATCGAACCAATAAACGATAACGCAAACCTATGAACTCACTAGAATGTGAGAGAATTGTACGGGATTAGTAAACTCCCGATAACGGTTAGAGAACCGAATTGACTTAATCCACAAAACAATTAATAGTGGAAGTGTATAAGTAACCTCTATATAGAGGATTGATAATTGTTCAAACATGAACCTTGAGAAAAGTAAAGTATGTTAAGGGATCACCAAACCCCTTAGAAATATTGTTGAACCCCAATGAGAGGATCCGACTAATATAAACAATGTCCCAAACATGAGAGTATTCGATAAGTTGGGTAGAACCTTGAATCTGAGAATACTAGACATTGAGAAATTTCCTAAGCTATTAGATGTTATCGAGAGAGATACCTCTAAGCTAATCCTTGAGATTGTGAAATGACTTCGAGAAAGGGGTTTTGGGAATTTGAGTAGTCCGGAAGAGAACCGGACATTTGAGAATTTGAGGAGCTAATTGTATAGCTCCCTTTGAATTTGTAAGCCTGGTGGTGGGTCTTGTGTATGACCCTGCCCGGAGGTCGTGGTCAAAGGCTTAAAAGATGCCTTTGAGCATTGAGTATTGGTGTGAGAATTGATTTGAGAATGGAGTATTGAGTATCGAGTTGAGACTTGAGTAATTGAGTACGAGTGGATAATTGAGTTGAGTATAGTAAAACTTGTTTGAGTTCGTGAGTAAGAGAATTTGAGTAAGTGCAACCCAAGAGAGTGGGTAAGAATGAAAAACGGATTGAGGCATAGTGAGGTAGAAGTAGAACCCTCAAGCCTAAGTATAGAATACATGTTAAACTAACCTCCTGATGTGTGTGTTTGTGTTTGTGTTCGATGTTGAACCTTAATTGTGTCAATATACATATATAATGTATTGTTGCCTTGCATGCTGTTTGAATAAAAATGAACCGCATGTTCTCGACCAAAGTAGTCGGTGTACCCCTGTTAGCACGCGGGGTATGCGAATTTCATATGCAGCAATTTTGCTGAGCCCCTAGGGGCATTGTTTTTATTTTACAGGAACATTGAAGCTGAATACCGTTTGAGTGTAGGACGGGTTGCCATGTGAGCATGGGTAGTCATTTAGGAAGTTGTATTTGCTTGTATTGTGGAATTGAAAGACCGACATGTGGTCAATAAGTTTGGGAATTGTAGTAGATACTCGGTATAGAATGTAATTGAAGTTGTATTTTATAATATGGGATTGAAGTTGTATTTGGTTGAGTTTTGATTAAGTAATGGAAGTATCTCTTGTATAGAGTACTCGGTATAGACCCATCAGACCGATATTATATTTGTACTGATTGTTTGGATTGGATTTGGCCTTGTTAGTCACGTGGGTGTCTAACGACATGTATCACCCACCGGTTGTAGTTTGAATTCCGCTGCACTGTTGTTGGTAATTAGGATGGGTTAGGAGATAATTGGGTGATTACCGGTAGGGGTGTTACATTTGTAGATACTCGGTATAGTATTGAATTAAAGTTGTATTTGAATTGTGATTGATCAAGTAATGGAATGTATAGTTTGGTTGTAGTACTCGGTATATTCAACATCAGACCGATAATGTAATTTGGATTGTTGTATTTGAGTTTGGATTGGCCTTGTTAGTCATGTGAGTGACTAACGGCATTGTATCACCCCCGGTTGTATTGGAATTCCGCTGCTTGAGTATTGTTAATTGAGACAGATTAGGGGATAATGACTGGATTATCGGTAGGGGTGTTACATTAAGCTTAACCACAAGTTTAGCCCTTTAGACATAATTGAAGTAATTTATCTCTTAAGGCTTGCTTTTATCCTTGGAAAATAATGCTCCAACCTCACGCAATTTCAGGGGTAAAAAAAGATCCCATTCGGCCATATATGAACAAGGAGAAGATTAAAATTAACAATTGTCTAGGTAATTAATTTAAGGAGAGTTTTAAGGCATGAAATTTGCACTTAAAAGAGAGTGTTTTTACCTTGGAATTTCGATGAGATTTTAGGCTCTATATTCAGCCATCTTTAGGAGGAAAAGGAGAGTTTAGTTTCATGGAAAAATAAAGGAAAATAAAAAGCTTAAAAGGGCCATACATGCTTACGGTTTTTACCTCTTTTGAAGCCTTTGAAGAGTGCTTTGGGGGAGATATTTGGCTTGGGAAATGGGGCTGATCACACCCTCATTTTGTGTACAACATGATGTAGAAAATGGTGCAAGAAAGAGTTAATTTTCGGACATGAACAAAAGGTGAAGAAAAAATGTGGTTTAAGGTCATTTTCCTTACCTTTAGCTTCAATGAAGTATTCCTAGCTCCATGGTTGACATTACCTTGATTGTGGCTCCTCGAGAGAGTATTTTATACCTTGGATTAAGAAGAAAAATAGATGGGAAGGAGCCACAGAAGAAACCACAAGAAAAAGGAAGAAGAGTTGGGTTTTTACCTTGTTCTTTCCTTTCCACCATGAATGGCTAAGCTTGGAGTTCATGGCTGGAGCTAGAAGATTAAGAAAGGGAGGGGAATAAGCTGCTTACGCAAGGGAGGAAAAGAGGGAAGGAGAGAGCCAAGAATTGTAAAGAGAAATGGGAAAGGAATGGGTATTAGGTAGAAAGTAAGTCTAGTTGTACTTGTTTGTTTACTTTATTCCTAACCTTGTTTTTGCTTTCTCTTATCCTAACATGTAGTACGTAAGAGGAGGAGGGGAAATCGATACTTGTAGAGGAAGATGAGAGAAAGTGTGGTATTAGTACAACGCATATTAAACCAAACAGTCGGTTTGTACGAATCATTGCACGGGATGTTATATGCTAGTCTAGTCACATGCTGACTGCCTGCTGATGTGGCACATATGATGGAAAGAAAATTTATATTAATTTTAAAATGGTTATAACTTTTAATACCACCACCTTCGACGGTGAAAGACATCAGAAGCTTCCTTGGCCATGCTGGGTTCTATAGAAGGTTTATCAAGGATTTCTCCAAGATTTCGAAGCCTCTATGTGATCTCCTAGCTAAAGACGTCAAGTTCGACTTCACTGACAAATGCCTACAAGCCTTCAACACACTGAAAGAATGCCTCATCTCCGCCCCCATTGTGATATCACCAGACTGGAGCCTTCCATTTGAAATTATGTGCGACGCCAGCGACTACGCAGTGGGTGCCGCTTTATGCCAAAAGAAGGAGAAGATCTTGAGAACCATCTACTATGCAAGTAGAACCCTCAACGACGCTCAGAAGAATTATTCAACTACTGAGAAGGAACTTCTAGCAGTAGTCTTTGCTCTGGATAAATTCCGATCATATCTCTTGGGAAGCAAAGTAATAATTCACACCGATCACTCCGCTCTGAGGTATCTATTTGCCAAAGAAGATGCCAAACCCCGACTCCTCCGGTGGATACTCCTACTACAAGAATTTGAGATTGAAATCAGAGACAAGCCAGGAGTGCAGAATGTAGTAGCAAACCACCTATCTCGCATAGAGGCACCAAGTGATGGCACATCCATCAATGAATTCTTCCCAGATGAGTGCGTTTTTATGATTGGTGACACCGGTGATCCATGGTACGCTGACATGGCCAACTACCTGGCACGAGGAGTAATACCACATGGGCTAACCTACCAACAGAAAAAGAAGTTCTTTTCAGATGTAAAGCATTACTACTGGGAGGACCCTCTCCTTTTCAAGGTCTGTGCAAACGGGATGGTGAGAAGATGTGTGCCCCGAGATGAAATCCAAAGCATTCTACGACATTGCCACTCTCTTGAAGCAGGAGGACATCATGGGCCAGCTCGGACAACAGCTAAGGTACTTCAATCAGGCTTTTTCTAGAAAACCTTACATAGAGACTGTCACTCCTTTGTAGCTTCATGCGATGAGTGCCAAAGACTTGGGAACACCTCCAGAAAACATGAGATGCCTCTCAACATCATACTCGAGGTAGAACCTTTCGACGTGTGGGGCATTGACTTCATGGGACCCTTCCCTTCGTCTTGCTCAAACCTCTTCATCTTGGTATCAGTCGACTATGTGACTAAGTGGGTGGAAGCTATCGCCTCTCCCACAAATGATGCAAAGGTAGTACTCAAGTTCTTGAAGAGGAACATATTTACACGATTCGGAGTCCCACGTGCTATAATCAGTGACCAAGGATCCCACTTCTGCAATAAGCAGTTCACAGCCTTGATGACCAAATATGGAGTGAGGCACAAGGTAGCCTTGTCTTATCACCCCCAAACAAATGGCCAGGCTGAGGTCTCTAACCGAGAATTGAAGTGGATCCTACAAAAGACAGTTAATTCTTCAAGAAAAGACTGGTCCCTGAAGCTGGATGATGCACTCTAGGCGTATAGAACAGCCTACAAGACGCCCATCGGCATGTCACCATATCGACTAGTCTTCGGCAAAGCTTGTCATTTACCGGTCGAGCTCGTGCACAAATCATTTTAGGCGGTGAAAGCCTTCAACTTTGATCTACTGAGAGCAGGTGACAAAAGGAAATTCCAGCTCACTGAACTAGAAGAATTTCGAGAGGATGCCTATGAAAATAACCGAATCTACAAAGAGAAAGCCAAGAGGTGGCACGACAAGATGATCCTTAAACGGGAGTTCCATGAGGGAGATTTGGTTCTATTGTACAATTCCAGGTTAAAGCTGTTTCCTGGTAAACTAAAATCCTATTGGGCTGGACCATTTACTGTCTCCAAGGTCACCCCATATGGATCAGTTGAGTTGGTGGATTCTAAAAAACAAACTTTCATGGTCAATGGATCTAGACTAAAGCATTACCAGGGTGGTAATCTCGAGACAGTTGATGCTCGTGAAATAAATCTACAAGATCCTCTGATTTGAGTACGCTTCAAAGCGTCTAGCCAAAGACGTTAACGAAGGGCAGCTCTCCGGGAGGCAACCCAGAGGAACTTTTAATTTAATTGCTTTTATGCTCTTTTAATTTTCAGGTTCTCTTTAAATTTTGTTTTTGCTAAACTCTTAACCCCGTTTGTAGTATGGTTGCTTCTAGTGTCTTATGCAGGTGCAACTTCATGTCTACACCGCAACCAAGCTACGCTACTTGAGGCTGAAGCTCAAGTGTGGGGGAACTCCTATAACGCTAGCAAAAATAATCTCAGGGGAGTACCAGTTTCTTTAATTATGCTTTTATTTAAATAAAATCTGCAGAGGAGCGTTTATGTGCTTAAATGATTATTCGTGAGCTTTGTGTTCTCTCTATTTTATCTGCTTACCGAAAAGGTCTTCTGAAAACCTTTCCCTTGTTTTTTCTGGTGAACAATGAGGACATTGTTCAATTTAAGTGTGGGGGAGTATGCCCTTTTCGGTGACATTTTGTGCTTAAATGCTTAATCTCTCTGCTAATCTTACGTTTGTCCAAATTCAATATCGTGGACCCTTTATATGTGGGTTGTTCTCTTTAAGAATAAATACTGTTATGAATTGTGGGATAAATGGTATAAAATGTACAAAAAATTTTAAAATTTTGATTACTTTTGAGGAGCATTTTTATGCGGTGTGACCAAATGATCTGCAATGGTTGGATTTTTATTGCTTAGGGGTTCTTTCTGTCTTCTCTCTTAGGGATTGCTAAGGGGTGCTTCTCTGTCAAAAAAATATTTATACAAAAAATAAAATAAGGGACTTGCGAGACACCATTGGTAACCAACAAAGAGAGTTGAGTGTTCTTAAATACAAAGGCTTAATGCCTACATATTATCTTCTCATCTCTTATGCAAAAGTGAAACAAATGCATAATTCTATTTTTCCTTTTGTTTTCTCCTCAACCCATTCTTGAGAGAAGTTGTCCATGGTAAAAGTTCTCAAAGTCGCCTTAACTAAGAAGCATTGAAGTACTCCGGATCATACCCTGAAACTCTAATTTTTATTTTTACCCTGAGTACACATGTGCCACCAGCAGTTGATGGATCGCACTCCTTGAAAAGTTTAAAGATCATGTACTGTTCACTTGTTTATCCTACCCTTCATAATATATTTGTTAATATTGAGCATTTCCTACTTGCTTAGGTACGTGGTTTTTCTTGAGGACAAGCAAAAAGATAAGTGTGGGGGTGTGATAAGTGTCCAAATGAGCATGTTTTATAGGTGTATTTCATATATAATATTAGCACTTTTCTTGCTCATTTCTCTTCTTCGGTTAGTTTTCCTCTAGTTTATGTTTTATTGGTTATCTTACAAATTTATTGGTTAAACATGAGGAAAACCAAGCTGGGAGCAAAGTAGACAAAGAGACGAACGCATAGGCGCAGACGGCTCGAAAAACGGAGTCCAAACGAAGAATCTAGAGCCAGTCAAAGTTAGGAAGACTCGCGTCCATGTTGTGTCCGCCCAAACATAGGCGGACAGAGTGTTGTCCGCGTAACCTTAGGCGGACAGAGTGTTGTCCGCGTAACCTTAGGCGGACAGAGTGTTGTCCGCGTAACCTTAGACGGACAGGGGGCGGACGTGATAGACGTCCGCATAAAACTAGGTGGACAGGAGGCGGACAATAGTGTTGTCCGCGTAACCTTAGGCGGATAGGGGGCGGACGTGATAGACGTCCGCATAAAACTGGGCGGACAAGGGGGCGGACATGACTAAATTCAGACGCGACAGTTTTCTTCTTCATTCTTCCTTTGCGGCACCACAGACATGTCGAACTGCTTCTTCATTAATACCAGGCGGCGCCTACCTTAATTCACTCACGCGTCTGTCTCCAGCTCTGTCAGCAATCAATCTGCAATCAATGTGCAATCAATCTTCCTCCACCCCAGATCTGCCTCTAACCTTATCCTCTGCCTCTATATAAACCCAGTCCTTCTACCATAAATAAACGGCACCACGGCGTGAGGCTGAAAGAAAATCACACAACAGCACCACACTCCATTCCTCCTCTCATGCATTTCCTCCGTAACACCAAACACTCCATCTTTTATTTATTTCACCACTTCACCAAACTCACTCACGTACTCAAACAGAAGCAGTATTTTTACAAAGAGAGAAAAGAGGCAGCAGAAGTGAGAGCGAGTGCATACCCGTTCTTCCCAAGCAGTTTCTGAATAATGACTATCTCTATCTTTACTCTATTTTTAATTCTGTCGATGTCTGAGTAATTTTATATTTGTGCTTAGGATGGGTGTTTAACCCCAAAATAATTCAGACGTATTTATAATACTGAGTTTGCTTATAAATATTTGTTTTATCTCTCTAAATTATTAAATGCCTAACAACTGATCATTTTTATGCATTTACGGTTTCTCTAATTTCAATGATTTTGTAAATTAGAGAATAGACCACAAAGAGAGATAAACGGTAGATATTATCTCCTTGAAGCAGATAAATCCACCATCGCTGTATAAAAAGAATTCTCGCTTAAAGCTAATTAATGATTTTAGACTTTTTCTGATTGTAAAAAGTCTATTGAATTAATTAAGAGTTGTCCTTATCTAAGATTTAGGAAGGCCACAAGATAAACTCTTAACAGACAAATAAGAGCAAACTAGGATTATAATTAATATCTGAATTATATTTGGGCGATTTCACCTTCCTTAGCACATTTTCCATCCACTTAATACACAACTGTTTTATTTAAGCTTTTTATTATTTCTGTACTAATCCATCAACAAATCAAGCTTGCCTCCGGCTAAACCCCCTTTTTACAGTTTTTATTAACTACCTAGACTAGGATAATTGAACAATTTCCCTGTGGATACGACACTTGTTATACTACTCCGAATAAGGTGCACTTGCCTTTTAGTTTGCTATAAATCTATATATATTAACGTGTAGTTTTATCTCAACAACTGTCCCTGTTCCCTCACAGTCTGACGGGAAATGCGAGTAAATGGTACCACAGCCTTACACCAAGTACCATTGGTACTTGGGATGATTTGGCCACCAAGTTCTACGACAAGTTCCTGCCCTCAAGCCGAACATTAGAAATGATTGCTGAGATCTACAATTTCAAGCAGCCAGGGTCAGAAAACATTTGTGAAACTTGGGACCGTTTCAAAGGACTGCTGCTGACGTGTCCTCACCATAGTCTCATAAAAGAACACTCATCTCAATTGTTCTACAAAGGCTTAATCAATCAATGCAAAACGATGGTACTGTCTTCCTTAGGTGCCGACATTTTGAAAAAGCCAGGTGAACAATTCCTGAATGGGATAGAATCCCTCTGTGAAGAAATTAGAGACTGGGCTACGGGCGGATCAAGAGGAGGCACTCCAGGCTTATACCACGTAGGAGAAAGTGACAATAAGTTTGACCAGCTGATGAGAAGCCACGAGCAACTCATGGAGAGCAATGCGCAACAGGCGACAAAGGTAAGCACCTTGCAGAAAGTAGTTGAGCAGATGGCCATGAACTCCTACCCCCAACAAGCAAAATCGATGACTTCCTGATCATCTACAACCCCTCCAGGCTATGCTCCTCTATCCCTATCATCTCCTGATGTTTCTTGTATGCAATGTGGTGGGCCACACGATTATGAAAAATGTCCCCAATTACAAGAATTAAAAGCAGTAGAGGAAGCAAACTTTGTTGGCAACAATTTAGGATACAGACAACCATGGCAGCGCAACATGCACCCCAATTTTCAAGGAGGCCAAAGGCAGTATCAGCAACCACCTTATGGCAATGATTCTTCTTCAAACCGACTGACTCAACAACCTTCAAATCCCGACTCTGGAATGTCCCAAATTGAGGAGATGTTTAAAGCAATGATGGGTAAGACCTGAGACACGCAAGATGAAGTCACAGCCCTTCGTAAAGACCAAAAAGTCTTGCAATCCCAAATCCAACAACTTCTCATCCAACAAAGACCTCCTGCTCAACTCCCCTCACAAACCGATCCAAATCCACGAGAATATGCAAATGCAATTTATGTAGTGGACCAGCCCATCCCACTAGCTCAAAGGGAGCAACAACCAGAGAGTGAAATGGTCCATGAAATGGAGCAGAGGACTGAGGAAGAATATCTCGACATGAACCAACTGAAGCTCTATGCCAAATTAGTTGAGATAAATGAAATGATGGAAGGTCCACTAGACCTTTCATCGTAGCAACCGGAGAGCGAAATGGTTCATATAGTGGACGACTTTACTGAGGATTTGAGTTACTCTCTTTCACCACCCCCATTCGAAGCTGAGAAAACGACATCAAACCTTCTGCTTAAGCTTGAAGACAAGCCATCAGAGAATAGCTTCTACCTTAACTTCATGGAGTCTCCTCCCTCTGAAGTCAACTACCGTTATTTTCCCTCCTTCTCTGAGCTATACCCAGAAAATGAGGATAGTTACATCCTCAAAAATGAAGAGGAGGAAATGCTTGCTCCCACCAGGACATCCAAACTAAACGCTACAGTCAACTTCAAGGAGCCACCTTCCTCTGAAGTTGAATTTAATCAGGGCTCTTCCTATGAGCCTCTCCAAGAAGATGAGGATATATACATCCTCAAATTTGAGGAGGAGGAGCCATCCAACTTTGATCTTCATCTGGAGGATCACGGCCTTCCCCTCTTATGCACCAAAGAAGTAGGGTGGAAACTCGAAGTCAAATCACTAAGTGAGAAGGCCACCTTCCCATTTGATCCAGGATTAGAATTTGAAGATAGAATTCGTCTCGAAGTTCTCCCTGCACCGTTCAATGCAGTTAAGGATATCTTCATCCTTAAAATTGAAGAGGCGTCTCCACAACTAGATGATCCTCGCACCAAGGGTCATCCATTAAAAAAATCTGGGCCCTTCTCCAAAGAAAAATAATGCCCGCCCAACCCACCCATTGAAGCTCACTTCCACCTTCATTTTCGATCCAGGGGTGAATATTTACATCCTCGACTCTGAGCGAGGAACACCACTACCACCTTGCCTCCATCTAGCTCAACAATAGGAGGAGAATGTTTACATTCTCCAGTTTAAGGAAGAAAAACAACCATCACCCAGTTTTCAATTCAAGATTAATTGCAGCAAACACCTCCTTCAAAACCAGGTTTTGTGGATTTTGTATTTTCCTAATTTAATTGCTCCAGTTATACTTTGTTTTGATCCAAGTGGTACGATCCTACTTGTTGGCCATTTCATATTCCCGTTAACACCGTTGTCCACTTTCATTTTTGATCCGGGATAATGAAGAACATGCGTCTAGCTAGAGACGTTAAACCCGAGCGGCTTGGTGGGAGGCAACCCACTATCTACACTTTGCCTTTCCTTTTATGTTGTTTTCTCTTTTGTACTATATTTCCCTTTTATATGTTATAATAAAATGAGGGTTTTACTTCAGTTCTTCTGGCTGTGTAGAATATTCTTTACAGGTACATTTCATATAATTCTACAGCTGCACTCAGGTGTGGGGGAGCTCTGCACACTCTGCGAACTCTGGGGAGTACACTCTTTCTCTTCTGATATTTCATATTCCCTTTTGCTTTGATTTGTGTAATTTCCTTTATCAGATTGCATGCTCTTAGTCATTTAATTCTTTCTACGCAATGAGGGCATTGCTTGAGCTTAAGTGTGGGGGAGTACTCGTACCCTCATAGCTTGTTCTTAAGTTTTTTTTTTCTTTTGACAATTTGTTTAGATTTGTTAAGTTTGAAATAGTAAAAAAGGGAGCCATAAAGGAAATATTGCAAACCTACAAACATTATGGGGTACTAAAAATTTGCAACCATTTTAAAATTTATTCCCATTAGAAATTGCTTAAAGTTTAAAAATAATTATCATTTGAGCCCTGTTTTTAGCTTTGAGCCTGGATTTGAATTGGAATGTAAAGGTGGAAAAAGAACAAGACAAGGTACTCCTCTTATCCAAACAGGCATATTCTGATCCTAAGCAGGCCTCGTCCACTTGGTTATTAAGTTCTTTGGGGTGCTTTATCACCTAGCTACCTAAGGTATTTTATATCAGGGATAGTTGACCCAAAACCGCTACAAGGGTGGAGAGAAAAGTCTGAGGTGAAAGGAAATTAAACTTCAATCGAAGTATCTTTGCATTATGTACTTAAATGATGAAAACTTCTTATTTATGGATCATGAGTACGTGGCATTGAAAGGTATAATGGAATATGATTTTACTTCATGCCCCTTGTCGTTTCAGGAAATGTGAAAGAAAATAGTGGATTGGCTCAGGGTTAAAAACTGGATTCTTATGGTTCTACGTCTCCTTCTTAATAGTTGTTTGTATGATTTCAAGGTTCTTTTCAAAAACTTTTTTTTTAAAAAGGTTCTAGTACCCTTTAATCTAGAAGTTTTGTAGCAATCTTTTCTGTGCTCTCCCACGTTTGGTTATTTTATATTTAACTTGTTTAAAGATTCTGTCATAAAGATTTGCTTGAGGACACGCAAAAGATAAGTATGGGGGAATTTGATAAGTGCGAAACATATAGACTTTTAGGGTTTAAATACCTTATAACTTGCAACACTTTAGGCAATGTTTCCCACTTGCTATGTGAATTTTCTTGGATTTATGTTTTGATATGAACTGATATATTTTATGTATGAAATGCAGAAAAAGGTCTTGGAATCACATAGTACACTTCACAAGCTTCGCAACGCAACAAACGGGGATCAAATCGAAGCTCAAACGAAGAATCTGGAGCCTGTCGAAGTTTGCAAAGAAAGCAGAAAAAATACACACGTCCGGACCTGTGTTCGGACATGCAGGTCCGGACGCAACACATGTCCGACCCTATAGGTCCGGACGCAAGTCCAGACACATGTCGACGAAGCATTTTACACACAGTGTCGACATGTCCGAACCAGCAGGTCCGGACGCTGGTTCGGACATGTCGGTAAGAGCGGCAAACACCACAGAATTGACACAGGTGGAAGGATAAATCAATTTTATCCTCTTCCACCGACTTACCCTTCCTTTTTACCCCAATATCACTATAAATACACCTATAACCCTCCATTAAATTACACACCATTCACTACCACATTACATATCAAATTCTTCCTCCATTTTCCACACTCCATTCACCTAGATATTAGACATCCATCTCATCCCATCATCATCCACAAAAACTACTGCGTTGTTATTCTGTCCAACCTCTGACCGACATATTACCAGTTAATATGTCAGGCTAAAGAGGATTTACTCTGGGTGAAGGTTAATTTATAGTATGTTTAATTATATAATTATGTCTTTACCGGTTTAATTAAATACAGTTTGTTACGATTAAAGCTTATCTCTCGCCTTTTTAATAAATTTCATGAATTTATTAAAATGCTTTACTAAATCTATTTTGATCAGATCCGTGATAAATAGACAGGTTAATTAAGCCGTAAATCTGTAGAAAGCTTATTATGATTTAATAAGTTAGTATTTTCAGACGCAAATATAATTTCTCATACTTAATCCGTTTATATGTGTTTTGCTCGAATCTAGATTAGACCGAGCATGTTCTGGTAAATGAGTTCTTTTGAGTCTATGATTTAGTCCTCAAGATAATAACAGGAATTTTGCCAAACTTTTATAATAAAACCGGTAGACATAGCATAAAAGAGCAGAATATAAACCTGAACCCAGAGTCCCGTTTAATTTACCTTTTACTCAGTTTATTTTATCATTCCTTTTTATTTATAAAAAAAAGTCAATTAATCCCCCCTTTTGTGACACAACTTAGGAATTAGATAATTCCCTTTAGTCCCACGGTTCGATATCCGGTCGTTTCCACTGTACTATACTACTACGACCGGAATTTTGTTTGCAGCCCGTAAGGTATTTTGAGTTTTTAATTTCTTTTTCATTTGTTTTAAATACGTCAGTTCCAACCACTCACATGATCCTGTCTGCAACATTTATATAATAATGTTCTATCTTTGGTAAAAGATTTTATGTATAGTTTAATGTCTATTTTGAACTATACAATTATATAATAATATTCATAATGAATATTGCTCATTAGGTGACTAATCATTGATTATTCTCTTTTATTTAAATTAATTCCTTATTAATTAAGGTAATAAATGTTTGGGTATTTCACTGACGGCATTTGCCGCGAGTAAAACATGTCAGTTAGCCGAACAGCAGAATCAAATAAAGGAGTCAACACTAATATATGCCAGTCCAAATATACTGATATTTATGCTGGGTTTATGTTATTGCAGTACGCACCTAAGTCTATTATTTAATGTTTGTCTTACAAAAAACTGATAGAATTGACATACAACAATCCCCATTTGCTTTGAATAAAGGGAAATTTCATGAAATACCACTAAATTTTTGGCTAATTGATGAAATATCACTAAAAAAAAGAAAGTCACGAAAAATACTATTATATTTTTGTAAAAGTTCATAAAATGCCACTATGTCATTGACCAAAGAAAAAAAGACAATACCCTTACTAGTTAACAAAATACTTTTAAAGTTCACAATATGCCCCTAAGTATTAAAAAGTTCACTAAAATTCACAAATAAATATAAAATATTATAAAAATATAGATAACTGTAAAATTAATTAAAATATTGATAAAAATTTTAAATATATTAAAATATCGTAAAACATTGAAAAAATATAACTATTTTTAAGATTTTTGTTTTAAAATATTTACTAGTACCATAAAAAAGAATGTAGAGTTTTAAACACATAATTTGTACTAATTTTTGTACAAATTATAGACCAATATAGTAGCATAATTTATACCAATTGATTACCATAATGTTTACCATACATTTTATATATATATATTTTTTCTAGCAGTTCAAATTATTTATTCAAAAAAAATTATTTTTAGTTTTTAATTAATATTCACAAAATTATTATTTTAAAATTTATATTATATTTTGCATATCACTTTATGACATAATATAATTAATTTTGAATAAATATTTTAAATTGATTAAAAAAGATAATTTGAAAATGTATGGTACAATTTATGGTAATTCATTGGTTCTAGTTATGGTGCTCAATTTGTAGAAAAATTGGTATAAATTATCACCATAATTTTTTACCAATTAAGCTCCATAACTTGTACCAATTAACGACTAGAATTTATACCATACATTTTTAAATTATCTTGTTTTTTAATCAATTTAAATTATTTATTTAAAATAAATTATATTATGTCATAAAGTCATCTGTAAAATAGAATATAAATTAAAAAAATCCAAATATTAATTAAATATTTAAAATAATTAATTTTGAATAATTAATTTAAATTGTAGAAAAAATAATGGAAAATGTATGGTAAAAATTATTGTAATTAATTGGTATAATTTGTGGTACTATATTGGTCTACATTTGCAGAAAAATTAGTATAAATTATGTGTTTAAGACTCTATGTAACACCCCATCCAACAATTACATACTTACAATAAACTGCAGCGGAATTACAAACCTCATCACATTACTTAACTCCCTGGTGTTACACGCCGTTAGCCACCCACGTGGCTAACAAGGCTAATCCATATACATTGTACCGGTCTGATGGGCTAAATTCCCGAGCAACTATACATTGTTATCCCTTTCCATTAACAACAACAATAATATACACCTTATCAACTATACCGAGTATTTATAAACTGGTGCCGACAACAACATCGGTCTTACTACACCTACCGTATACATACACTTAAAAGTTTACCCATGTACAACGACTACCCGTCCTACTCTCGAACGGCTTCCAGCACTTCGTACCTGAAATAGGAAAGAAGAGAAAGGGGTGGCCCCAAGGGGCTCAGCACCTTTGCTGGTATGGTAATCCCGCAGCCCACATGCTACCGGGCCACGCACAACTAATTGTCGTCTTAGCATGCAGTTGATTATATTTAAATCATGCATGTAACAATAAACACACATCACATAACATTTCGCCTCAATGGGCTCAACAACGGATAATATATCCTTACTTAATAAGTCACTCTTGGTATTCATTATCCCTAGAGTGTTCCTCCTCTAATGGAGCTACTTCCTTAATAGGCGACACATACCTTTAAATCGGGTTATCCTTAAACGCCTCTTATCACAAACTGGGAGTCATATCCATGATCCACACACTCCACATTATACAACACACTCCACATTATACAACCTACAACATACACTACATACAACACTTAACAATACTTTGCACGTTTCTACGTACACAACATAATACCGCAATGAATACTGCATCACAACAAAACACTTAACACAACGGGAATGGTTCGCTTAGGAACCGACCCAAACATTGTTTACACACTGGTGAGCCTAGAGAATGTTGCCAGTCTCATGATAAGCTCGTTATACAATAACAACAACACTCATTACCGTCCTAATAGTTGGACGAGTAACTTAAGTTAAGGCGGTTCGGGTTTGGAGGCCCTAACACACCACACAAACACATGTTCCCCCTAAACCGATCATAAGTCAGAATAGCCAAGCTTTGGAGTAAGCTAATGGGAGATCATAACCCGTGAGGGAAACAACCATAACAAAGAGAAGGTAAGGCTAAAAAGGATACCCTCTCCCAAACAACGCGCGACCGGCCAAACCGGATTCCTCACTACTGTTAGTACATACTTACTTTAGACAATACTTAGAACCCCGCTATGGAGCCTGTCACATAACAACTCATACAGTATTACAACTGGGTTAAACATACAAGGGAGATCCCTACATTCACATACACATATCACACAATTAACGCACGCATAGCCGTGGTTAGTACGTCCCATGGTACGGGTCGTTTACTCCGAATACCGAACTCTCAAGTGATCCTAGACTCAGTTAACTAAGGTTAACACTGCCGAGGTTAAATGGTATCGGAGTTGAACACGCCACATAAATGAATTACTGTAAACTCATTACATGTTTAATCTTACAACGTGGCAAACATACAGAAAAACACATTGGCATACAAGCCGGTGTAATCCGGTAGGACGCAGGTTGCAAGAAAACCATACCTGTCACCGGAGTCCACTTATCCTGTCCATTTATGTTCCTCGAGCAATTCTCGAACAACTGTTAACATCACACGTGTTTTCATTAACATCGGGGTTTGCTTGATCATTTAATGTCAATGCTTTTTCCCCGTTAACTTAGTTACATAACTTAACATTTTTTTAACTTGTTTTACTCTCACATTTTAATACAACTTTTAACCCACTTAGGTGTCATTAAAACTCCCCTAACATGTCCTTAACATCCTTATAACATCATTACCTACCAATCCCCATCATCACATATCATTTCATAACCTTAAACCATGTTTTTGGTCCGACCGACCCACCGACCGACCCACAACTGGGTCGGTCCATTACAGACCCCTTTTACTTCCTTACAAACATGACCGTCCGACCCACGTCCGACCCACCATTCTGGGTCGGTCCATGTGCGAACATTTTTCCACCTTTGAAACTCGACCGACCGACCCATGTCCGACCCACCCTTTTGGGTCGGACCATTACCGAACACTTTCCTAACATTTAACAGAGGCTCGACCGACCCACAAACTGGGTCGGCCCCTGGGTCGGTCGCCTTCTAAACTTACCCAAACTTTGCCAAATCTTCACCAAACTTCTCCTAAGACCTCTTAATGTGTTCTAACATCATTTGGCACTTCAAACACACCCTTAAGATAATCTTAAACACTCACAAAACTATTTCTCCTAATTCCTTAAACCTTTACTTACTTCCTTGTAAAAATTCCTTAACACTTTCAACATTTGTACTAGGTTCCTAAATGGTGTTTCTCACCTATTATAACTACTATCCCAAAACACTTTCTTCTCATCTTAACATCATCTCTTAAGCATTATTTTCTTACTAACTAAATCTCCTTTTTACATCATACCTAAACATCACTTGTTCCTTGAACACCAACCTTACCTAATCCTTAAACAACTTCTCCAAGACTTTAATACATTCACAAAACACACATTGAATTCCTAGAACTTCCAAGACAACACCTAAATCCTTGCATCACTCTTAATCACCTTAATACATGTTTTCTTCTCAAGTAAACATTCATTCACCTTTAATCCTTCCTAGTTCACCAAAACTCACTTACAACACTTAGAACTTCTTACACATTTTCCCAAATTTGGCCATAGTTTCTCTTGTATATACCCACATCCAAACACTTAGGTTTTTACCTTAATTCATTCAATAATACCTAAAATCCATCAAACACATTTTTATACACAAACTTCACACATTAAGCACTACATCACAATATAGTGCATAACTTAAATTGCTTGGCACTTAGGCCCTTAAATAACATGGCTCTTAGGCCCTTAAATTGCATAACCTTAAACACTGAATTTCCCACATAAATAATGCCTTTGACCTGCAAATACATACACCAAAACATATGTTCTTTTACTAGTCTCCTTGAGAGCATTTTACTAGCTCATTTGCCATTGGCTCCTTAGGTATTTTATTAAGCAAATCAAGCTCATTTTCCTAAGGCATTTAAACTACATTGAGATAGTTTGTTTACCTCTTTTCCTCACAAATTTCTTTCTTGGTTCCTTGTAAACCGGTGGGGTACTTGATTCCTTGTCAAGTTCTATACATTGTACAAACAACATAATGAGTATTCAAGCTTTAAGCTTCATCTCATTGTAAACCCTAGTTACACATATTGTTTTAACACTTTAAGGTAATTGTTTTACCTTGGAATTGGAAGAGAACTTGAATAAGTATCAAGAGAGGACTCCTCCTAGCCCTTGGAAGATTCAAATGAAGCTAAAACAAGCAAGATAAATACACCATTGTGAGGTGAATTTTCGGACAACATGAGAACATGGAGGAAACATGGATTTTCTTTGAGTTTCCTTACCTTGAAGCAAAGGAGAACAAGAATATGTGAAAAGGTGAGCTCAAGCTCCTTCAATGGTGAATCTTCATGGCACCAAAATTGAGTTCTTGAAGATTTAAAAAGAGGGAAGTGTAGAGCTTGACCTAACTAAGACAAATATGGTCTTGGAATTTGATTTGGCCAAGGGAATCACAAGTTACAAGTGAAAGAAGATGAAGAATGAGTGTGGTTTGCTGTAGCAAAACCGATGGAGAGAGGAGGAAGAAGAAGAAGACCACCGTGGGAAATGAAGGAAGGAATGAGAGAATGAAGATAACACTTGCTTTTGGAGATATTTATGTACTAAAGTAACTTTTTCTTTTTACTTTCTTTTCCTTCCTTTCCTTTAATTGATTTACATGGTGGTGACTCACCTTAAAAAACCGGCCCCCATCTTAAACTTAGGGGTACTTTAGACTTTATTTGTCAATTTAATTACTTATAACATTATATGTTACAAACTAGCTTATAAAAATTACTATTCACAAACTAAGGCACATAGAAGTGAAATTTTTGATTTCCCACTAATATGGCCACCCAAATGTGATACTATATAGTACACATGTTAATTAAAGAGTAATGATGGACATTTAGCCATTCAAAACTCATTTACAAGACAATTTTTCAAAAACGTGCTTTAAGACTCCTTAAAGCACATTTTGTGTTTTAACTTGTTTTCAAGCTTGGTTTTCTTTGGTAATTGATTTAATATGTTCCTTAACATATAAATAAGGTATAGGTATGACCATTAGGTCTTATACACATTCATCCCAAGCTTAGAGCACATTTTTGCTCATATTGACTTTAAGGTATTTTCTTATGTTTTATTTGGTTTAACTGTCCACCAAAGTTTCTTAAGGACTTATTTAGCCTTATTAAATCATAATTAAATGTTATCAAGTCTTGGTAGGCTCTTTGGGTCCTAACCAAGTTCACTCATAGCTTAGAGCATGTTTTTGCTCAAACTGTGTCTTAATGCTTTATTGCATTTATTATGGTTTAAATTGTTCACTGATGTTACTAAGGCACTTTTTAGCCTTTACATACCATAATTTGATATTTAAACCACATATCAAGGTTTGGGGTATTTCACTCTATATTCTTTTTTATGATACTAAATAATTTTGAAAAAATCTAAGAAATAGTTACTTTTTCAATGTTTTATGATATTTTAATATATTTTTTATTTATTTTATAATATTTTAAATATATCTATATTTTTATAATATTTTTAATTTTTTATGAATTTTAGTGAATTTTTTAACACTTGTTGTTATATTATAAACTTTAATTGTACTATGTTAACTAGCAGAGTTTTTTTTATCTTTTTACTTTCTGGCTAATGACATAGTGATATTTTATGGACTTTTGTAAAAATATAGTGATATTTCATGACTTTCTTTTTTTAGTGGTATTTCATAAATTAACCAAAAATATAGTGGCATTTCATGAAATTTCCCTTAAATAAAAGCAAATCGTCCAAACACATCCTTATTTTACCAGATAATACGGCGCGCCGACCCGGTTGCTACGACGTGGCGTTTCCCCCCAGCCATCGAACGAAGGCTTTGCTCGATGTAGAAACGTGGCAGTTCATCAGCGCGCCGTTTTCCAGGTTCACTCTCCTTCCGTTCCTCACAATATTGGAATTTAGAAAGAAACAAATTGCTCTGGCTGTTGATGGTCGGAGAACATCGTCGTGTGCCTACGCCGATACTTATTGGTGGTTTCTGTCTGGTGATTATCCGGTCTGTCCCATTAATTGATGAATCTTCCTTTTCATCCTGTACTTGTGCTCTCTTTATTCTATTCTTGTCTGGACTGTGTAAGATGAGGAGGAGCCTGCTTTTGGATCTCTATCGCCACCGCGCTGGAGTATCTTCGGGAGGTATTTTGATCGTCCTTTTTTTTTTCTAAGTTAGAACGAATAGGATAGATGCGTGTCCTTTGTACAAATTTAGATTTGATCTTTCGCCGTATAATCAAGCTAAATTTCACAATTGGGCTTGATTGTTCCATTTTATGTGTTATATTTGTAGTAAAAGGCAAGGGTGGATGGATGCTTTCATTTTTATAAATATTTTAATTCTCTTGCAGTTTGTTACAGTGGATGTTGTGCTACTGGAAGAGGATCAGATGGTTTGTTGCTGTCAGTTGTTCTGCAGCAAAATTGGTGAGTATCTTGGTTATCTCTCTCTCATATGTTATATTTGTTGTAAGATTTTTGAGAGTCACGTTATATGCCAATTCGGATACCTTCTAGTTTTTTTTCCTTTTGTTCGACTCTCGATGATGATTATGGGTAGGTAAACTAGTCAACCTAATAGTTAACAGTACATTCAGGTCGCGGTGGAGTTTTATGGAAGATTTTTATTTGCCTTTCTCGTACTGCTCTTGGTCCCGGCAATTTTTTTAATCATCTATCTATACATGAAATTGTCTTGAGCATGTATTATTGTCTTTGTGATGCAGTTACTGTTCTGGCTTCACCAGCGTACATGGGGATAGACCTTCAGCTGAGTATGCAAACTTGAGGAGGCAATCTCTAGAGGACGAATTCGGACAAACACTTGGCACTCATAGTGCTAGAAGTGTGTCTGCAGTGTATCGTTTTGGCCCGTTCTTGGCATTGTACAGGGCAGCGATTATTTCATTTCATGTGTTTAAGCTGTCTGTATGGCAACTTTTGCTTGCTGGCATACAAACACGTGCTGTAAAGGTGATAATAAGGTTAAATACATTGGAGTTCTGTTTAAACCAGCCAGAAATGGTGCTCATCTCGAGAATTGATTGCATGTAATTTCATTGCAGTTTCGGGAAACTCTTATTCGACTTGGACCATTCTATGTAAAGGCAAGTTTCTTCCACAAGACCTTATAAATGGATTTACTCGATTCATTCTTTGAGTTGTAAGTCATATGACTGCTTATAATCAAGTGTACTGTTTTTTAGGCCATACTTGTAGGCATATGTGGAGGTACTTAATCTTGTTTACTTCATGTACACAGCTTGGCCAGGCTCTAAGCACAAGGCCTGATATATTGCCTAAAGCATATTGCCAAGAGCTAGCTAAGTTACAGGTTGTTTGGTTTTCACACACCACCAGTTACTTGTTTATGAAGATGTGTGATTCTATTTTACCTTCTTCTATACTGATCATATGGACCTCTAAAATTTGTGCCAGGATCAAATACCCCCATATTCAACCAAAGTTGCTATACAATCTATTGAATCTCAGCTCGAAGCTCCCATTTCTGAACTCTTTGCTGACTTCAGCCCCAAGCCTATAGCAGCAGCCTCATTAGGACAGGTGTATAAAGGTTGAGTCATATATTTCTCTGTAGCAGGCTAATAGCTGTAATTCCCAGTATGGGGCGACTTGGTAGTTACTGGATCCATGGAATGCTTGGAAAAGTCAATATGTGACTCTGAGATCCTTGACCTGAGTTTGTCTGTTTAATGGTTCAAGTTTTGCAGCTCATTTGCACTCTGGAGAGCTTGTAGCTGTCAAAGTGCAAAGACCTGGCATGTCTCTTACATTGACACTCGATGCATTATTATTCCACATGATTGGGGGGCAATTGAAACGATTTGCCAAGGCTCGAAAGGATTTGTTGGTCGCGGTCAATGAAATGGTATGTTTTGGATGTCTTCCATGTTGACAACTTGACAATATACTGTTCTTGCCAACTCATGAATTATCAATTTCCAGGATCATTCCAGATTGTTTTAAAAAATTCACTAATCTTGAAGCATGAGCTTTTGCTGAAGGACTTCTAAATTTGTAGCTTACTTTGTCGATGTAGTCGTGTAAAAGTCTGTTTGGCTGTATAGTGAGAATTGCCCTCTATACCTGATTGGATAGGTCAGACACATGTTTGAAGAAATTGACTACATATTGGAAGGACAAAATGCTGAGCGTTTTGCTTCTTTATACGCGTATTATCACTGTAAGTTGATGTATGATAACTTCTCTCTTTTGTGGTATTTCCTTGTACGATCACATGATAGACATGACTGAATTTGAAGCTCTGTATCTAATTATACATTTGTAGATGATGATCAGAAAGATTCCAAGGGTGTAGACAGAAATGCTATTAGCTCAAAACAAGAAATCATCATCAAGGTTCCAAAAATATATTGGAAATATACACGCAAAGCTGTGCTCACAATGGAATGGATAGATGGAATTAAACTCACAGATGAGCATTCTTTGGCGAAGATCAGTTTAAGACGAAAGGAGCTGGTGGATCAGGTAGTTTTAGACTATGACTATATCTTTCTCCTGTAGGCTGTGTTCTCTTCCATCTGTTGTAAGCCCAGTCATCATCATGTTGGTCATTTCATAGCAGAGGGAACTTTATCTGGCTATTGCATGCAGATTGTATAAGCTGTTAACTGTGATGTGCCACTCTTGGTTTATGGTTTGTTCATTTATCAGGGATTATATTGTTCTCTAAGGCAGTTGCTTGAGGTTGGATTCTTCCATGCCGACCCTCATCCAGGGAACCTGGTTGCAACTAGAGATGGATCACTTGCTTATTTTGACTTTGGGATGATGGGAGATATTCCGCGTCATTACCGTGTTGGACTTATTCGAGTGGTATGTACCGTTTATCTGACAAAATGAATGATGATTTTGTAAGGTCAATGCAGTTTTTAGATGAATTAAGCATTACATTCAAGCTATTGTTACATGCTACATCGGTGAGAATTTCTTAGTTATAATCCCACTGAACACTTATTGTTATCTGTTGACTGCTAGGGGCAATAATGTGTTATCATCTCGGCTGTCATCTTTTGACTTAGAGAATCAACTGGAGACTAAAGAATTTGAAACACTTTTGGTAGTGCTAGAAGTTTGTTGAGATTTTCCCACAGTTCTGAAATCAATCCTCTAGTAAACAGCTGTGCTATGGTAATGCATATCAAAATTATCTGTTGCTTCATATTTAGTTGTTCTACAGAGTGGGTAAAGTGAGCAGAGCTGGCAAACTTTTTATCTTATAATGCTTTTCTTTTCTTCATTGTGAATGCTTCCTTTCTATGTTTTTGACCTTGTAAATCTGTATCAATTTGTGTCATTGTTGTTTGCGCCATTCTTGATTCAGCTGGTGCACTTCGTAAATCGGGATTCTCTGGGTTTGGCCAATGACTTCCTCTCTCTTGGATTCCTTCCTGAAGGAGTTGATATTATAGCAGTTTCAGATGCTCTGCGTGCATCCTTTGGTGATGGGACTAGAAAATCTAGAGATTTCCAGGTTCGAATTAATTACTGCATTTGGTTCTTATATTTAGATATATATATCCTTTTGCTTTACAAGTCCCTCTCCCGCACCATTCTAGTTGTAGTATGGGTTTGAGTAAATTGTTTCCAGTGCATTTATTTCTACTCAGTCCCATTCAAAATGAAGGATATTTTAGCCAGAGTACGGATTGTAAAAGAATGATGTTTCCTTAACTTTTTCCCTGCCCCTAGTATTTGATAGGATCTAACCCTTTCTTGCTAAGTAATTCCACCGAAGTGGCCAAGTAACTCCACCGAGTGGCCAATAACTCCAACCGAAGTGGCCAATATCCTCTCAAGAGGCCAAATACATTCAATTCATCGATGTCTTTGCTTACAACCCCCAACCTATTTATACAAACTATACCAAAATATTCCTATTCAAACTATCAATAAATGTTATTCAAACTTACAATAAATCCTTACGGTAATATCTATCTAATAAATGCTAAGATCTAAATCCTATTCAAAACAATATAAATACTAAGATCCAAATCTATTCAAACTAATAATAAATGCTAAGATCCTAATCCTATTCATACTATAAATGCTAAGTTAAGATCTAATCTATTCAAACTAATAATAAAAGCTATTCAAACTTACAATAAACACTAATGACAATAAATACTAATAGTAAAAACCCTAGAACTTCCTAAACTACCCTAACTACTATGACTTATCATTACCCACCCCCTCAAAAAACTGTCCCCAAGGTTGGAAAAAACACTAGTGGTGCCGCTTCACGTGACCATTCCTGGTTTTCTTCAACTCAGGCCCCCTCTATTGTCAGCGACAAGTCATCGATTCTAATCGACCGTATCTTCTTTTCCTGGTTTCCGATCAAGTAGTATTGTCATGCCCTTGAGTGTTTTACCATCTGTATCGTTGTTTTCCGTGGTGCTTTGTGACTGATGCGTACATACCACTCTCATGCTTCTGAGTTGTGTTCCGTTGGCAGTGTACCTTGCTCTGTTTTTCATCCCCATCCTGCCGTAGTTGCTGCTCTGAGATTCTAGGCTCTCGTGGGAGGGTAGCCTTTCTTCTCGGAAGCCATCTCTTCTTCTGCCTAGTATCTTCTTTCCAATTCATTCGCCACTCTGTTCTGGTTCGATTGACTATCATTTTGTCCACGTTTCTGGTTGCAGGTATCCCTACTTTGGTTTTTCTGTCTGGGGTGAATAACATCCTCCTTTTCTTTTTAAGTTGTTTCTTCTTTGCCCTTTTCTTTCTTTTTACCTTTTTCTGCCTTCTTTCCTTCTCAATTTCCACCAAATTCTTCCTTAGATTATAACGTAGAAAAAGTATTTCCTCTGGGCGGCACCCTTGTTTTTGACCTCCATTGGTTCTAACTGATTTCTTCCCTCCTGCGTCCCTTTTTCTCTTGTTCCTTATTCTTCTTCCCTGGAATCACCGACAAAAGAGCAATTTGTGATTCTGCTTTGAAGAAGTCCTTCGCTGGATCAGTTTCCAATTCTGACTTGAAGGAATTCTTCAGATTTGAATTGTTACAATACTGAATCGATTGATTTTTTTTCGTATTTGATAGCGAACCACAACTGATAATTTCTTGCATTTCTCCCAACCTTCGTTGTATGCGCTCAAGGATCTCAATGAACGGCTCTTCATCTTCCATTTGTTTTTGTTTTGAAACCTCCCAACCTCCATTGTATGCGCTCAAGTTCTTCGCTGACGAAGGCTGGAATCGTTCCATCAAGAATCCTTGAAATTTTGGCCAAGAAAGCTTTCCAAACGACATCCAAAGCCATTGAAACCACTCTTTCGCTTCCCCTTCCATGCAAAAACCGGCAGCCATGAACCATTCATCTTTTTCAATGCCATTTATGGTGAAATAAGACCGCATTCTGCTGAGTCAACCTCTCGGGTCAACACCCACAAAAACTGGTGGTTCAAAATCGTCACCAATAAACTCCATCACTCGGTTTCTTCCCTTCCAATTACCCCTTGGCCCTGGACGAGCTCTGATACCAATTGATAGGATCTAACCCTATCTTGCTAAGTAATTCCACCGAAGTGGCCAAGTAACTCCACCAAAGTGGCCAATATCCTCTCAAAGAGGCCAAAATACATTCAATTCATCGATGTCTTTGTTTACAACCCCCAACTCTTATTTATACTAACTACTAACCAAAATCCTAATCCTATTCAAACTATCAATAAATGTTATTCAAACTTACAATAAATCCTAACGGTAATATCTATCCTAATAAATGCTAAGATCTAAATCCTATTCAAACTAATAATAAATACTAAGATCCAAATCCTATTCAAACTAATAATAAATGCTAAGATCCTAATCCTATTCAAACTAATAATAAAAGCTATTCAAACTTACAATAAACACTAATGACAATAAATACTAATAGTAAAAACCCCTAGAACTTCCTAAACTACCCTAACTACTATGACTTATCAGTATTAATATAGTTATCTGAATATTTTATGTTGTAATTAATTATAAAACCTAGTATACGTGATACATATATATATATATGTATTAATGGTGGCCATCGAATCCGAATCTACCCGGAACCGGCGAATCTACCCGGAACCGATTGGAACCGGAACCGGCCGGAACCGGGCCGGAACCGATTCGGAACCGGAACCGCCCCCTTGCGAATCGAATCCGAATACAAGTTTTGAGATTCGGGACCGAACCGGGACCGGAACCGGAACCGGAACCGCCCGGAACCGCCTGGATTCGCATCGGATTCGGAACCGTGGAACCGGAACCGAAATCGGAACCGGTGGAACCGGATCCGGAACCGCCCCGGAACCGGGTCGAAGTTACCGTTGGAATCACCACTTAGACTTCTATTTTGTATTGTAATCTTTTAGAATGTATTAGTAACTTTCTTTCCATGTAATCTTTTAAGACTTCCAAATTGAAATCATGTAACCTATTAGTAGTTGTACTTTTTCCTTATTAGGGTTTTCCCAATGGGTTTTTACCTAATAAGGTTTTAACGAGGCAGTGAATCATATAATAAATCCGTTTTGCTCTTTAATTTTTGCAAATTCAATACAAAATTTAAGTCTTTGGTTCTTACACATTTAAAATTATAAACTTGAGGAATAACCTAGCTAGGAGTAAAGTGGACGAAAAGAGCAACGTGTGCGCTCAAACGAATCTAAAATCAGAGTTAAAACGAAGAAACTGGAGCCGATCGAATCTTTCCAGAACCGGTCGGAACCGCCCCGGAACCGGTCGGAACCGGAACCGGAACCGCTCCGGAACCGGTCGGAACCGTTGATTTGAGTGAATCCGAAGCGAATACAGAGTTCCGGAACCGGAACCGGAACCGCCCCGGAACCGCCCAGGACCGGTTCCGAATCCGAATACACATTTTCCGGAACCGGAACCGGTGGAACCGGAACCGGAACCGGTGGAACCGGAACCGTGGCCACCATTAATATGTATACATGTATTGTCAATATTAGTTATTCCCTCCTGAACAAAATATAAGTTGTTTTAGACCTTTCATACTTTTTAAGATAGAGTTTTAAATGACTAGTATACCCTTACTTCTGTATGGAAAGAATAAAAAAAGTATGCATACTTTATTAGGAAAACAAAAAATAGTGCAATTAAAATAATATTTGAAAAATTTAAAGAACGGATGTACAAAGATAGATCCAAAAAGTCTAAAATGACTTATAATCTAAATATAATGTTCAACCTTAAAACACCTATATTTTGAATAGGAGGGAGTATAATTTTCTTTTTGTTGCTAAAGTTGATTAAGATATTACTGGAATTTTCTATTTGCAATAAATCTTAAATTCCTATTATCTTAAGACTACCCCTTTTTATTATTATATTCACTCTTTCAAGATCCTTGTTTTGAGTGACATTTTATCATTGTTTTTAGCTATATATATTTCTTAAAGAAAATAAATTGTTTTGCCTATCCCTTTCGTTTATCATTGTTTTTAATGCCATTTTCTTTTCTTAGATAAATTATATTGAAGTTGAATGCATTTTGGATTAAATTTCATTCCCTTTTGACTTTCTTTTGCTCCTTTAATGAAGTGTTGATTCTGTTTGTTTTCTCCTTTGTGCGCCAGAGTATAATGAATCAACTGTATGATGTTATGTATGAATTCAACTTCTCTCTTCCTCCGGATTATGCTTTGGTTATAAGAGCTCTGGGCTCTTTGGAAGGAACAGCGAAGGCTTTGGATCCGGACTTCCAAGTAGTAGAAAGTGCCTACCCTTATGTGATAGGTAGGCTTTTGGCGGACCCAAGTCCTGATATGAGGAAAATATTGAGAGAACTTCTTATATGTAATGATGGCTCTATAAGGTGGAATCGGCTTGAACGCTTGGTAGGTCATCTGTTGTTAATTTGCATAGCCCCTGAATGTTGGTACTTGTTGGTACAATTTACATTACTGTGAATATGTTTCTATGGCGATGTCTACCTGAATTGCTAGTATCTTTTAACTGGTGTTTCTAGTGATATTTTCTTGGCATGAAAGAGCTCTGAAAAGTTGTGACATGAGCATTTCGCGATAGAAACTGTCTTGGTACATGTGTATCCTAAACTCTTTCTGACAATACGTTTCTCATATGCTTTTGATTCATAAATCATTCCAGGCATGAAAGGGATTTATATAGTAGCCTTGTGTGTCTGTTCTGGCTGGATCCTCTCTGTCACACCAAGGAAAAGTACTTGGGTTGAATTTGCATCCTTTTTTTAGAATTTGGCAAATAACTTATTCTCACTATCTCTGTGCTGGTTCAGGTTGCTGCAATCTCTCAGGGAGATTCCTCTGGCTCTGACAGAAAATCATCTAAGGACTCGTCAGACATCTTTGGGTGGAAAGTCTTTGATATGAGTTCCGTAGTTTCCGCAACTGAAGACCTTTTCCAATTTATTCTCTCCGAAAAGGGATTAAGAGTGCGCTTGTTTCTCATGAGGGATGTGCTCAATGCTGCTGATGTCTTCTTACAAGATCAAGTTGTGACCCACATTTCCAAAGAAAAGGTTGAGACATCTCAAGATATATCAGAGGTACCTTGCGCTATTTGTGTGTGCTGACCCATTCGCTAAAGAAATCTGAATAATATTCCCTCTTGTAGTGCTCTCCAATTTTGTGATCCTAAGTTGTTGCCTTTTATATCAGCAGGGCCATGCAATGTTGGTGAGAATTGCCAATGGGTTCAATTACTTTGGTGAAGCAGTGAAGATGGCCCCTGGAGTTTGGACTCCCATGCTTATACGCATGGGATTAAGGCCCGAATTACATGAGTTTCTTTGCGATGTTGCGTTAGAATTAGTCTCGCACCTGAGCCGTAAAGGCCCTGAGACCTCTTGGATATGCTTGTCTAAATTGCTTCACAGGGCCGTGAACAAGCCACAAGCTTAGGCGACGTGATCCCTGTGATTAGGTCAGGTCAGTGATGTGAAGGTACATTTTGGTACCACAACCGCAGGGGTTCTACTTCTATCAGAGTGCTGCTAGTCAAAAAACTGTTGGATCAAGCACTAGATGGAGATCCTTCTGGTGATATACTTCAGCGATTATTCCAGTTTGTGGATATTTTAGACAGGCCAGCTTCGGGAGCTGGAGGCCGATTGCCTTGGGGCAACCTAAAGGAACATTGTAATGCGGAGGATGTCAATGCTTATCACCAGAAACTATTTATAAGGATAATTTTTCTTTCTTGCACGTATATGGAAACGACGAGTATAGATTTAGTGTTTTAAGTTGGATAGAGTGGGAACCTGCAAGCTGGACTTCTAGGCCTAATGTAGACTGCTCTGGGTTTATCAATTATTTAGTCTTGTAAAAGCAATTTTTTAGAGGAAGTGTTGGATAAAAGCAATTAGATTTCAATTTAAAAGAAGACATCGTTCTAAAACAGAAAAGATATAGAGACTCTTCGGAAGTTCTTCAGGAACAAACTTTTCAAGTGTAGTCCAAACTTCTTTGTGCTACACCTCGATATTCTTGAGCACGGCTTTTTCAATTGTCGTGAATGGGTCCTAATTAATGTCGGACTGATATTGACAAACGCTGGGTGCGTCCCACAAACGTATCCATATTTTTGGATATAATCTGTTTAGATTCCTTCATAATTTATCATAATTTATCTCTGAAATTACAGTTTCTTTTTTTCTATTTTCATATGTAAGGTGACCATACAAGTGCAACACAAAACCTTATTCACACTACAACAATATTGACTTGCTGGGGCAAACATGTCTTGGCTACAGGACGATTCTTCGTTTTTTTTTATCAGCACCCCTGGTGCCTTATTGTTCTTTTTCTTTTTTATCATAAAAACTTTAAATTATTGTAAGTTTTAATATATAAATCCAAAATAAAAAAATTATATCATTGTTCATCTAAATTCAAGCTCTTTAAAATAAGATCAGTCATGAATATATTTTGACAATTTTTTAAAAAATTATTTTTACATGTATGGAGCACAGAACGTAAAAAAAACTTGTACAGATTGTCATACAAATCTGTACAAATGTTCATTAAAACATGTACATCCTTATGTAGAAACATGTACATCATTGCATTAAAAACATATAGATAGTCATATAAACCTATACGAATAATTAAATATGTATATCCTTAAATTAAAACTTGTACATATAACGAAGAACACTTGTACAAACGGTCATACAAACATGTACAGATGTTCATTAAAACATATACATTCTCATAATTGAACATGTACATTCTCACACAGTGGCCGATCCATAAATCTTGTTTAGGGGGGGCTAAAAAAATTTTTGACACTAATTTTCTTTAAAACTTTATATTATGTTGTATTTTTAAAAAATTTATAAGAGTAATTTGACAAATTTTCAAAATTTTTTTTTTGGGGGGGGGGGGGGGTGCTAGAGCCCCCCTAGCCCCCTCTCCGTCCGCCCCTGTTCTCACATTTGAACATGTACATCGTCACATTAAAACATGTACATTCTCACATAAAAATATGTACATTCTCACATTAAAGTATATAACGGCTTCCAAGTAGATTGCCCTAACCCCACACCCTAAAACTCACTCTAGAAAGCTAAAAAACATTGAAGGCAATTTTAGGGTTTGTAGTGGTACCCGCAACCACAAACCCTAAAAATATGTCGAGTTAGTTACTACAATGTAAAGTATAGAACGGTTTCCAAATAGATTACCCTACCCCCCAAAACACCCCAAAACCACCCTAGGATAGCTAAAAACGTCGAAGGCATATTTAGGGTTTGCAGTGGCGGGTTTAGGGTGTAACGACCCTAAATCCGCTACCACAAACCCTAAAAACCTGTCGAGTTAGTGGCTACAATATAAAGTACAGAACAAATTCCAAATAGATTACCCTACCCCCAAAACACCCCAAAACCTACCCTAGGAAAGTTAAAAACGTCGAATTCACCACTTATTACTTAATGAATCATAAAATCAATTTTAATAAATCATATTATCATTTTAGTGTATCATCATAACCATATCAAAATATTTTTTTGAAAAAGTTGTCAAAATATATCCATGACTAGTCTTGTTTTGAAGAGCTTAAATTTATATGAATAATGATATAATTGAAATACCCCAAATTATTAAAGCATGGATTAAATATTTAATCATATTAATTAAGGCCTAAACATGCCTTAAAAGTCAACTGAGAACAACAGTGGTCAACATAAAACAAGATGTTGCACCCTTTGACTGTTAAGGGTAAATAAATACCCAAATAAACTTCTTAGGACCTAAAAATTTGTCCTAAGCATATTAACATACTACTAAACATATTATAACCGTTGGACAACACTCCAACCCAAAGAAAAAGCATTTACATGCTTCAAGGTCAAAAAGGGCAAAAAGGTGCTCTAGGAAAACCTTAAAAATCAAAGGACCTCTAAATGATATAAAATTGAATTACATGATCAAATATCATGTAGGGAACACAACAAAACCGTTGTCAAAGAAAACCAAGCCCAGAAACACCTTGCGACACAAAATGTGCACTAAAACTCCTTAAAGCACGTTTTTGTGTAATCGCCTTCTAAATTGGTCTTGAATGGGCTAAAAGGTTATAAATACCTTTAAATATAATAAAATACCATATTATATGATATTAGGAATTTAATTCCAGAAATTTACAGATTTTTACAAATTTAATATTAAAATATTAATAAAACCCTAAAATGGGGCCCACATGAGTCAATATTGACCAAGCATGGTCAATGGTCAATTAATTGACCCATTTGGACCAAGGAGGCCGGCTGCAATAAGTGAGGAGACAGCATACAATGATTTTGGAGACAAATCATTACCTAATGTTCAATTTGCAATAGTAACTTTACTTTTTCCAAATTAATCAAGCTTTCCCACCTTCTCCTTCCTCCTTGTCCGATCCCAGCCTCTCCAACCGAGCTCTCCTCCTTCCTAGCAGCTCTCAAGCTTTGTTCTTGAGCATGGAAGGCAGATCTAACTCCTAAGCTCTTAATGTAAGTGTTTTAATGTCATTTTTAGCTCTTTTTCTTCATCTCTTCACTACCAACACCTAGATTTCGTGGCTCATCAATTCCTATGGCTTATTCTCAGTGTTCTAAGGTTAGAACAAGAGCTAAACTCGGTTGAGACCAGTAGAGGGACCAAGGTTGTCCAAATCTACATTTTAAGGTAAAAATGTGCTTTAAGCTCATAACTTTTGATTCCCTTCAAGTTCGGCTGTGAAACTTTGGTCATAGCCTCATCTTCTTCTCCTTTTCATGTGGAATCTGTTGGTTAGCCATTTGGAGCAAGGATGGCCGAGATCCAAAGGAAATACCCTCTTTTAAGGCATTTTTCCAAGGTAAAACCTAACAACAAGGTAGCATTTCGAGATCTAACTATTTCCTATGTCAATATGGTGGATCTAACACCTTGTGGTGTGTTTGGTTCAGGTCGAAACCACTTAGAACTTCCCTTGCATTTTAAGGTGATTTTTGCCTTAAATCTTACATTAAATTACTTCTTATGGTTAGATCTTGCTTGGAGACTAACTAGGCCTTGTTCTCTGTTTGAAAACATGTAAAACAAGCTGTGGTGAATTTCTCCTTAAGGTGGCGAACCCAAACAAGGCTTTACCTAAGCTAAATCAAGGTATAAATCACTTAAAACCTTAACTTGATACATTAACACAAGTTTAAGTGTGTGTATATCAATTGCCGTGAGTGAAGGAGAAAAACAAGGTCTTGTTTGACCATAAAATGTTTAAGGAATGGTTTAATAAATTTTATAACTAATTAAACAAGCATAATTGTCAAATTTAAGACATTATGTGGAAGTTTGGTAATTAAATGGAAAGTGTGTGGTGAGGCCGAAATTTATAAGTGTTTTTGGGACATTTATGTGTAATTTATTTTGCAAGCCAATGTTTGTAATAAGGCCATGTATTTTAGGCCATTTTATTTATGCATTTACAAGCTTTTAATTAAGTTTAAGTAGTATAAATGCATTACCGAAAATAAATGGGGTATTAGGTGTAATTAAATTAAATTTGGGGGCTTTAGAATAATAAGGCCGAAAATTAGAGGTAAAAAGGAGTTAAAATAAAGTTTATAAGATTTTATTAAGTTTTGGGGTTAAATGGTGATTTCTAGAAAGTTTGGGTGCAAACCGTAATTATAAGGAATTGGTGGTCAAGGAAATATTAAGGTGGTCAACCTTGACCATATGATAGGTTTTGACCAAATTAGATAAGTTAAATAACTTATTTAAGGTGTTATAATAAGATAAGTATCTTAAGGTAATATTTTTTTAACATATGTGGTAAATATGTTATTACCAAAAATAAAGGGTGTACAATGGTATTTTAAACACCCATGGGCTATTAGGAATTTTTAGGAATTTATTTGGTGGATTTTGGAATTTAAAACGAACTATATATGTATAATTATAGTTATAATGTCATTATGACACTTTGGAGAAAAAGATGGTGGAATGGTAAATATTGAAAGTATATGGGTTAATAAGGATATTCATAACCCTTTGGTGGAATTTGGTGATTTTTAGAATTATTAAGGGAATTTAATAAGTTATGTGTATAAAATATAGTTTTAATGATATGGTGAACTATATGTTATAAATAGGGCCAAATGGCAACTATAGAATAGCACAAGGGCTGTTCGGAATTTACAAAAAATAACCATAGGTTATACTCTTTTATAAGTTAGAAATGTTATATTAAATGGTATATATCATGGTAAAAAGAAAGGGGTGATTTTGTAAATAAAGGAAACTATGGTTTATAGAAAAGAATAAGATTTTCTTATGGTGCCTAAGAGGCAATATGAAATAGTTTTGTATAAAAACTATAGGTTTAAGTTAAAGGAAATAAAAATATCATATCAAATGGTATTAGTATTTTGGTATAACATTACATGATGTTATGTGGTCAAAAGGGAATTTAAATAAATTCAAGGGCTATACCGAATTAATAAGAGTTGGAAAATGAATTTTAGACTACGGTCTACTATGTTATAAATGTTATGACAATTAAATGGTATTAAGGTGGTTCAGATGGAATTAATATAAGGAAGGGTACTCACATAAAATAGTGTGACAAACTATAAATAAATGGGATTTATAAACTAAGGTACTTATGTAATAAACCTTAGGAGTTGTAAATGTACAACATAAAATGTTACTCATGTTAGGATAATAATCTTAATATAAGTTGTACAATATGATACAACTAATGGGAATAACCATCTAATAGGAGATGATAAAAAAGTAACATAAAATATAAGAGTTTATTGAACTCATGGGAATTACCTACGTGGTAAATATATACATACACAAGAATAATGTATATAAGGTGGATATATATTTTGGTTGAAAACCATATGATTTAATGGTGGTGGTTATTTAAAAAAAATAATAATAATATAGTTACGAACTATAAGTTATGAGTTTTGGAAGCAAATATTATTTGCTAAAGATAAAGGGATTATACAACATGTCAAATTATGAAGGATGGTGGGAAAATAAAACAATACGAAAGAGAATACAATAAAATAAATGATACAATAAGAAAAAGAATATAATATAATATAATCATGCATGCATACATGCAACTATGGGTTACGTACCTAAACTAGATGGTGGATAAGATTAAAAAGGAAATAGTGAATTAAAACTTAACAGTTGGGATAGTTTTGACGTACGCGTTTTAAGTAACAAAACCGACTGTTTTAGAGAAACCCGTAACGAACAACTGTAGAAAACAGGGGTGAACTGTCGGGGTTGCTTATTATTCGGAAATACCGGATGTAGTTAGTCATGGAGACTGACTTATAGTTTTATTACCGTTTAGAGTGTACTTCTGACAAGGACGCTTGACGAGCTAACGGACTACACGGAGCGTAGGATCTTGCTGATTCATACTCCACCGTAATACAATCAGGGTGAACGGTATGTAAAGGGGTTTGCCGAGTTGACCTAAGGTTGCTCCTTGGGCTCGGATTTGGTTGATATAACTTGTGTGTTATATGTGTGGATGCATGTATGTGATTGTGTGTTACTGCATTAATTATTTATGCACGAGCGTCCTACGGGACTAACACTACGTCGACTATAGATCGACTTATATAAACATACATATGCGTTGTGATGACATGACGGTTACTTGATATAATACCATGATATTAATATTAGGGATATGGTAACCTAAGTAAAACACTTAGGAACGAGTCACGACATTGTCGGTCTCTAGAGCATGGATCTCTAACATAAATATCACCTAGATGACTTCTAGGTATGCGTGACCCATTGGGCCGCTGGTTAATAAATATTCTCCATAAGACTAAGAGCAGATCTTAAACATTATGAGAGTGATGGTATGAGATTGAGGTGAGGAATCCCGGTGGTTTACGAACCACTTGGTTGCGCATTTGTGATCACTGAGGGGTTTCCTAATTGGATTCCGCTCCAGGTTATATCCAACGAGCCCAAATAGGTTCGTGGATCAGGTGGCTACGACCTTTTTATGGACGTCTTACGAGACATAAGTGAGTCAGGGGCCTCCGGACCTCTGGCAAAATGAGCACCTTTGTGTGTACGGGGGACTACTGTCCATGGTGAGGTTATCGGGTTGTCCTAACATGACGCCCTACTGACATTAATTAAACATGGTTGGATGGAGCCTACAAGGCTAAGGTAAACTAACTATGGGAACTGTACGCTACGGCGAATGTACATTGTACATATGGACGGGGCTTGAAAGCCAAACTAAAATAAATTGACAGTGGATGGTGAACACTACGGCGATTGTACATTGTACAAAATATTGTTGTTATTGCTCGATACGTTCGATATACAAATGTTGTTTGAAATATTCTATGAATGTTTGGTTGGATGGATGATTAATGTTTATGAAAATTTGGATGGTTGATTATGTATATTATACATTTATGCTTTAGTTTTGATTATAACTGTAAAAAGGAAAAGCATGAAACCAATCTAATAATAAGATGGTTAAAATGACAAGTGACCATTAGGGTCCAGGCCCGGCATACTCAGCGTCTATCGCTGATACTACACCATTTCAGGTTGTTGATCATTGTCGGAGCTGAAGAGCAGGAACAGGGTAGTTGGAGATGTTGTATGGTAATGAAGATGGTGTATGGCCTTTTGGTAAGGTTATGTATTTTTCAGGATTGGGTAGACGCTCACTTGTCAATGTTTATGGTTATGGACTTAGTTTGATGTATAGGAGTTTCTCGTTATCACTGCGGTTAGCAGTTTGTTTATTTTTGGAAGTTGGATGTGGTTTGGCTACGTTGCTCGCATGGGCGAGTAATGGCCGGTGACACCCGTGTGAGTTTTGTAATTGTTATTTATTTTCCGCTGTGAGACGTTTTATTTATTGCTACGTGAGGGATTATATCGTGATTATGGAGAGGGGTGTTACAATAATTGTTTTTCATTTTGGACTTATATATTAAAAGGTACAACTATTTAAAATTTTTATAATAAAGAAAAAAGAATAAAATCTAAAAAGAATGAAAAAGAAAAAAAAACAAATTTGTTCCTACACGCGAGAAAAGGGAAAAAATGAAAAAAAAAAAGCAAATCTGCTAGCGCGCCTCTGCTCCCTTTCCCCATATCTCTCCTGGATGTAGCCAGCTGGCTACAGTGAGCTGTAGGCAAGAATTTGCCATTTCAGATTATCATTTAGTACAAGTAAGAGGTTGCACCAAAAGTTAAAACAAACAGTGCAAAGTTAAGATGCACTAATTGACTATAGCAAATGGTGCACAAAAAGGAAAATTGCACTAATAGATACCAACAAACAGGGGATCAATAAACTTGCACCAATTGATCATATCAATTGTCTTATTTGTAGATGTCACCCAGATTACCCGTAAAATCAATAGAGCTAACATATTGGTGCAACTTGAATTTTTGTACTATTTGACAACTCATATTGGTGCAACCTGAATTTTTGCACTATTTGACAGTGTCTATTAGTGCAAAAGTATGCACTAATATCTAGTATCAAATGGTGCAATTCTATTGCATTTTCCCTATTTGTCTAATAGTGCAATTATTCTCTTGCACTATTAGTTTGGTCAATTAGTGGACTTATGTACTGTCGCACCATTAGTACCAAATAAATGTTAGTGCATCATAGAATTGCACTAATTGATACGAAAAAAATTCTGAAATAACACATCTAGACTAACATATTACTTATATTAACTCTCTCCTGAAACTAATTCCTAAAATAACTCTTCCGGGAGAAATCGTCTCTTGAAGAGACGATTTCTTTCATTACAAACATTTTGTACGCGCCACATCGGCGCTGAGTTGGCTGGAATATGGAGAAGGAGAAATCGTCTTCTCAAGAGACGATTTCTCGAAATCGTCTCTTGAGAAGACGATTTCTCCTTCTCCCGACGCCGGCTCCTTAATTTTTTTTAAACTGGTGAAATCGTCTCTTGAAGAGACGATTTCTGTTGAAATATACATGAAATCGTCTCTTCAAGAGACGATTTCACCTGTTTACAATACTTGGAAAATTTTCCAAGTGTTGGAACACCACAAATTCATCTCTAACAACCTGTACATATTGTAAACTCCCACACAATCACGATACTCAGAAACACTTCAACACAATTGTGATATTACAGAAACACAAGAAATCAAAATGTGCACCATATTCAATAGTTTATAAAATAGAAAACATAAACAATAGTGGCACAATGTCAAGTTGTTTACAAAATGTAATATGTATGAGGTCTACATCATCTACGTCTACTACGTCGTACATACGTCCTAGTCACTCTAGGTGTAGGATCCTCAACTGCTGATGCAAGAGTAGGATCAAGGTCACGACCACTTAGATCCCCTACATCATGACAATCTCGGGAATCTCTATCTCTAAGTGGTGCTCCTCGAGTGGAAGTGGATGCTAAAGCTAGGGCTGTAGCCGGTGTCGTAATGTTGTAGCTCGTCCCAGCACCGGAGGATGATGCACCCTGATAGCCTGAGCTGCTCCCAAAATATGCAAATCCAGTAGTGTCGACCTGCTGCGTAGGATCAACGATCTGAGATAGGGTCATGCTACCAGCGATGTCGAACGCCTCCTGATGATCTACTGCCTCAGGAGCTTCACCACGTGCACGTGCACGTCCTCTTCCTCTACCTCGACCACGAGGACAACGACCACGCCCTTGTCTCCTACCCTGATCCGCAGCGGCATCAGCATCTTCCTCGTCTGGGGCAGCTACTGGGACATGCTGTGGCCGTGGAAGGACGTAGTACGTGTTGTTGTACTCATCTCTCATCGCCCGTAGACTAGTGAGAGCATCATCGACACGCATCACATCTAGCATGCCGATGACCTCATTTGTGGTCTCCCCCTATACCACAATTGAAAACATGAATATAACAAAATGATATGTTATTATACTAAAATAAAACAAGTAAAGTCTGAATTACTCACCATGTATCCCAATAGAGCTCCCGTACGGCCAATGTATCTCCTCGTGTTGCGGCCGTACCACTCTTCGTACGCAGGACCAGGATCATCCATGTTTAGATCGACAACTCTCTCAGCGCGCAGGTTCCACAGGGCAATGTACTCTGAATGGTGAGTCGCCCAGTTCCAATCCGTGCGGCCTCTCAAGTCAATGCTGTGGAGATCAACCCGTGCATCATCCCCGTCTGTCCTAGGATCATCCGATGGAAACTGTCTCGCGCCAAACTGCCGCATCACACGATCCGGGAGATGCCATTCCACTATATGAAAGCATATAAGAGGCACCCGAGCTCGTGCAATATGCAGACCAACCAAACAAGCCGGATGAAGAGACCGTAACACCTCATCCGTGTAGGGCTGCCAGACAATCTGAAACAACGAAGACTAAAAGTTAGACACAAAATATTTGTGAAATGAAACCAATGCAACATACAAAAAAATGACACTCACCTGATGCTGTGTCTGTCTGTCGAATGCCTCTCTGTAGTGAGTGAGGACATGCGTGGAGTGCCCGGTCACGTCGAACTCGACATGCCAACGATGGGCAAGAGGAAGTAAAGGAAGTGGACCAGCATGATGGGCACGTCGACGGATGGGAGCTATGTAAGGAAATCTCTCCCACGCCCAAACCTGCAGGACGACCAGCGCCCCGGCAATACCACTGTCCCCAGCATCACACGCCAGACACAGCTGCCTGTACAACCATGCCAGACAGGCGGAACCCCAGCTGTACTGTCCAGCCTGAGCAAAATCCTCAAGTAGCGGCAAGAACATAAGATGGACCTGGTTCCCCGATCGATCAACGAAAATGGTCCCACCCAACAGCATAAGTATGTACGCACGGGTGTGCCTCATCACTGTCACCTCATCTGCATGCTCAGCTAACTGACCAAAAGTAGCACCCAGCCAACTGAGCTTGATCCTGCTATGATGTCCAAGATCAGCCGGCCTAGCTCCAAGTAGATCATCACACAATGCTCCCCAGTCTCTATGTGTCGTACCCGTAACCGGCTGTCCGTCTATGGGTAGCCCAGTAAGGACAGCAATGTCCTCCAGTGTAACAGTGGTCTCTCCTGTCGGCATGTGAAAAGTATGGGTCTCTCGACGCCATCTCTCGACCAGAGCAGTGATCAGATGCCAGTTCAAGGAGATGAACTCTAGACTAGCCAACCCAATGAAACCAAAGGCCTCTAAGTATGGGCGCATCCTCTCATCGTACCGAACATGCCCGCCACGTCGTACGCTAGCCTCAAAGCGGCGACAGTGTAGCACCTGATACTCATTCCCATCCCAGATAGACGTAGATCTATGACTACGCTGATGTCTAAGTATGGAACCAGGGGGTGGACCGGGATCCATGCGTAACTGAATATTAAATAACAGAGATTCAACCATATCAAAAGCTTGTATCTTAGAGAAGAATATGCAATTTTTTAAAACATAAGAAATATTGCATTAATATTCTACGAATAACACGAATTCAAGTACAAACGTAATCGAATAGTACAACACAACAAACACTAAGTAGAACTACTACTAGGACATCTCCTCTTGTTATGACCCTCTTGCGCACACCTGGTGCATCTAGTCTTTTTCTTGGGCTCCTTCAAATCCATCTCATTACGAATACGGGTTGATCTTGGTCTTCCCTTTCCTCGCACACGAGATGGGTCAGGAAGAATGATGGGAAAGTCTGATGGAGGCCACGAGTGCTGATCCCCGAATGGGACAAAGAGTCGACCGTACACATTGAGCTGCTTCTGCCAACTGTACCACGACCCCATAAGAGATGTACTGTCCATGTGTATGAAAGCAGCTGCTGCGCAAGCGTGTGAGCATGGAATCCTGTAAGTCTGCCATTTCTGGCAAGTGCAATGCCCCTCTCTTAGCTTAACAGTGTGTTGATTGCCACCCTTGAACCCATAAGGTGTGGATCTGGTGGCAGTGGTGATTTCGAATAACTTTCTAGGCCCGTTAAATCTGGTAATATGGTGAGCGTTGGCCGACTGTCTCCATCTCTGCATTTTCTCCATTGCCCAACCAACATATACCTCTCCTCTAGCCACAGCTGCCGATGCATGACCCCTTCGTGTGTCGAAGTACTTCACACAATTATAGAACGCCTTCTCTACCAAAGCAGCAATAGGCAAGTTTCTAGCACCGAGCAAAACTGCATTGTAACTCTCACTCAAATTTGTAGTCATCATGCCGAATCGGTGCCCACCATCATGTGCGAATGTCCACACCCCGTTTGATCGCTCTACAGCTGCAAGTATACCAGCATGACGATCGGAAATCAAACACATCAGAGAACTATCCTCGCGGGCCGATATAACGTGGACCCTGAGACAAGAGAGAAACCATGACCACGATGCGTATGACTCCTCATCAACAAGCGCAAATGCAAGTGGCACTATGTGTTTGTCCGCGTCACTTGCACATGTAATCAGGAGTTTATGCTTGTACTTTCCGTACAAGAAAGTACCGTCAATACATATCACGGGTCTGCAATGTCTGAATGCATCAATGCATGGCCCGAACGCCCAGAAAACCCTCTTGAATATACCGTACCCGGGATCAGTGTCATGCCAATCAATTTCAACCTTCGTGCCATGGTTTGTATGCTGAATTGCCCGTAACAAGTGTGGTAACGTGCTGTAAGAATCATCCCAATCACCATACACCATCTCAATAGCTCTCACCTTTGCCGCCCAAACATTCTTCCTCTTGACAGAATGTTGGAACTGATCAGCTATCACTGTCTGAAGGTCACAAACTGTGATGTAAGGATTCTGTTTGACATACTTGGTGAATATGCATGCCATGAATCTCAGGTCAAGATGTGGATGCTCTTGACTCAAGATCGAGTTCAGACAGGTGTGCGGGCCTTTAGCAATGGTGATCATAAAGAAACTAGGGTGCTTCTTCGTTACCGCACCACACAATCTCCATCCACACTCGTTTTCGGATGAGCAGTAGATGTCCCACAACTTTGTGGTTGACCGGTTCACCACAAACGATCGATGATGAATAATGTGGTGCCTCTTCACAGAATGTATCAGCACCTCTTTGCTCCGGAACAGCATGCCCTTCTTGAACTCATCGCTGTAGCTCCAATCTCCCAGTTCCAGTTCTTGTTCCTCCTCCCACCTCATAATACCACTACCACCACCGGCGTTGTAGAATGGGTATGGATGGACAAGAGAAGCATCGCCCTCCCCGGTGGTGGTAGTGACCAAAGCAGTAGCCACATCAGTCGGTGTGGCATCATCGCACCATCATTGTCATCACCATCATCATCATCATTGGATGAGCCACCTCCAAAGAATTCCATCTCATCCTCCTCGAAGTCTTCCCGCAAGTCGCCATCATCATCAAAGTGTCCAAGTTCATCACCACCATCATGTTCGAGAGGATCTACAACGGGTTTGGGTATGATGAATGTTCTTGTGTATGTAAGTAGGTTTCATCTTGAGGAGGAGCATTAAGTATAAGTGAAGTGTTTGTGATGGTTTGTGTTTGATGTATGGGATATGAAGAAGGCAAAGGGGTTAGGTTTTCAGGTGGTGTGAAGCTTGGAGGAGATTGGTGTTGATAAGATGAGGAAATGAGAAGTGTTTGTGGTTGTCGGTTTTCATGTACTTCAGCGTACAATTCATAGAATATATCTTGTGGCCCATCACACCGACAGTAGAACATGGCATTTTTCAGATCCCCATCATCATCGATGGGTATCACTGTCCACTTTGTGGTTCCGTCATTCTTTGTCTTACCCATCCTTTGTGACACCGTCACTTCATGGGTGCACAAGTCGATACCGAAACGACTACCAATCTCAGCAATAAGCTGCTCATAATTGGTGTCGCCACTAACCATGAGGAGCTTCTTCTTCCCACCCTCGTAATCAGCTCCGTTTGGCCCATAAACAATTTTGCCACTAATACGACATAAGAACTGGATAACGTCGGACATATCCACCTAATTGCAAACACCATTCATAATTCACAAATTTAATCAACCGTTCCACCATTTGGCTGATTGGAAACAAACAAAACCGAAAAAAATAAACAAAAACTATAATGTTGTAATACACTACCATTCAACAACTAATTCTACAATTCAACCATATCAATTGCATATAATTATTTAAACACTTCGAACAATTAATTGTGTTTTCAATTTCACATATATCCAAAATTTCCCAAATGTTACTACATCCCAATATTACCAAATTACACAAACAATTGATTTTGACTATAATTTCACAAACCAACAACAAATTATCACTTCAATTTAGCAAATAATCAGTTACCACTACAATTTAACACACAAACACACATAATCACAATCCCTAATTTTCTAACAACCCCTAATTTTCTAACACTTTCTAACTAATTTAGGGTTTGAAAATTACCTAAACAACTAGTATTTGATGCAGGTGGTCGGAGGTGGAGCTCGGCCGGTGACGGTGGCCGGTGACGGCGTCGGAGGCGGTTTCAGGCGGAGCAGGACGGAGGTGGGGCGGCACTTGGAGACGTTCTTCGCTGCTGCTCTCGGTAATTGACAGAGAGGGGAAATAAGGAATGAACGAGGAAGGGAAGGGAAAAAATCGGGTAAGGAATGTATAACCCGTGAAATCGTCTTTTCTAAAGACGATTTCTTAATTAATATAGAAATCGTCCTTGCAAAAGACGATTTCATTAGTAAAATTTGTAACTCTCTCGCGTTTTCTCGAGCGCATCGTATAAAGGGTGAAATCGTCGGTTCTAAAGACGATTTCGGGAAATCGTCGGTTCAATAGACGACTTATCCTTTGCTCGATTCCAGCCAAGTCAGCGCCTACGTGGCGCACAGAAATGTTGAAATCGTCTCTTGAAGAGACGATTTCTTCTTTGATAATTAATGAAATCGTCTCTTCAAGAGACGATTTCACCCGGGAATGTTATTTCAGGAATTAGTTTGGGACAGACGCTAATATGGGGATATTTTTACTCCAACAGTGTTATTTCAGAATTTTTTTCTAATTGATACCATAAACTAGGAGCAATAGAGTTAATGCCCTATTTGAAGTGCACAATTGGTGCAAAATATTATTTCGCTCTAATACCCTATTACTATTTTCACTAGCAAAAATAGAGTATCACGCCAGATTGATACTCACGTTCACCCTAATACCCTGTTACAATTGTGCACAACTGGTCGTATTCCTCTCACGTCAGATTGATAATCACGTTCATTCACGGTCGTATTCCTCTCATTATCGCACACCAAATTGATGCTCAGGGCTGAAGCTTCATTTGAGAGCCGACCGTCTTCGTTTCTTCAATCACGGTCATCTTCATTCTTGAACCCCAGAATGAAGACGGGGCTGAAAACTCTTCGAACCGGTAATTTTCTCAAACCTATCTCTTTTCTTCACTCACGGTAATTTTGCAAGCCTGGCTGGAGAACAAGGAACATATATGCTCAAAATCCCCAATTTGAATCAGTTAGGGTTCTACCGAAGTGAATCATTAGTCACTGATTGTTGTGTTGCATATTATTATCACGAGTGTTGCTGATTAGAGCTCCTCATATCATATGACTGTAAACTGAAACTGACAGCTCTAATTTTTCTAGAAATAAGTGTTGATGGCACACACAGCAGAGTGGCGGTGGACATCAAGTAGTTGATGCTGCGGGGAAGTTTGGTAGCTCCGGTCATCTCGTTGCTGTTGGGCGGTGATTGTTAATTAATCCTCTCAAGTCAAGTTTGGTTGTTTCTTCCATCTTCTTTTTTTACTTGAATTTTCATTATCAAATGAAATAAAAGTAATCTAGTTCATACTTTTGATTCTCTTAATTTTGTATGATGTTGCAGTACGAGTGCGTTAATCAGGGGAAAATTGAATTAAATGTAACAGTTGATTAGTAGTTACATTATTTAGAAACTAAGTAAGTAGAAAATTAATTCCATGATGACAACAAGAAAAGATAAGAGATCTTGATACATGGAAGATTTTTTTTCCTTTCTAATCGATCCCTGTATATGTAGATTTGATTAAGTACTACTACAAGGGTAAATTTTGTAAACTCACAATTCCAAATTTTGTAAGGATCATACTTTCCTTATAAGATAACTAGGAAACGAAGTCAAAAGGTAAACTGACAGCTCCTCATGTTATTATCACGAGTGTTGCTTAAATTACTTTTTTTTTGTTATTCATGAATGTTAATGTTGTAGATTAGAACTCTTCATATCATACAGCTGCAAACTGCAACTAACTGCTCTAGTTTTTCTAGACTTGACCAATTCAAATAGCTTTTGGGGGTCTCTGTGTTTTACAGTAGCTGTGAGATCATATAGGTTTGTGGATTTCCTCATTAAAGAAGTTACTGACTGAACCCTTCTGTTCGATTTCCATCAGGTATGAAGACAAATTGAGAATACATAAGGAAGGTTTATCGTTTGCCATTGTGAAATACCCCTAAATTAATTTAAATTAATTTAGGGGATTTCTTTTATTAAATATTAAATTATTATATGGAATTATGAATATTAAATAGGGATTTCTTTTATTAAATATTAAATTATTATATGGAATTATGAATATTAAATTATTATATGGAATTGTGAAATTTATTTAGGGGTTTTCTCCTATTTAACCCTAATTATTATATATTATTATATAGTATTATGAATTTAATAATAAGATTTATAAGTCCATAAATCTTGGGAAAATTTCTAAACACTCCAACTATATTATAAAGATTTTAGGAAGTGTTGGAACATTGTTTTGAAACATAAAAGTCAATATAAAATTCTAGAAACCTTAAAGCTTATTAAGCCTTGCTAGGGTTTACTTTTGAGAATGGTCAAACTAGCACATGAAAACTATACCAATAAATAGGTTATGGAAAACCATGAAGATCGAAAAAAAGAACGTCAAAAACGGATCATCCTAGCCAAAGTTATGCTAGATTGAAGTTTAGAGTCAAAAATTTGAAAGATGCCACGTGTCACTCTGTCACGGGTCGCCAACACTTAGCCGATTCTATCCCTTGAATTTTGGTAACAGATTTCAGTATTTTGCCCTAACTTTAGACGGCTATATCTCATTCATCTCTCCATATTTTTCAATGCCGTCTTCTTTGTTTCTTCTCCTACATTCCCTCTAAACAACTATAACTCATACAAACCCTAAATCATTCTGAATCAACCGAAAATCGAGTCAAAGTAGCCACCCTGCAAAAACCGAAACTGCAATTCCAGTTTTCTCTTCGAATCAGGTAACTTCGATCAGCCATAACTTCTTCGTTACTCATCCAAATTCCATGTTCTTTAGCTCGTTTTGAAGAGCTCTAATTCCTCTAAAACTTTCATGTTTATGGCTTAAGCCAATTCTCAACCGATTGGAAGGGAAAGGTGTCTAAAGTTTCGGTTTCACCAGCACATAAAATCATACCGAAACTGTAAGGTAAACTCGTGATTTGTGACTTCAATTTCTTTCTGTGTGATGCGAGTTAGGCTTAGTTCTTGCTATCAATACGTAGATCTAAGTTTGCTCTTTCCAATGAGCCCTTACTCATAGCCTAACTCGATTTGTACTGCTAGTTATAGATCTTCGAAGTTGGCACCACGAACTGCTCAAAGTTCGTACTTTTCCAGTTTTCCGATTTCGATTTCACTCAATTCGCACAACTCCGGTAAGTTTCCGATCAATTGCTCCGTTATTGTCATTCGTATTCATGTTACCGTCTTAATTCATGTTCCAATTTGATAAATTATGCTCTAGATTCAGGGAATTAGGGAGAATTGAATTCGGAAACCGTTTAGAACCCTAACATTCGAACCGAATTCGAAACTCGATGAACACTGCATTATAAATGGGGAAATTGGCATCAATAGAACTGAAATTCGATTTCGAATCCATAGAAACAAGAATCACTCGATTTCGTTCTGTATATTAGGAGATATCTGTGATTTAGTACTCGACTTGGTTAGTATTTTCGCTGATGAACTAGGAGTACAGGGGCCATCCGATCTCGTTTTAAAAGATTGGACGGCCGAGATTAAATCGTCTCAGAATAAGTTTATAAAAGTTTCTATAAATTCCAGTAAATAGTCCTAACTTGTTGGGTTAATTTAAATATCTTCATGAATGTATTTTGACTTGAAATTTTAACCATAGATTCCTTATTTAATCTAGTTTATTTTGATGTAAATTAATATGGTTTTGGAGTTTTTAAACGTAAGTTATGATTTTTGCAAGTTACGGGTTTTCTGGAATTATTTGGCTAAATTAAAAAGATATTTTTATGAAATAAAAATTTTATAATATGTCTAAAATGTTGTAGTTACTGTATATTAAATTTGGGAATTTGTGGGCAATGGTAAAAGGTTTTAAAAATTGTGTTTATGAGTTTTTCATAAGAATAACCTATAATATAAGGTTTTTAATGTAACCAAAAATTAAAGTAAGGTTTGTTAATTAACTTTTAAGCTGGGGAAAATAAGGGGAACTAAATTAACATTTTATAACAGTAAGTTTATAAATGTTTTAGTATTGGCTTTTAAGAGAAGTGAAATTATTTGTATATATGTATATATACTTACTTAAGTAGAAACTTATATAAATTAAGGAATTTAATTATCCTACAATTTATTTACTATATTAAGTGGGAGTTAATATTTTTAATTAAACTAAGGAATAAATATATATATTTTTACGCATTTATAAAAAGGGAATTAAGTAGTAACTTAGAGTAAAACAAGGAGTTAACTAAATTAAAACTTATAATAACTAAATATTATAAGAGCTAGAATCCTAAGATATAGTAAAAGAAATAATTTATGAAACATACTTGGAATACAGTTTAAGGTTGTATTAATAAGATAGTTTAAATATTTACGTAGGGGATGTCTTAGTTAAACTCTAATACAGTTATACTTATATATATTAAATAAATAAAGGGAAACATTTTATTTATTAAACCATATATCGGTTTTAGTTATGACTAAAAGTTATTAAACATAATTAATTACAATTAAACTACATAAATAATGTTTTGATCAAATCCTAGTATATAAAAATATATACACATTAAACATAAATAAAATTAGATACCTTATAGGAAATATAATACGAAGGAATTAATAAGTTAAACTAAACCTCTACATAATACTAATATGAGAATATTATATGAGGTGGGATTAAATTATAGTTGTGCATTAGGCTTAAGAGTTACCTTTGAGTTTCCAAGGTTTATATATTAACCATATTGAAATACATGTATAGTATTATTTGTCAATAACCAGGATGTAAATCTTAAATTGGGATTAAGTAATTAATAAGTTAAAACTTAGGAAAAATTATGATTTCATAAAATGTTGTACAAATAGATCTTATTCTATAATTAATAATAAACAAATGTAATACGTTTACATCTAGATGTTCTTAATATATAAACCATAATAAGATAAGTAAAATACTTTTACATCTAAATGTGAGGTGGATTAGTAAGTCTAGATTTAATTATTTCTTAACATTTATGGTAGTGAAATATAACTTAATGTTTTAAGATAGAATCATTAAAAGGATTATGATATATTCTATATTAAACGATGATTTGGAAATTTATCTAAATAATTATCCTTAAGTTTCTTAGAATTAGATAAGCCATATAAAATACATTTATTACTAATATTCAGGATGTGAGTTTACAATTAAGTGAGGTATTTAGTAGTGAGAATTTATAGGAAGGTTTATAAATGGGGATTTGATACTTAAAATCTTTGAACCTTTTATTAGATGAAACTAAGTTACATAAGATATTATATTGATATACTTTACGGTAAAGGGGAATAATGTTAGGATATTTGAATATAAAATATGGGAATTTTCATAGTAGATTATCTTATTAAAGAATTAACAATTTCCCTTACGAACCCGAATTTGATTCTTTGATAAATTCTACTCTATGTAGATATATTGTCCATCCTAAATTCAATAACGAAAATTTATTTATTAGGTTATTCCTTTGAAACCTAGGGTTTTGTAAAACAATTTAAAACGTATTTAAGGCTTAAGTTTAATGAAGTTTAGTGCAAAGAATTATACATAGTCTATAGAGAGAATGTGTGTAAAAATAAAACATTTAGGAAATTAAATGTAAGTAAGGATACATAAAAGGTTATACTAAACACCTTATTGTATAGGTAATAATAAAACATATAATATACCTTGTGAATACTAAATGTGAGATTAATTCGTTAAATCTAAGTTAACTATAGTATAGTTATTCAGGATGACAAGCAATTTAACATCTTATGACAAGTTTATTAGATGGTTGTAATTAAAAGTCATTCTAAACTAAAGATGAGATAATTGAGTTTAGCAGTTCAATTAAGTTATAATAAAATGCGTCTACAACACTACGATTCCAATATACAAGATGTAGATCCTACTTAAGTTAAGGGAAAGACTTAATCATAATGGGTTATCTAGTAGATATTGTTTGAATACATAATCTTTACATTGTGGGATAGTAGTATAGTATTCTGAGATGAGTCCAGCGTAGGTCATAATACAATGTTTATTCTAAATTAAGAATAAAGGTATTAAGCTTAAGATTATTATTGAAATTCTTAGATTTAATTATGTAATATAAATACATTTATGATATAGAGGTCTCAAAAGTCTTGAATGTGAGGATTTTGGTTAAGTATGAATAAAGTGGATAGGAGTGGACAATTAGCAAATGTTAATCGAATACATTCCTTGATCGTACCACCTTGGGCTATACAACGTTCTCAGATAACTCAAAGATTATACATAACATTTAGGTGAGGGCTTGAGAGACAATTGAGACTTTGGAATAAGAGTAAGGAATTTATTTAAGCTTAACATAGGCTACGAGGGATTGATGATAGACTACCTTTAATATTCTTCAGAGTACTGTTGATTGTTTACACAAGTTGACTAGAACTGCTACAGCGTTATCCAGGTACGATTTCTCGTACTCAGCTTGTTGTGTTTTGGACTTTATGGAATGGTTTGTACGATTTCTCATACTCGATACTTTTGCTGATGGACTTTATGGAATGTTTTGGAACACCAACTGATCTTGAATGGATTTCAAAATGAAACTGTTGTGTGACTAACTGAGCTTGATGTGACTAACTGAGCCTGTATGTGAAACTTCCTTGGTTATTGGTTCCTCCTATCTAGTTGTTTCACTAGATATTAACTGCCTAGGGTTTACGCTTCTGTACACTGTAGGACTGAGTGTTTTGGTATTGCTCTGGTGCAGTTAATGATCTAGTGGGGTAACTGGGAATATAGGAAAATATCTGGTATTGGTAAATTCTTCCTTTGGACTATGGGTATTGTTTCATCCATGAGTCGAGTTTGATCAGCCTTATTTGGAATGGATTCTTTCTATTGGATATTAATTGTTGAGGGTTTACGCCCCTGCACTCTGTAGGACTGAGTGTTTTGGTATTGCTCTCGTGCAGTTAAAAATCTAATGGGAATATGGGAAAATGTTAATCTTGGTATTGAGTATGGATTATTTCTATTAAGTGGTGCACGCACTTTTCACCGATGACCGAGAACGGGTCGGTGGCAGCGGAGGTCTGCTATACCTCGTCCATCTGGACAACTGACAGCGGAGGTCTGTTTACCTCGTCCTTGTGACAACTGACAGCGGAGGTCTGTTTACCTCGTCCTTGTGACAACTGACTGGCGGTGGGGGCCATCTCTCCCAATTGGTTTATTCCACTCTAGAGTATATTTTGTCTATGGGAATCATCTTCTGAAATGGTGGAGACATAAACTGTCTACCACGGGTTATGGATATTAATGTCACTCCTAGTCCTTTGTGACTACTTAAGTCTTTCTCTTCTTAACCAGAATTGGTTCTAATATCAACAATGGATGCTTACTAACTATGTGGTGTGACTACTTAAGTGGATGACTTGGTTTGGAAGTTCTTTATCTCTATCTTTGTCTTGTTTTCTTTTCTTTTCTTTAACTTGATTGTTTTGAAGTGCTTTATCTCTGTTTTACTTTTAAGAGTTTGTTTCCATGTTACTGTTTTATTTGAAGAAGTATGTTTTAATTTATTGTTTTAGAGAATTGTACCAGTTCCATTCCAGGGAACTGACTCACCCCTCCCGGGGTGGGCTGCTTGGTTTCATCTTGCAGGTACAAATTGATTTACAGGTGGCCACGAAGAGAATGAGCATTTGGGATGGGACTAGGATTTGTGGAGAGTTGATGTGTTTAATTTCTATTTGTGTGTTAAGTTCTTCTCGAGTTCAGACCGTAACTTAGATATTTGTAATAGTTGTAATTGGTGAGGTTGGTACCGGGTGTTTGGAACCCGATGGTCTGTTAACGCCTTTAGTATTTTATTTCCGCTGCAATTATGTTAAATAGGGGCGTTACAGAAAGTGGTATCAGAGCGTAGTTACGCTCTGAACCCGAGAAAACAAGCCGAGTGAAATACTTAGATTATAGGTGCACTTAAAACTGGGGAATTGAGGTAGAATTGGGAAGTGAGGATTCCAGTAAGACACGACTCCTAACCCTTCTTAGATTAGTGAATGATTTCTTTATACACTTTTCTTTTTATGAATGTCTGTAGAGAATGGTGTGCTATTGTTCTGTTCGAACATTAAACTACAGTAGAAATATAGGTTGGAATATCATCTATTAAGTACGATAAGATTTTGGGTTGAGATAAACCAAATATTAAGCTATTTTCAAAAGCATACTTAAGGAGAATACATGGCTAAGAATACAATTCCTTAAGAGCAAGTACACATGCTCCTAGAAATTTTAATGAATACTTTTGGTTGAAAACAATATACATATAGAACTTTAAATAACTAAATTAGTATTGATATTATGTGAAAGTATTTCAACTCCTTTAAAGTTTGAAAATAAATCTCAAGAATTACTTGGTACAAATTGTTGCCTAAAGGTAATGTTTGGATGAATCTTAAGTCTAGAAAATTATTAAGTAACAAACACTAGTAGCATACACCCGAACCCATAAACCACACTAAAACTCTATGCTAACTTTAGAAAGAAAACACCTAAACCTAACACCCTACGGGAAGTGCCTGGTGCGATGAACTCCTATGCTGAAAGTAGTGGGGGTGCACACCCACTTCTAGAAGTTTAGGGGCTAGACAAGCCTTGTCATCTAACCGTAAATAAATCTTCTACGCAGGTGATGGATTGTGTTGAACTTGAGGGGAAGTGGTGGTAAGACGTTACCATCATGAAATCTTGAGCTAGGCATATTGCATTACTAGCCACAATGAACAATTCAAAACTTATATATTAAGATCTAGTACTAAATTCATACGTGTAAAGAGTTTACCGAGTTAAATCCTTGGTGAAAAATACTTACCTATGGAGTGAAAACACATGAGTAATAATAAACTAAATATTATTGAGCCTTAAATACTTGGAGTATTGAACGTCTAGTGAAAAATTGAGAGTTACTTAAAGATTGGAAATCCTCTTGTTTATTTAGAAGTTTAACATTATACAAAGATAAAATTTTAGAAGCCACACTAAGAGTGATATTTACCAAAAGCCACCATTATCTAAGAGAGTACTAAGATCTAATGATTAGAATAATACTTACATAGAACAAACCCAAAGAAAAATAGTTATCAAGAGTGAGTGAACTTTCACTAGACAACCTCATTTGACTTAAAATTTATATATAGAGTCCATACCTTGAAAAATAAATTTTAAGATAAAGAAATCAGATTTTGGAGCTACATTATAAGAACTTCCTAAAATTCTGCCTTAGGTTAAATTATGTATATATAATAAGTATTTTATGAAGTAAACCCTGAATGAATCGTCTAAAATACGATAGTTAATTATAAAAACAATTGAAACTTGAAAAGTCACATAAATATTCATTTTGTAGAGTTTTAGCATAGGGTTGACTAATAAACCCTTGAAGATGATTTTGAAAGATTATCTAGGATTATTAAATGATCTGAAATATTATTTTAAACTACTCAAGTGTGTTACACCTGAGTTGTAGCTTGTTAATATAATTGATATGATAAAATGAACATATAATGGACATATAATGAATGGATAATAATCATAAGATAAAATTTTATAACAGTTAAGAAAATACAAATACAAAACAATCAAGAGATATAGATATATATATCGATCGCAGATAAAATCAACGGTGCAATAAAATTTACAACAAAGCTGGTTAATAAGGTGTTGAATTCTTTGAATGTGTCGTTAGTAGCGGTACGGGGGCGTACCTTAGCTCTTTTAAGGGGGATATGCTGGCATACTCCTCCTTCGTTATCTCATCCGGATTATGCCTCGATGTATTGTTAGTAAAGGAGAACAGTATTAGTAGTGTGAGAGGTGTATGTATGTACGTAGTTTTACGTTGTGGCACAGTACTTTGTCAAGTTTGTGTTGTGTTTTGTTTCAGTTTATATTTTGATTCACTTTGATTTGATTTCAGTACTTTGATTTCGGTACTCTCGAGTGGAATGTTGAAATGGAAATAAAGGATTGGAATGGTATGGAATTTTGTTGGAATTATTATTGTCTCAGCACACCCAAAGCGGTGTGAGTGCCTATTAGTTGATTGTTAAACTTCGAGGCGAAGTTTCTTTTAAGGGGGATATACTGAAATACCCCTAAATTAATTTAAATTAATTAATTTAGGGGTATTTCTTTTATTAAATATTAAATTATTATATGGAATTATGAATATTAAATAGGGATTTCTTTTATTAAATATTAAATTATTATATGGAATTATGAATATTAAATTATTATATGGAATTGTGAAATTTATTTAGGGGTTTTCTCCTATTTAACCCTAATTATTATATATTATTATATAGTATTATGAATTTAATAATAAGATTTATAAGTCCATAAATCTTGGGAAAATTTCTAAACACTCCAACTATATTATAAAGATTTTAGGAAGTGTTGGAACATTGTTTTGAAACATAAAAGTCAATATAAAATTCTTGAAACCTTAAAGCTTATTAAGCCTTGCTAGGGTTTACTTTTTGAGAATGGTCAAACTAGCACATGAAAACTATACCAATAAATAGGTTATGGAAAACCATGAAGATCGATATAAAGAACGTCAAAAACGGATCATCCTAGCCAAAGTTATGCTAGATTGAAGTTTAGAGTCAAAAATTTGAAAGATGCCACGTGTCACTCTGTCACGGGTCGCCAACACTTAGCCGATTCTATCCCTTGAATTTCGGTAACAGATTTCAGTATTTTGCCCTAACTTTAGACGGCTATATCTCATTCATCTCTCCATATTTTTCAATGCCGTCTTCTTTGTTGTCTTCTCCTACATTCCCTCTAAACAACTATAACTCATACAAACCCTAAATCATTCTGAATCAACCGGAAAATCGAGTCAAAGTAGCCACCCTGCAAAAACCGAAACTGCAATTCCAGTTTTCTCTTCGAATCAGGTAACTTCGATCAGCCATAACTTCTTCGTTACTCATCCAAATTCCATGTTCTTTAGCTCGTTTTGAAGAGCTCTAATTCCTCTAAAACTTTCATGTTTATGGCTTAAGCCAATTCTCAACCGATTGGAAGGGAAAGGTGTCTAAAGTTTCGGTTTCACCAGCACATAAAATCATACCGAAACTGTAAGGTAAACTCGTGATTTGCGACTTCAATTTCTTTCTGTGTGATGCGAGTTAGGCTTAGTTCTTGCTATCAATACGTTGATCTAAGTTTGCTCTTTCCAATGAGCCCTTACTCATATCCTAACTCGATTTGTACTGCTAGTTATAGATCTTCGAAGTTGGCACCACAAACTGCTCAAAGTTCGTACTTTTCCAGTTTTCCGATTTCGATTTCACTCAATTCGCACAACTCCAGTAAGTTTCCGATCAATTGCTCCGTTATTGTCGTTCGTAGTCATGTTACCGTCTTAATCCATGTTCCAATTTGATCAATTATGCTCTAGATTGGGGAATTAGGGAGAATTGAATTCGGAAACCGTTTAGAACCCTAACATTCAAACCGAATTCGAAACTCGATGAACACTGCATTATAATTGGGGAAATTGGCATCAATAGAACCGAAATTCGATTTCGAATCCATAGAAACAAGAATCACTCGATTTCGTTCTGTAGATTAGGAGATATCTGTGATTTAGTACTCGACTTGGTTAGTATTTTTGCTGATGAACTAGGAGTACAGGGGCCGTCCGATCTCGTTTTAAAAGATTGGACGGCCGAGATTAAATCGTCTCAGAATAAGTTTATAAAAGTTTCTATAAATTCCAGTAAATAGTCCTAACTTGTTGGGTTAATTTAAATATCTTCCCGAATGTATTTTGACTTGAAATTATAACCATAGATTCCTTATTTAATCTAGTTTATTTTGATGTAAATTAATATGGTTTTGGAGTTTTTAAACGTAAGTTATGATTTTTGCAAGTTATGGGTTTTCTGGAATTATTTGGCTAAATTAAAAAGATATTTTTATGAAATAAAAATTTTATAATATGTCTAAAATGTTGTAGTTACTGTATATTAAATTTGGGAATTTTTGGGCAATGGTAAAAGGTTTTAAAAATTGTGTTTATGAGTTTTTCATAAGAATAACCTATAATATAAGGTTTTTAATGTAACCAAAAATTAAAGTAAGGTTTGTTAATTAACTTTTAAGCTGGGGAAAATAAGGGGAACTAAATTAACATTTTATAACAGTAAGTTTATAAATGTTTTAGTATTGGCTTTTAAGAGAAGTGAAATTATTTGCATATATGTATATATACTTACTTAAGTAGAAACTTATATAAATTAAGGAATTTAATTATCCTACATTTTATTTACTATATTATGTGGGAGTTAATATTTTTAATTAAACTAAGGAATAAATATATATATTTTACGCGTTTATAAAAAGGGAATTAAGTAGTAACTTAGAGTAAAACAAGGAGTTAACTAAATTAACACTTATAATAACTAAATATTATAAGAGCTAGAATCCTAAGATATAGTAAAAGAAATAATTTATGAAACATACTTGGAATACAGTTTAAGGTTGTATTAATAAGATAGTTTAAATATTTACGTAGGGGATGTCTTAGTTAAACTCTAATACAGTTATACTTATATATATTAAATAAATAAAGGGAAACATTTTATTTATTAAACCATATATCGGTTTTAGTTATGCCTAAAAGTTATTAAACATAATTAATTACAATTAAACTACATAAATAATGTTTTGAACAAATCCTAGTATATAAAAATATATACACATTAAACATAAATAAAATTTGATACCTTATAGGAAATATAATACGAAGGAATTAATAAGTTAAACTAAACCTCTACATAATACTAATATGAGAATATTATATGAGGTGGGATTAAATTATAGTTGTGCATTAGGCTTAAGAGTTACCTTTGAGTTTCCAAGGTTTATATATAACCATATTGAAATACATGTATAGTATTATTTGTCAATAACCAGGATGTAAATCTTAAATTGGGATTAAGTAATTAATAAGTTAAAACTTAGGAAAAATTGTGATTTCATAAAATGTTGTACAAATAGATCTTATTCTATAATTAATAATAAACAAATGTAATACGTTTACATCTAGATGTTCTTAATATATAAACCATAATAAGATAAGTAAAATACTTTTACATCTAAATGTGAGGTGGATTAGTAAGTCTAGATTTAATTATTTCTTAACATTTATGGTAGTGAAATATAACTTAATGTTTTAAGATAGAATCATTAAAAGGATTATGATATATTCTATATTAAACGATGATTTGGAAATTTATCTAAATAATTATCCTTAAGTTTCTTAGAATTAGATAAGCCATATAAAATACATTTATTACTAATATTCAGGATGTGAGTTTACAATTAAGTGAGGTATTTAGTAGTGAGAATTTATAGGAAGGTTTATAAATGGGGATTTGATACTTAAAATCTTTGAACCTTTTATTAGATGAAACTAAGTTACATAAGATATTATATTGATATACTTTACGGTAAAGGGGAATAATGTTAGGATATTTGAATATAAAATATGAGAATTTTCATAGTAGATTACCTTATTAAAGAATTAACAATTTCCCTTACGAACCCGAATTTGATTCTTTGATAAATTCTACTCTATGTAGATATATTGTCCATCCTAAATTCAATAAAGAAAATTTATTTATTAGGTTATTCCTTAGAAACCTAGGGTTTTGTAAAACAATTTAAAACGTATTTAAGGCTTAAGTTTAATGAAGTTTAGTGCAAGGAATTATACATAGTCTATAGAGAGAATGTGTGTAAAAATAAAACATTTAGGAAATTAAATGTAAGTAAGGATACATAAAAGGTTATACTAAACACCTTATTGTATAGGTAATAATAAAACATATAATATACCTTGTGAATACTAAATGTGAGATTAATTCGTTAAATCTAAGTTAACTATAATATAGTTATTCAGGATGAGAAGCAATTTAACATCTTATGACAAGTTTATTAGATGGTTGTAATTAAAAGTCATTCTGAACTAAAGATGAGATAATTGAGTTTAGTAGTTCAATTAAGTTATAATAAAATGCGTCTACAACACTACGATTCCAATATCAGTTGCGGCTTGGTAATTTTGGAGGCCCTGTTCTAAATATTTAAACGGGCCCTATATAAATTAAATTTTAATATAAATATTTAAAAATTAATTTAGCCGTGTCACACTATAATTGTATATTAAATTATGTAAAGAGATAAAATATCAAAAAACTACAATACAGACAAATAAGAAGAAATATACGCATTATTGAATAATCACTTTAAAGTAACCATTCTTCTAACGATGTCACAATATAATTTTAATGTACTTCCCAGTCTTTTCTCTTCATAAAATCAGTTTGAAAATGATGTAGAGTAACAGATTGGTAAAGAATTGGGCTTGAAGTATAACTGTAGAAAAGTTGTGAGAGTTCTATAATAGGTAAACATGAGAGAATGAAGAAATATTAATTAATACTTAATAAATAGAAGAGAGTGGTTGAAAGAAGAACAATAGATATGTATTTTTTTTTCTTTTTTTAAAAATAGATAGTAGTTAAATACAAACAATTTAATTGATAACTTTATTTATTTACTTGTCTTTCAAAAAATTTAATAATTTTAAATTCAATCAATTGTTAATTAATTAATTATACAATTTTTTTCTTTTTAAAATTAATTTTAATTTTTTTTAAAAAAATACTTAAAATATGGGGCCCCAAATTTTTGGAGGCCCTGTTCCATTGAACAGGGTGGACACCTTGAGAGCCGCCCCTGTCCAATATACAAGATGTAGATCCTACTTAAGTTAAGGGAAAGACTTAATCATAATGGGTTATCTAGTAGATATTGTTTGAATACATAATCTTTACATTGTGGGATAGTAGTATAGTATTCTGAGATGAGTCCATCGTAGGTCATAATACAATGTTTATTCTAAAAGAAAGGTATTAAGCTTAAGATTATTATTGAAATTCTTAGATTTAATTATGTAATATAAACACATTTATGATATAGAGGTCTCAAAAGTCTTGAATGTGAGGATTTTGGTTAAGTATGAATAAAGTGGATAGGAGTGGATAATTAGCAAATGTTAATCGAATACATTCCTTGATCTTACCACCTTGGGCTATACAACGTTCTCAGATAACTCAAAGATTATACATAACATTTAGGTGAGGGCTTGAGAGACAATTGAGACTTTGGAATAAGAGTAAGGAGTTTATTTAAGCTTAACATAGGCTACGAGGGATTGATGATAGACTACCTTTAATATTCTTCAGAGTACTGTTGATTGTTTGCGCAAGTTGACTAGAACTGCTACAGCGTTACCCAGGTACGATATCTCGTACTCAGCTTGTTGTGTTTTGGACTTTATGGAATGTTTTGTACGATTTCTCGTACTCGATACTTTTGCTGATGGACTTTATGGAATGTTTTGGAACACCAACTGATCTTGAATGGATTTCAAAATGAAACTGTTGTGTGACTAACTAAGCTTGATGTGACTAACTGAGCCTGTATGTGAAACTTCCTTGGTTATTGGTTCCTCCTATCTAGTTGTTTCACTAGATATTAACTGCCTAGGGTTTACGCTTCGGCACTCTGTAGGACTGAGTGTTTTGGTATTGCTCTGGTGCAGTTAATGATCTAGTGGGGTAACTGGGAATATAGGAAAATATCTGGTATTGGTAAATTCTTCCTTTGGACTATGGGTATTATTTCATCCATGAGTCAAGTTTGATCAGCCTTATTTGGAATGGATTCTTTCTATTGGATATTAATTGTTGAGGGTTTACGCCTATGCACTCTGTAGGACTGAGTGTTTTGGTATTGCTCTCGTGCAGTTACAAATCTAATGGGAATATGGGAAAATGTTAATCTTGGTATTGAGTATGGATTATTTCTATTAAGTGGTGCACACACTTTTCACTGATGACCGAGAACGGGTCGGTGGCAGCGGAGGTCTGCTATACCTCGTCCATCTGGACAACTGACAGCGGAGGTCTGTTTACCTCTTGTGACAACTGACAGGAGGTCTGTTTACCTCGTCCTTGTGACAACTGACTGGCGGTGGGGGCCATCTCTCCCAATTGGTTTATTCCACTCTAGAGTATATTTTGTCTATGGGAATCATCTTCTGAAATGGTGGAGACATAAACTGTCTACCACGGGTTATGGATATTAATGTCAATCCTAGTCCTTTGTGACTACTTAAGTCTTTCTCTTCTTAACCAGAATTGGTTCTAATATCAACAATGGATGCTTACTAACTATGTGGTGTGACTACTTAAGTGGATGACTTGGTTTGGAAGTTCTTTATCTCTATCTCTATCTTTGTCTTGTTTTCTTTTCTCTTTAACTTGATTGTTTTGAAGTGCTTTATCTCTGTTTTACTTTTAAGAGTTTGTTTCCATGTTACTGTTTTATTTGAAGAAGTATGTTTTAATTTATTATTTTAGAGAATTGTACCAGTTCCATTCCAGGGAACTGACTCACCCCTCCCGGGGTGGGCTGCTTGGTTTCATCTTGCAGGTACGAATTGATTTACAGGTGGCCACGAAGAGAATGAGCGTTTGGGATGGGACTAGGATTTGTGGAGAGTTGATGTGTTTAATTTCTATTATGTTTGTGTTAAGTTCTTCTCGAGTTCAGACCGTAACTTAGATATTTGTAATAGTTGTAATTGGTGAGGTTGGTACCGGGTGTTTGGAACCCGATGGTCTGTTAACGCCTTTAGTATTTTATTTCCGCTGCAATTATGTTAAATAGGGGCGTTACACATTGTAAGTGTGGATATTAGATGCTCAGAGGGGAAGTGATGTATTATTGACAATATAACATCTTGGGGATGCAAAGTACATGCTATGTCACAGGAGCTTCTGCATAGCGTGGCTGATTCCCACACCACCGATGTCAGAGATAAGAGCACATTGACAAATGTATAAAAGGTAATGCCCATAGCCTTAACAAATCATACTTTTCTCGGCCTTTTGGCTAAGATCAAGTGTAGTATCTGTTCTTATGAGTTTAATATCTGATACGTGGGCCATTGATCCCCTTCTTCACTTTGTTTGTTTCTGATCTTACTGCTTAATTAATAGTATATATATGCAATCACTGATAATTTAACACACCTATGAAAGTTCTAAGTTGGATTACATTGCAACATTGCTATAAGTATGACACAGTATCATATTTTTCTGGTAAGGAAACGGAGCTACTCCCATCTCACAACCCTCATATTTTTCTCTTGTTATCGAACATTTGATGCTCAAACCTTATCTTGTACCTGTTTGTGTATAAAGAGGTTTTAGGTAGTCACCTTTTTTCATAAGTACGATGGATAATAATAGAGACTGGATGACGCTTGAAGGGTGGTCAGGTAGAAGACAAGAGGCTTATATAAAGGGTGTTCACGAGTTTTTGGATTTTGCTTTTAGGGACACTACTCTTGGTTCAGATGTGAAGTTTTTCTGTCCTTGCTTGAATTGTGTAAATCGTGTTGTTCAAGATCGAAAAACTATGTGGGCTCATTTTAAGAACGAAATAGACCCCAATTATAATCCATGGACCAGACATAGGGAAGAAGAAATTTTAGTTCCTTTAGATAGTCAAATGGATGAGGATGAAGACAATAATTTTGATGAGGATGATTTTTTGATGTTTGATGAAATGACGTCTTTGGTTAGAGATGCCACAAATGTGTTCTCCCAACCTGAGGAAGAGGGGGACAAAGAGTGCGAGGAGGATGTGGAAGGTAACGGTGAGTTGCGAGGATTGTAATAGATTGATGAAAGCGTCAAAAGAACGACTATACCCAGGGTGCAACACTCATTCAAAGTTATCATTCATTGTAACTTTGATGCATCTTAAGGTAACTGGTCGGTGGAGTAATAAGTCGTTCACAATGTTACTCAAAGAATTACACAGGGCTTTCAATTTCGACTCTTGTTTTCCTAAGAATTCTGGTAAAGCAAAGAGATACACAAAAGATTTAGGTTTGCACTATGAGAAGATACATGCTTGCGTGAACCATTGTATTCCCTTTCGGAACCAGTATGCCCATGTTGATAGATGTCCTGAATGTCTCGAGTATAGGTGGGAAGAAGGTATTGCAAATGTTGATGATAGTGATCCTTATTCAGAATCACAAGGGGCTTCACAATCACAGCCTAGAGTTCCCTGATTAGTGCTACGCTATCTTCCAATCACCCCAAGGCTTCAAAGACTTTTTATTTCCCGAGACATTGCATGCCAAATGAGGTGGCATATGGAGAAGCGTAAAGATGATGGTATCATAGAACATCCAACGGATGCTAGTGAATGGAAGAACTTTGATCAGATTAATACAGTTTTGCAAGTGACCCACGTAATGTAAGGTTGGGTCTTGCAGCTGATGGGTTCCATCCTGGACAGGGTTATGGTAGAGGGTATAGCATATGGCCTGTTTGTATAGTTCCCTACAATCTACCATCTATTATGTTTATGAAAGATGCATTCCGTTTTCTGTCCCTCTTGATCCCTAGACCAATTCAGCCCGGAAACAACATTGACGTGTTCCTTGAACCCCTTATTGAAGAACTTGAAGAGTTATGGGCAATTGGAGTGGAGACTTATGACACACATAGCCGCAGAAAATTCCAAATGAAAGCTGCATTACTATGAACAATCAATGATTTTCCAGCTTATGCTAGCTTGTCTGGTTACTCTACTGTAGGGAGATTTGCTTGTCCTATTTGTCATAGTGAAACTTGTTATATGGACTTAAGAATGGAAGTAAGCAATGCTTCTTGGGACATCATAGATTTTTGACTCCTGATCATCGGTTTAGACTTGATAAGAAATCTTTTAATGGAGAAACAGAGAGGAGACCGCCTCCTGCTCCCCTCTCTGGTGATGACATTCTAAACATGTTCGAAGGAATTCCAAATGTCAAGTTTGGGAGGATAGAATAAAGAAAAGAAAGCGAGGTGAGAAGTACTTGGTTGGGCAGTGGAAGAAAAAGAGTATTCTTTGAAGCCCTATTGGAGGAAGCTAGAAATTCGTCACAACTTAGATGTCATGCACATCTTGAAGAACATAGTTGACAATGTACTTGGGATGGTACTTGACATTCTTGGGAAGACCAAGGACAACCTGAATTCTCGGTTGGACTTGGTTGAACTAAACATGCATAAGCATTTGTATCCAGTCTAACAACATGGCAAATATTACGTTGCTAGAACATCATATCAGCTGTCCGATTCTGAGAAAAAACAAGTGTTGGTGTTCTTGTCGAAGGTGAAACTACCTGATAGCTATGCTTCAAATATATCCCGATATGCAAACTTAGGAGATGACAAGATTATTGACATGAAAAGTCATGATTGTCATGTGTTCATGCAAGATTTGCTCATACCAACATTTTGGAATATCTTGCCAAAAGTGGTGTTTGAACCATTGGCAGAGCTTAGCTTGTTTTATAAGAAGTTATGCTCTAAGGTTCTTACACTTGAAGACTTGAAGGAATGGGAAAAAAGAACTGCATTGATACTTTGCAAGCTAGAAAAAATCTTTGTTCCATCTTTTTTCGATGTCATGGTGCAACTCACTGTGCATTTAGCGAGAGAGGCTATGTTTGGTGGACCAGGGCAAGGTCGATGGATGTTTCAATTTGAAAGGTAATATAATATGTTTCAAATGTGATAGTATATATTTTCAATCATTCGTAGATGATAAAACGTATTAATTTACTAATGTAGGGGAATAAGGGAGTTAAAGTCATATGTACGTAACAAAGCACGACCTGAAGGATCAATAGTGGAAGGCTACATTATGAATGAATGTCTAACATTTTTCTCATGGTATTTGAAAGGGACAAAGACAAAGTTCAACCGTGTTGATAGAAATGGTGTAGTTGAACAACTACCTGTTTCATTTGAAATTTCTGCATTTAAGAAAAGAGGAAGACCATTAAGGAAAGGAACAATTTGAAGGCTAAGTGATATTGAGTGGAGGTGTAACACCCCAACTACAACCATACACTGAACAATAAAATAGCAGCGGAAAACTGAACTCTTCACATTACTTAACTCAATGGTGTTACACGCCGTTAACCACCCACGTGGCTAACAAGGCTAATACATATACCTATACATTGTATCGGTCTGATGGACTAGATTCCCGAGCAACAACACACTACTATCCCTTTCCAATAACAACAACCAATATACATATACAATCCAACTGTACCGAGTATTCACCAACTGATGCCGATAACAATTTCGGTCTTACTACACCTACAATACATACACAATTTAAATGGCTACCCATGTACAACGACTACCCGTCCTACTCTCGAACGGCTTCCAGCTCCTTGTACCTGCAAATAGGAAAAGTAGAGAAAGGGTGGCCCCCCAGGGGCTCAGCACCTTTGCTGGTATGGTAATCCCGCAGCCCGCATGCTACCGGGCCACGCACAACTATTTGTCGTTTTAGCATGCGGTTGATTATATCAGAATCATGCATGTAAACTACAAATACACAACACATTACACTGCACAACAATGGCTCATTAAAACAGTCAATACAACTATACTTAACAAGTCACTCATTGTGATCTTTAACCCCTAGAGTGTTTCCCCTTTAACGGAGCTATTTCCTTAATAGACGACATATACCCACCATTCGGGTTATCCTTAAACGCCTCTTACAATAAACTGGAATTCATATCCACAATCCACATACTCCACATGAAATACCCCTAATCTTTAAAATATAATTAAATGATCTATTAATGATCTAAGATGATTATTAAACATCTAAATATTATTGGGGAACAATCTAAAAGATCTCAACAAGGCAAAACACGCCTTAAGGTCGGTAAAGCCAAAAATGTGCTTTAAGACACCATGAAGGTTGTATGACCCCAAGTAGGATCCAAAGTGGATTCCTAAGTATTATAATGAAGCAAGGAACACAATAAAACCATTCTCAAGGAGAACTAAGCTCAGGAACATCCTGTGACACAAAAATGTGCGCTAAAACTCCTTAAAGCACGTTTTTGTGAGATTGCCTTTTAAATTGATTTTTAATGGGCTTAAAAATTATAATTATCCTTAAATATGATATTTTATCATATATATCATATTAGGAATTTAATTCCAGAAATTTACGAATTTTTACAAATTTAATATTAAAATATTAATAAAACCCTAAAGTGGGGCCCGCATGAGTCAACATTGACCAAGCATGGTCAATGGTCAATTAATTGACTCATTTGGACCATGGAGGCCGGCTGCAATAAGAGAGGAGGAGCATAAGTCATTGATTGACAAATAATGCTACCTAATACATGACTTTTCAAAATTAACTTACTTTTTACATTATTACCAATCATTCCCTCCTTCCTCCTTCCTTGTCCGATCTTCACCATCCCAGCCGAGTCCTCCCTTCCTCTCAAGCTCTCCAAGTGTTCTTGAGCATGGAAGGCAAGCTTAACTTCTAAGCTCCTAATGTAAGTTTTTAATGTCATTTTTAGCTCTTTTTCTTCATCTCTTCACCACCAACACCTAAATTTCGTGGCTCATCTATTCCTATGACTTATTCTCAGTGTTCTAAGGTTAGAACAAGAGCTAAACTCGGTTGAGACCAGTAGAGGGACCAAGGTTGTTCAAATCTACATTTTAAGGTAAAAATGTGCTTTAAGCTCATAACTTTTGATTCCCTTCGAGTTTGGCTGTGAAACTTTGGTCATAGCCTCATCTTCTTTTCCTTTTCATGTGGAATCTGTTGGTTAGCCATTTGGAGCAAGGGTGACCGAGATCCAAGAGAAATACTCTCTTTTAAGGCATTTTCCAAGGTAAAACCTAATAACAAGGTAATATTTCGAGATCTAGCTATTTCCTATGTTAATATGGTGGATCTAACACCTTGTGGTGTGTTTGGTTCAGGTCGAAAATACCTAGAACTTCCCTTGCATTTTTAAGGTAATTTTTGCCTTAAATCTTACATCAATTATTCCTTATGGTTAAGCTCAAGCTTGGAGTGTAACCATATCTTGTTTTTGTGTATTAAACATGTCTAAATCATGTGGTGATTTTTCCTACAAGTGACCGAGCCTATACAAGGATAAATCAAGGTATAAACACCTTAAACTTATGATTTTTGTAATCTTTAGTATATATATATATATATATATGGCCGAGAGTGAATATACAAATATAGGTCATACGACCTAAAAATGTAAAAAAATGGCTAAGATAAATTAAGCTAGCCATTTAAGGGATTTAATTAACATAATGGTCAAATTATGACATTATGTGGAAAAATAATTAAACCTAAGTGAGGCCGAATATATATGCTGTATTTTGAGACATTTATTGTGTAATTTATTTTGCAAGTTCAAGGTTGTAATAAGGCCATGTCATTAGGCCATTTTATTTTAAGTTTATAAGCTTATTTAGTTTTATTTATGCTTATAATTAAAATTGGGGCCAATTCGTAATTATTAAGAATTTAGAAAGCCGTGGGCGTAATTTAGAACAATTTAGGGTTTTTAAATGAATTTAATAAAAATTATAACATTTTATAAAGTTTTGGGTCAAAATTGTAAAAATAGAAAAGTATAGGTTATTATTTGTAATTACCGAAAAATTGGTTCCCATTTGGTATTAGGAGTCAAAGTTGACTATATAGGAGACTTTGACCAAATTTAGAAAATTTAAGAAATTAAAATACTACCTTATAATAAGATACTTATTAAATTGTAAAAGATTTATAAGTCTTGGGGTAGTAATGTAATTACCGAAACTTAAGGGGCTATGTGGAGTTTAGTAAGGTCCTTAAGTTATTAGAAATTTTTAGAAGTTTATTTGGTTAAATTTGGAGTTCATAAGAATTATATAAGTATAATATATGGTATTTTATGACATTGTTATAAATAGGTAACAAATATATGGAAACCGAGACTTAGAGGAAAATAAGGTTAAGAATAATGTTTATAACTTTTGGTATAGTTTGGTAATTTTTGGAATTATGTATAAGGTTTTATAAAGATATATGTATAATATATAGTTTTAATGGAATTAGAAAACTATGTATTATAAATTGGGATTGAATTGTGATTTTATAGAAGTTTAGTGGTTATAGGTGAAAGCCGAAAATATTAAGGGCCATTTGGTATTTTATAAACAAAATATGACTATAGGTTATAATTGTTTTAATGACTTAAATGTCATAAGGTATGTTATATAACTATAATGTAACATTACATTAATTAAGTGGAAGATTTTGGAAATATTTAAGAACATAGGTGCTGTTCGAAAATATTAACATTTTTAAATGGAATTTACAATATGGTTTTAATGTTATAAGAATTATAACATTTATAGTATAAGAGATATTCATTAAAAAGAATGAATATAGATTACAAGACTTACCATATAATAAATAGTTCCATAATACACACATATAAATAAATATATGTAATGGTGTAGAAAATGTGATAAGGTTCAATAAATATAAATTATCATAATTAAAATGATAATAGATAAGGAAAAAGAATTATAAACATTGGATAGGGAATTCTAATGTAAAGAGAGTGTACATGTGATAATGAGAATCCATGTTAAAAGTATAAGTTCACAAATGAATTATACCACATTGAATTTTAAAAAAAGAGACAAACCTTAGAAAAATAAATACTAAGGTAAGATGCATAGTGCATGACAAAGGATCACACATACGATAATGAAACAAACTATACGATCACAAATATACATTAGTTACATGCGATAACAAGTCCAACAATAAGTATATTATTATACAAGGCAAACTACATGTAATGTAACACTTTTCCAATCTCGAGTTAGACCAAAAGCCCGACAAACATTGATAGTTAATAACGGGGGGTTAACCGGGAGTTGTTAGTGACGGTACGGGGTACCGTAGATTGTGTTGTTATACGGTATGCTAATCAGTAGCATTATGTATTGTTTAGATTATTAGAGACTACACAAGGAGCATAGGATCTCGCTGATTCATACTCCACCGTAATACATCGGGGTGAACGGTATGTTGTTATGTGTCTCTGATTGTCTCTGAGGGCTTCCTCAGTTCAGACTTCTGTGTGATCTGTGATAAGATTGTTTGTCTGAATGTGATAATTAATATGCATGAATTGTGTATTTATAGCTGCTCATTATTTACTGTTGTTGAGTTAACAGTATTGGTTCGTATATAAGAACCTATATATAAAACGAACTAGCGGCTATGGTGCTATCTTATACGAAAAATAAGGAACGTCAGAAAAACGTTGTAGCACTAGGATAATAATACATATATTATCCAAGACTTTCATACGGAGCATTGGCCTTTCTATACGCCGCTCTCGTATCTAACACTGGATCCCGAGTTTACAGACTCCGGATTGGACTAATGATCTTGGTCTGCTGTGTTAGAAAATTTGGTAATGCGATGCGATGGTATAATTAAGTAATTAATGAATGGAAGTAAAGCCAAGAGGATGTGGCTCTTGGTGCGCGCTGTGATCACAAAAACGATACCAGGATGTCCGCGTACGGGTCCGCAAGTATCAAGAAAATTTCCCGTGAGCTAGAATGGCTCGTTGGTCGGAGACTCTACCGTTGGAGTGGCTACTGCCGTGGGTGACCCGCCATAATATATGGGTAACTAGAGACATGTCGTTTTAATGAGACAATGTCACTAGGTATAACTGAACAATAATACATTTGAGAATTATACAGTGGCGAACAATATTGGCTTCTACACCATGGACGAGAATTAATACTTATTGTTACTCTCGTTGTTTCGCTTATTGTTCATTGGTTATACTTGTGGTATATTATGTGTGTTGATGGTTGTGTTGTTGTATGGATTACTGTTGTTTATTTTACAGTTTATATATTAAAATGGTATTGCATGTAATGAACCTCATGCTCTCGACCAAATAATTGAGGGGTCTTTGGGGGCATGACGGGGCATGTGATGACATACTCAGCAGGGGCTGATTCCATACCACAAACCATCTTTATTTCAGGTGATTAGCTGGTGGGTCGCAGCGAGACGTGACCATTGTGATATTACAGTTGGTTTAGACTTGGTACGGTGTGATACTCAGGTTGTTTTGGACTCGGGTTGTTTAACCGAGGTGTATTTGGTTTAGATGCTCACGGTCTGTAATAATTGTTGATGTTAGATTTGTTTTAAGTTGTTTAAGTTATACTATCTATCTCTTGTGGTCACTGCGGGAATACGTTTCGCAAGTTGATTATCAGGTAAATCGTTATCACCCGTATGGGCGAGTGATAACAGTGACACCAGTAGGGCGATAGTTTATTATTTACCGCTGCGAGATATTATTGTGCGCGACTTCTATAGGATTACTAGGAACCGGTTTAGTAGGGGTGTTACACCTCATCTTAACAACATATCACATCACATCGCAATAAGAATTGCAGCACAACAACAATACATAACATAACGGGAACGGTTCCATTTACGAACCGGCCCAAACATAGTCAGTTCACTTGTAGCCTAGAGAATGTTGCCAGTCTCATGATAAGCTCGTCACATAACTTGTTACCGTCTCATTAAATGAACGAATAACTTAACACAAGGTGCCTCGGATATAGTGATCCAAGCACACCGAACAAACATAAACATAGTATGCCCCTGTGGCCCGACATGAGTCAGTAAAATAGCCTTGGTTAAGCTAAAGGGAAGGTTGGAAACCAAATTGGAAAACAACCATAACATACAAAGAGAATCGAACTGGTTATGACATCGACTCCCGTACTCACACGCGTGGCCGGAACAGACCGGACTCCTCACTTCCCCCGTTAGCACTTGTTAGAAGTTCAACATTGAACTTAATAAACAATCACAAACATTGGGTTAAGTCTTGTTAGACACACACACAAGGTAAGGGAGAGTCATACATTCACACACAAACATCACACACAAACATCACATGACTAACTCACGCATAGCCGTGGTTAGAACGTTCCTTAGGTCGGAAACGTTATCACCGGATACCGTTCTCTTACGTTTACCTAATAGTGGTTAACTAGCCCTTCATGCGCATTCGAGGTTACCGGTATCGGCACGTAAACACACAACAACAATAACGACTGTAAACGCGTTTCATGATTTATCTTATAACGTGGCAAACATACAGAAAAACACATTGGCATACAAGCCGGTGTAATCCGGTAGGACACAGGTTGCAAGAAAACCATACCTGTCACCGGAGTCTACTCTATCATGTCCACTTATGTTCCTCGAGCAATTCTCGAACAACTGATAACATTACACGTACTTTTATTAACATCGGGGTAACATGATTGTTTAAAGTCTAATGCTCATAACTTATCCCCGTTAACTTAGTTAAATAACTTCACATTTTAACTTGTTTTACTTTTACATTTAATACAACTTTTGCCCCACTAAATTGTCATTATAACTCACTAGGGTTTACTACTTAAACCACACTTAGTTTGTTTTTTTACATGTTTTGGGCCGTCCGACCCACCGTCCGACCCACAACTGGGTCAGACCGTTCCAGAAACTTTTTCTGTCTTTTAAATCCTCTCGTCCGACCCATGTCCGACCCAAGACCTCTGGGTCGGACCATTCCAGAAACATCAACGAGTGAATTAACAGAGGCTGTCCGACCCACCCTGGGTCGGACCACTGGGTCGGACAACATCAGAATTTGTCCAAAACTTGTCAAACTTTCTCCAAACTTTTCCTCAAGCCTCCTAATGTGTTCTAACATCATTTGGCACATTTAACCCTTCATATAACATCCATAAAACTCATTTTATGACTCCTTAAACACTTACTCTTTTCTTACAAGGTTTCTAACACTTATAATGTTTTCTCCTTAGTTTCTCCAAGTGGTGTTTCATAATTATGATAACCACTATGCCAAAAGTGTTTCCTTACCATCATAACATCATCTCTCAAACATCTTTTCTTACTAACTAAATCTCCTTTTTCACATCTTACCTAAACATCATTTCCTCCTTGTACATCAACATTCCTAAACCTTAAACAACTTCTCCAAGACTTTAATACATTCCTCAAAAACACTCATTGAATTCCTAGAACTTTCAAGATAATACCTAAATCCTTGTATCACTCTAAATCACCTTAATACATGCTTTCTTCCCTAGTAAAACACTTGTTCATTTTTAACACTTCCTAGTTCACCAAAACTCATTTAAAACACTTAGAACTTCTTATACATTTTCCAAATTTTGCCATAGCTTCTCTTGTATATTCTCACATCTAAACACTTAGGTTTTTACCTTATTTCATTCAAGAACACCTAAAATCCATCAAGAGTATTCACACACACAACACTTCACCAAATTCACACTACATCACAATATAGTGCATAAACTTAAATTGCTTGGCACTTAGGCCCTTAAATAACATGGCTCTTAGGCCCTTAAATTGCATAAACCTTAAACACTGAATTTCCACATAAATAATGCCTTTGACATGCAATTACATACAACAACACATATGCCCTTTAATATTTTCCTTGAGAGCATTTTACTAGGTCATTCACCATTGGCTCCTTAGGTGTTTTTATCAAGCAAATCAAGCTCATTTTTCCTAAAGCATTTAAACTACATTGATATAGTTTGTTTACCTCTTTTCCACACAAACTTCTTTCTTGTTCCCTTGTACTGAAAATCAGCAAGGAGTTTGATCACTTGTCAACTTTCTATTCAATATACATATAAGGGTAATGAGCTTAAGAATTCACACTTAAACTCATATACAAACCCTAGCTTAACATAAGTGTTTTAATACACTAAAATGACATTTACCTTTGAATTTGAAAGAGAACTTGAATATGTAACAAGAGAGGACTCCACCAAGCCCTTGAATGGTTGGAATCAAGCTAGAACAAAGCAAAAGAAAACACCATGAAGAAGGTGATTTCGGTCACTTATGAAAACAAAAGGAAATGAAGTTTTTCTTTGACTTTCCTTAACTTGAAGCAAAGGAGAGTAACAAGGCATGAAAAGGTAAGCTCAAGCTCCTTCAATGGAGAATCTTCATGGCACCAAAATGGAGTTCTTGAAGATTTGAAAAGAGAGAAGTGTAGAGCTTGACCTAACTAAGACAAATATGGTCTTGGAATTGAATTTGGAGCATGGAGTCATGAGTTACAAGCATTCCAAGATGGAGAATGGTATATGGCTGTAGCAAACCGATGGAGAGAGGAGGAAGAAGATGGCTAACCGTGGGAAATGAAGGAAATAAGAGAATGAGGTGAGAGAGTGCTCTTGTTTAGATATTTATGTAATTAAAGTAAAATAGTACTTTACTTTATTTCTTTCTTTCTTTAATTGATTTGTAAATGGTGATGACTCACCCTACAAAAACCGGCCACCATTTAATAATAAGGGTGTTTTGGTCTTTGTTGACCAATTAACTTACTTATATTGACTTATGTCATAAACTAGCATTTTTTGTTACTATTCACAAAAACAAGGCACATTCTTGTGAAATTTTTGATTTCCCATTGATTTAGACCTCCAAATGTGATACTAAATAGTACACATGTTAAATAAAGAGTAATGATGGACATTTAGCCATTCAAAACTTATTTACAAGACAATTTTTCAAAAATGTGCTTTAAGGCTCCTTAAAGCACATTTTGTGTTTTAACTTGTTTTCAAGCTTGGTTTTCTTTAGTAATTGATTTAATATGTTCATTAACATATTTATAAGGTATAGGTATGACCTTTAGGTCTTATACAAATTTATCCCAAGCTTAGAGCACATTTTTGCCCATATTGACTTTAAGGCATTTATTTGTGTTTTGTTTGGTTTAATTGTCTACCAAGGTTTCCTAAGGACTTAATTAGCCTTATTTAATCATAATTGAATATTATTAAGTCTTGGTAGGCTCTTTGGGTCCTAACCAAGTTCACTCCAAGCTTAGAGCATGTTTTTGCTCAAGCTGTGTCTTAGTGCTTTATTGTGTTTTACTATGGTTTAATTGTTCACTGATGTTTCTAAGGCGCTTTTTAGCCTTTACATACCATAGTTTAGTATTTAAACAATATATTAAGGTTTGGGGTATTTCAGGAGGCAAGCTCAACTCTATATCCTTAGAAATTTCCTAGAAGTTCAACCATTATTGTAGTAAGTTCCCTCTTTTATCTTTGTTCAAATTTCCCATCTCTTTAATGATTAATAAATTTGAGTTAAACTAACTATCACGTTGTCAAAAGTGAACATGCAAGTTCAAGTGAAGCGCACAGAGATTTTGTGGATTGGTTTAAGTCTCATGTAAGTTTTAGCTCATTCAATATTGTTATTTTCTTATAGGCCTAATTCTTTTCAATGTTTTACTTTACTTAAACCTTCATCTGTAATTATTCTTTCACATAGATTTGGAAGCTTTACGTTGAGGGTGATCCGAGAGAAACCCCAGAGTTGTTATCTTTATCTAAAGGTCCAAGTAAAACTGTATCAAGCTATAAGGGATATTTTGTCAATGGATATCGTTTTCACACTTTAAAGAAACAAAGAAAAAGAAAAACACAAAATAGCGGAGTAGTTGTCTGAAATATCCCGAACTTAATTAGGGTGATTAAATTACTCTAATACGATATTGAGGGCCTATTAGTGACTAATGAATTTTGGTAAAGAGAATAAATCCAAAAGAAACAAGAAAAACGCTTAAAAAGCGAAAAACGCTAAATTGAGTGTTAAGTGACCCTAGTAGGAATACAACCTTGAAAAGGGTATTGGATGAATTTAAAAGGCTTAATAAGGCCTAAATAATATATGGGAATGATTCCCAAAGAAAACGGATCCAAATAATGTGTTAAAACGCTAATAAAGCTTTAGCGCACATTTTTCGAGAAAACCCGAAAACGTGACTTTAAGTGGTCAAACGAACCCGTAAAAATTATAGTTCATTAAATAACTATAAATAAACATTTATGGGAGTATAATAACCATTAAAATCAATGAAACGAGAAAAATCCGGAAAACGGGCCCGGTTAGTGAATAGTGTTAAACCGGGTAAAATAACGAGTGTTTTCTGTAAAAGACGAAAAACGCTCCAGCATGGGTATATAGTGGGGCCATTTTTTTAGCTATTACACAGCCCCCTCACACACATTAATAAAGCTAGAAAGAAAGAAAAGAAAAGAAAAGAGAAAAGAAGGAAAAGAGAGAAAAGTACAAAAAGAAAAAAAAACACTCTCTCTCCTCTCATTTTCCCCCACTCACATACTGCCTCCCTCCCTTTCTTCTTCCTTTGCCGAATTCTCTCTTCTTTCTGCCCCATCCATGGCGATTTTGCAGCCCTCTCCAAACTCTCCACTTCTCTCCCTTGTACAAGCTAGCTCCATGCTCCAAATCAAGAAAAAAAATATATTCTTCTTTCTCTCATCAAGGGCTTCATTTCTATGTTTTCAAAATCTCCATTGGTGGAAGTTCATCTCCATGGGTATACCCCATTTGAAGAGAAAACTACATATTCTTGAAGCTTGAAGGCTCCTCTTTCATTCAAAGTAAAAATATCCAAGAAAAACCCACCTTTCCTTCATTTCTTGGTATGGCCGATTTTGCCCCATTCTTATGCCTTGTTCTTTCCTTGTTTGAGTTATTCTCCAAGATCCAATGGTGGTTTGGGAGTTCTCCTTTGATTCATGACCAAAAGCCATTCTAGGGTTGCAAGGTAATCTCTCATTTTTGTGCTCCAAGCACCCCTCCTTGTAACCTAGCTAAATTAATAAGTTTAGGAGTAATGTTTAGTGCCTGATTCCTCATTTGAATATTGATGATTGAGATTGGCAAGTGGTTGGCCAACTTGGCCGATTTTGACCAAGAAAGAGGAGAGGAGAAGCTTGGTAAAAGGAATGGAGCTTTAAGGTAATTAAGCTACCCTAATGTATATTTTGAATGCTCTAGAAATTGGGGGATGGGAAAATCTAAATGAATGAACCAAATTTAAGTTAAGAATGTATTTTGTTGTTAGTGAGAATTGGTGGTTTAAATTTTATTTGAATTAAGGGTCTTGGAGCCATGCACCTTATGTTAGTGCTTATGTTGTTGTTGATGGGATTTTTAGGATATGTTATGTTCTGGTAGGACCCTTGTAAGGGTGTGGGTAGATTAGGAATGAAAAATGGTGAAAAAGATGAGTTTGGATATGTGAGGTTTATGGGGAGGTTATGGCAAAATTTTGGTAGAAAAATAAGTGTTTTAAGATGACTTAGTGAATTGGAGAACCTAGGTGTTTGTAGTGTTGAGTAGAGTGGATTTATAGCCTTGAAATGGCATTTGGAGAACTAGGGAGAGGAGTGTAAAAATCTGTAGCGAAATGATATGTATAAACTCTAGAAATGAGTTAATGTGCAATACTTAGAAAAATGGGAGTTGGACTTGGGTGTAGATAGTGCAATGGTCTAGGAATGAATTGGAATGGTCAAATGGAGTTAGAACAAGAGGTAAACCACCAAGAGGAAGTTAGGAATATACAAGAGTGCAAATTGTAATAGTGAGGATGGGAAAATTTGTAGAAATTGAGCAAGGATTTGAGTAGGGATTTGAACAATGGTTTGAAGAGGTTTAGAGCATGTTTTAGGGTTTTTAAATATGTAGGAAACATGTGGAAAGATTAGGAAATGGTTAAGGGTGAATTAGGGGTTGAAAACTGTCCAAAAACTGTAAATTTTGACAGTTCCAGAGGTGGTCCGGGTTTGCAAATCGGTACACAAACCCGGACCATAGCAAAAACACGGCAGAAGACCATCCCAGGGGGTGGTCCGGGTTTGTAAACCCGGAAACAAACCCGGACCACATGAAAAATGCACCAGAAACCTATTTCTGAGTTTGGTCCGGGTTTGTAACCGCGGACACAAACCCAGACCACTATAAAAACTCCACAAAAAGTGTTTTCAAGCCTTCTAAACATGGGGGATTAATTGGTATTGGTTTTAGGTGATGTTTAGGAGTTTTTTGGTGACCTTTAAAGGTCCTAAGAAGTGTAAACAAGTTTGAGAAGTGATTGAGTAAGTTGAGGAACTAAGTACACTAAGTTAAACCGAAATAACGGGATAACGGGGTAAGTACGGGAGTAGCAATTATGTACCTACCGTAACACCTTAATATTAATTGAATCCTTTGCCATGTAATTTGTGGTTCAAGAATAAGACTTGAGGAACGAGTATGAACCTAGGAACGTGAGAACACCCGGTAAAGTTAACCCCGGTGAAAGGTATGATTTTCTCATGCTCTGTATCCCAACTTGGTTACCCGATTTGTGTGCTTGTTTGATTGTGTGACCACCTAACAAGATAAATGCACCAATCGGATTGTTTGCACTTATTGGTGCTTGTATTGTATTGATGTTTGTTGGATTGCCTTTTGAACTAAAGTTTGTATAATTCATGAAATGTGAATTGTGAATGAATTGCTTGAATGTTGATTGTGTATGGTAGTGCGACTCATAGTTGAGTCTTGTTTGAGTAGAGACTCGTAGAAAGAGTCAAGTTGCGAACTAATAAAAAGGTGGAAACACACTACAACTATCGAACCAATACACGGTAACATAAACCTATGAACTCACTAAAACGTGAGAAAGTATACGGGAGTAGTAACCTCCCGATAACGGTTTGAAATACCCCAAACCTTGGTATGTTGGTTAAACATTAAAACATGATTTATTAAGACTAAAAAGAGTCTTAGAAACCTTAGTAAACAAATTTAAACAAAAGGGAACACGAATGTGCTTTAAAGTCAATAAGAGCCAAAATGTGCTCTAAGCTTGGGATAAACTTGAGTAAGACCTAATGAGCTTACCAAGACCTCATTTATATACTAATGAACATATTAAACCAATTACCAAAGAAAACCAAGCTTGAAAACAAGTTAAAACACAAAATGTGCTTTAAGAAGTCTTAAAGCACGTTTTAAAAATGTCTTGTAAATGATTTTGAATGGCTAAATGTCCATCATTACTTAAATATATATGTTACTATATAGTATCACATTTGGGTGGCTATATTAATGGGAAATCAAAAATTTCACTTCTAAGTGCCTTGTTTAGGTGAATAGTGATTTTTATAAGCTATTTTATAACATATGTTGTTTTAAGTAATTAAATTGAAAAAAAAGACTAAAATGCCCTCACAAAAAGGGGGCCGGTTTTTATATGTGTGGTGACTCACACTCTCTAGTTAATGTAACAAGTAATTAAAGCAAACTAAGTAAAACTACTTTTACTTTATACTACAAATATCTCCTTAAAAGTAATTTCTATCTTCATTCTCTCATTTCTTTCCTTCACTCACACGGTTTCCCACCTCTTCTCCTTCTTCCTTGTTTCTCTCGGTGATACTACTACCACCATGGAAGTTCCAACTTTGACCACTTGCTAAATCAAGCTCACTTGTCCAAATCAAAAAAACACCACCAATCTCTTCCTCTCATCAAGCTCTTCATTCCTATCTTCTCAAAACTCCAAGAGCTCCATTTCGGTGCCAAGGTGTTCCACCATTGAAGGAGCTTGAGCTTGTATTTTGACATATTGTTGACCTCCTTTGCTTCTAGGTAAGGAATCTCAAAGAAAAATCATGTTTCCTCCATGTTCTTACCTTAACCGAAAATACACATTGATATAGCTCTTTGTGTGACTTTGTTCTAGCTTCATTTCAACTCTTCATGGACTAGGTGGAGTCCTCTCTTGTTATATATTCAAACTCCCTTCAAAGATCAAGGTAAAACAACTACATTAATGTTTTTGAAACAATGTCAAATTAGGGTTACAATGAGATGAAGCTCAAAGCTTGAATACTCATTATGGTGTTTGTATATTGTCTAGAACTTGACAAGGAATCAAATTATCATACGGTTTTGTAAGGAATCAAGAGGAGGAAGTGTTTTGGAAAAAGAGGTAATCTACTAACTTAAATGTTGTTTAATGCCTTAGGAGAAATGAGCTTATAGATGCTTATTAAACTACCTAAAGAGCAAATGGTGAATGACTTAGTAAGTGTTCTCAAGAGACTAGTAAAGGGCATATATGTGTGTTGAGTGTATCGCAGGTTAAAGGCATATATATTGTGGAAATTCAGTGTTATGATTTAAGCACTTTAAGGGCCTAAGAGCCATGCATTTTAAGGGCCTAGGTGCCATGCAATTTAAATTATGCACTATATTGTAATGGGGTGAAATTTGGTGAAATTGTGTATGAGAGTGTTCTTGGTGATTTTGGATGCTTGTGTGTTTAAAGGAGAAGGTAAAGTGTTTAGGCTTAGTAATGTTCTAGGGGAACCCATGTCAAAATTTAGGTAGAGTAAGAAGTTCTAAGTGTTTACATAAGGTTTGGTAAGTTAGAAAGTGTAGGAGATGAATAAGAGTTCATGATGTTCTTAAGGAATTTTGATGTACTAGGGAGTACTCTAGGGGTGTAATAAGGACTTAGACATGATCTTAAGATTTAGGGAGAACCAAGTCACCTTTGGACTTAGGTAAATACCTAGGCAACTTTGGTAAAACAAGGAGAAGTGTACACTAGGAAAAGAGTTTCAAGAAGGAGATAAGGAATTAGTTGTGAGAAATGATGCTTGGGAGATGATGTTAAAATAAAGGAGGAAGCTTTTGGTATAGTAGTCATCTTAGGTGTGAAACACCATTTGAAAAACTAGGAGAAAATATTGTAAGTGTTAGGAATTTTGTGAAGGAATAAGTAAAGGCTTAAGGAATTAGGAAATGAGTTTTATGAGTGTTTAAGGGTGTCTTAAGTTGTGTTTAAAGTGCCCAAATGAGGTTAGGAAGTACTAGGTTATATGGGGAGAAGTTTGGAGTTGAATGTAAAAAGGAAAACAAAGATTTGAGGCCGACCGGACTTGCGACCGGACTTGCAAGCTCGGTCGGGACCTGTTCACCCTGCGAGAATTAGTTTCTGGAATGGACCGGGCTTAGGACCGGACATGGACAAGTCCGGTCGGGCTAAATTTACAAAGAGAATAAACTCTCTGGAATGGACCGGACATAGGACCGGACTTACAAGTCCGGTCGGAGTAGAAAATTTTGTACGGATTGAGTTACTGGAATCGACCGGACATGGGACCGGCTTGACAAGTCCGGTCGGGCTGAATTTCCGAAGGGGAGAAACTCTCTGGAATCGACCGGACATGGACAAGTCCGGTCGGCAAGTCCGGTCGGGCCTAAACATGTAAAAAAAAAAAAAACAGAAAAGAATGTGACTTATGTAGTTAACCCTAGGATGTATAGTGAAGGAAACCTAGGGTGAAGTAGACATTAAAACATGTCATACAATCAAGTGAATACTTAGTAAGTGTGAAGTTAAATAAATAATTAACCGACCTTACTGATGTGTATAGGATTCTCTCAAGGTGGAAACGAAACAAGGCAAGGACCAAGGTATGGTTTTCTTGCAGTCTGTTGCCTACCGGTTTACACCGGCTTGGGTGTTGTTTGCTTTTCTGCGTGTTACGACCTTATAAGACTAAGGCATGAAAAGAGTTTACAGTTGTTATACATTATGATGTTGTAAGGTTATGACTCCTTTCCCTTGGTTGTCTAACAAGACCTAAATGTTTGCTTGTATGTGACTAACAAAATGTTGTGTGATCACTAACAAGTGCTAACCGGGGGAGTGAGGAGTCCGGTTGTTCCGGCCACGCGTGTGATGGATGGGAGTCGATATCATATCCGGTTCGGCTCTCTTGGTGTATGTATAGGTGGTATTCCAATTTGGTTTCTACCTTCCCTTAGCTTATCCAAAGCTAGTTACTGACTCACGTCGGGCCATAGGGGCATACGTATGTTATTTCGGTGCGCTTGGGATTACTATATCCGACACACCTTTGGTATAAGTTAACCGTTCTATATAACCGGACGGTAACGAGGATGGTAACGAGCTTAACATGGGATTGGTAAAAATCCCTAGGCTCTCATGGCATACTAACTATGGTGGAAGGTTCCTTGTGAGAACCGATTTTATGGTGTTATGTATTGATGTTGTGGTGCTATGCAAATTCCCTTGCTATGCTATGGTATATAATATATGTGTTGGATGATCTAAAATGAATGCCATGTTATTATGACAATTGGTTGCGCGTATCCCGGTAGTCGATGGGCTGCGCGTTAGCCATACCAGCAAAGGTGCTGACCCCCTCGGGGGCTCCATATTTTTATTGCAGGATGAGGATCGAAGAAGAAGCTGAGTGGCTCTAGGTCCTAGGTCGTTGATGTACTTTTGGACAGTTGGTTGTTGAGCCCGGGATGCGCCTGTGCTCCCGAGGCATTATATTTGATACCGTAGTTATACGTGGTGATGATTATGGTTGTAGGTGTGTTGTAAATTAAACACTCGGTATGTTGGTTATGTTATATATATGGAGTTAGACTATGCTCGGGAGTCTGATCATCAGACCGATACATTGTATTTATTCTGCCTAGTTAACCACGTGGGTGGTTAACGGCGTTGTAACACCAAGGCGTTTAGTTATTGTTTGTTGGTTATTTTCCGCTGCGATCTCGGTAGTTGATAGGGGCGTTGTAGGGGTGTTACAAAAAGTGGTATCAGAGCGAAGTATCGCTCTGATGGCTAGAATACCGAGCTTAGGAATATACCGAGTTAGGAAACCTAGCTACAGTTACTTAAGTGGACAGATTTGGAAAGGTTAACCACTAACTAAGTGTGGAATTACCTGGTTGTCGGGAAGATGTTATAACCATTGGACCGATAAGTGTGCAAGCATAATGCTAATGAAATATTCACATGAATACAGATGGCAGGTAGACCACGAGGGAGAGGCCGCGGGCGCGGTACTGGAGATTTGGGTAACCAGGGCGATGATACTACGGCGCAGACTATGGCTGAGGCAGTTGCAGCCGCCGTAGCCCAGTTGGTACCCGATTGGTTGCTGCTATTCAGCAAGGGCAACAGCCCGGAGTTCAGCCACCACCACCACCGCCACGAGAGACCAATTGGGTCAAGGCGTTGGCTGATCTAGACCGCCATCATTCAATGGGGAGACTGATCCTCGAAACTGGAGGCGTACATCTCCGAACTGGAGACCGCCTACGAGACCTTGGCAGTACCTGCTGAAGCTAAGGTCCGTCTTGCCGCCTACTACTTGAAGGGTACGGCGCAGAGTTGGTGGAATTGGTGAAGGAGGACAGGATGGCTGATCCTGACTTTGGTTGGAGGGAGTACACGGCTCTACTGCGAGCCAAGTACTACCCGGTACACGTGCAGGAGGCCAAGCGCCTCGAGCTGGACGGTCTGAAGCAGGGGGATAAGATGTCGGTTGATGACTACTATACCGCATTCACCGGCCTTATCCACCTGTTACCAGACCTTGGGTATTCGAACCGGGTGTTGGTGAACCGGTTCTACAATGGACTGAGCCACCGTCTCCGCTATGGGATGGGGCCAGCTGAGTATACCACCTTGCAGGTAATTAGAGTACCTTGTTGTGAATCATTTATACCATGAGTGAATGTTAATGTGAGTTGGTAAGTTGTTTTTGCGGGGCATGACTGACATCCTAAAATACAGGAGTGCTATCATGCCGCTGCTAAGGTTGAAATTACCGTCCGTCTGAGGGACGAGGAGAATGCGCACAAGCGCAAGGCCACCAACGAGGGCCAGAATCAGCAAGGGTATGGGGGAGGAAGAAAAGAAACCCTACCCTCAGCCCCAGAAGGGCCAGTACCAGGGTGACAAGGGCCAAGCCCAGACCACCACAGCTGATGAGCCACTGAAGCTCACGTATGCGTATGCGGCGAAGCCTCTACGCTCCTACCCGCCTAAGGGTAATTACTTAACCATGTGTATCTAGTTGAGGTGTATGTTGTTGAGATGGAAAGTGAGTATTGATTGTGTGTTGTTATAGCAGCTAGCGCGGGTTCTGGACCGGAGCGCCACTTTTACTGTAAGTGGTGCAATGGAGACCACCCCGGCAAAGACTGCAAGGGGAATGATGTGAGGTGCCGCCACTGCCAGAAGATGGGGCACCGTGAGTTTGAGTGTTGGACGAACCCCAACGGCAGAAACTACAAGCCAAAGGGGCAGTGGAAGGGTAATACTACCACGACCACTGAAGGCCCGAAGGCGATTACTCAGCAGACTTCTGACAAGAAGTACACTGAATCCCAGAAGGGGAAGGCTACGGGGTCCGGCAAGGCCACCCTGAATGTGGTGGACCGGTCTGAGGCACCAGGTCCTCTTCGAGACCAGGTACCGCCTAAACTGATAAATGAAAAAGTGATTGCTTACCGCATTTCATGCATGAGTGTTAGCAAGTCTAAGGGTATAAACATATAAGTAAAGAGTTAGAATATAATGTGGAAAACACCTAAAGATAGGCAATTTGAAACTTAGGAACCTTCAATATCTGCTATCCAATCCCGCCCACACCAAACCCTGAAGAAACCACCATCAACATCACCGACTTTCCATTGGAGCAATGTCAGGTTATCCAGCCAGGTATGATACTTTTAAATGGATACCTGACACCGGAAGCACAAATCCATATCATCAGACGATGCGACGAACTCGGAGCAAAACCAGGAGGGTTCTACACACCCGAATACCCGAACGGGGCAAGGATGCAATTGAAGATGATGTGCATGGGTAAGGACTGGAACCCTTACACCAAGTCATATCAAGAAGTACGAGCTGAAGATGGAGCAACAGTAGCAAGCATACCAGAGGAGTTCCACGCGGTCGTTAACCACGCCGTGGGAATTGCTCAGCAAGTTGAAACGGAATCAATTCCAAGTGTAAAAGCAGATTTATGCATTGTAAACTTCTACCAGAAAGGTGGACGGTTAGGTATGCACCAAGACAAGGACGAGTCACCCGAGTCTCTAAGTAAGGGAGTACCCGTGGTGTCTTGGTCCATTGGTGACCGCAGTGTGTATGGCGAGCAGAAGCGTGCTGACTCGCAAAGAAGCTACTGCTGAAATCGGGAGATGTACTAATCATGGGTGGGCAATCAAGGATGCTATACCATGGCATCAGAAAGATCAAACTGAATACCGCACCGTCGGCAGTGATCAATGCCACACACATGAAACCCGGACGTTTGAATTTGACCTTCAGGCAGTTTTAAGCCTTGTAATATGTGGTAACCAGTATGTATTAAGGATATTGTAAGTATGAATCATGGCGACAGTATAAGCCAATGAATGTTGTAAAAAGAGTGTGTTAATGAATAAAGTGGAGTTGTTTGAATCATATCAACCGTGTTGTTACCCAATACTTATTAGTTTGCCAATGAATTAGGCTGTGCACTCGGAACGGGAGGTATACTGAGTGTCTGCAATAAGGCAGAAGCCGGCAAGAGCGGCACAATCCTCACCGGTACCTTTCCAGTGAATGGCGTGGATGCATCGATCTTGTTCGACTCTGGAGCCTCACACACATTCATTTCGCTATCATTTGCGAAGAGGCTGGGGTTAGATGGTGAAGAGATGCCAGACTTCGTGGTCACTCTCCCGTCGAAAGAGCGGATCAGATGTACCCGCTACTACCGAGATGCTATTGTTCGAATCATGGATGAGGAGTTTCCGATCGACTTGATAGAGTTCGACGGACTGGGTTTGATGTGATTGTCGGGATGAACTGGTTGGAGCGGTACAAGGGTAGAATCCTATGTGCCGAGCATCGACTGCTTCTTAGGAGTCCATCTGGGGTTACTATATCATACCGCCAGAGGCCCAGGGAGCCTTCGACACAGATCATCACCGCCATGGCCATGTATCGTGAGTTACGACGGGGAAATGATGTATACCTCTGCTATGTCCAGGACATAGAGAGAGACCCTGAGTTTAGCCCAGATGTGCCGGTAGTGTCGGAGTTTCCTGATGTATTTCCTAAGGAACTGCCGGGCATGCCGCCAGCACGAGAGGTTGAGTTTGAGATTGATCTAATTCCGGGCACCGGACCCATTGCGAAAGCACCTTACCGTATGGCTCCAGCAGAAATGACAGAGCTCAAGGAGCAGCTGAGAGACCTACTCGACAAGGGCTTTATCCGCCCTAGTGTTTCACCATGGGGAGCGCCGGTCTCTTCGTGAAGAAGAAGGACGGTAGCCTCCGCCTATGTATTGATTATCGGGAGCTGAATGCTGTTACGGTGAAGAACCGTTACCCCTTACCACGCATCGACGATCTATTTGATCAGCTTGAGGGGAGCATCAGTATTCTCCAAGATAGACCTACGTTCCGGATACCACCAGATTGCCATCCGTGACAGTGATATAGAAGACAGCCTTCAGAACTAGGTATGGGCACTATGAGTTCACCGTTATGCCGTTTGGCTTGTCAAATGCACCAGCAAAGTTCATGGACTTAATGAACCGTTTGTTCCAAGATCAGTTGGACAAATCAGTGGTAGTCTTCATCGATGACATACTTGTGTATTCGAAATTGAGAGGTGAGCATGAAAGCCACCTGAGAGATGTATTGCAGACGTTGAGAAAGAATCAGCTGTATGCTAAATTTTCTAAGTGTGAATTTTGGTTGAACCAAGTATCTTTCCTTGGACATGTGATCTCTGAGGCCGGGATCGCTGTTGATCCGGCAAAGATAGATGCAGTGCGCACCTGGCCTAGGCCGAAGACAGTTACCGACATCAGGAGCTTCCTCGGTTGGCAGGTTACTATAGGAGATTTGTGAAGGACTTCTCCAGCGTCTCGAAGCCGATGACTTCCTTGATGAAAAAGGATGCACCATTCGAGTGGACAGTCGACTGTGAGAGAGCTTTCACGAGTCTCAAGGATGCTCTGACATCTGCACCGGTTCTGACACTACCAGACGGTCCAGATGGTTTCGAGGTCTATTGCGACGCATCAGGTAGGGGTATGGGTTGTGTGTTGATGCAACACGGGAAGGTCGTGGCTTACGCCTCCCGACAGCTGAAGAAGCATGAGGAGAACTACCCTACCCACGACTTAGAATTGGGGGCCATTGTCTTCGCACTGAAGATATGGCGACATCACTTGTATGGGGTAAGCGTGACAATCTATTCCGACCATAAAAGTTTGAAATACTTGTTCACTCAGAAAGAGTTGAACATGAGGCAGAGAAGGTGGGTTGAATTCTTGAATGATTATGACATCGATTTACAGTACAAGGAGGGTAAGGCAAATGTGGTAGCTGACGCATTGAGTCGCCGAGCACACTCTCTCCATTCGCTAGTCTCTCATACTGGGTTGAAGAGGTGCGGAGTGCTCAGATGACGGATCAGTACATGTTGGAGATTAGACAGAAGCTTATTGATGGCACATTCGAGGGGCAGAAGTACGACTTCAGACTCCACGATGATGACCTGATTAGGCTTAATGGCAGATTGTGGTACCCAGGAGTAGCGCTGAGTTGAAGGAGCGCATATTGAGTGAATCCCATTGTTCTACTACTTCGATTCACCCCGGAGCTTCAAAGATGTATAAAGGTATGAAAAGATATTCTGGTGGGCTGGAATGAAAAAGGATGTGAATGACTATGTGTTGAGGTGTCTCACTTGTCAGAAGGTCAAGTTTGAGCACCGACGGCCTGGTGGTATGGTGCAGCCAATGCCAGTGCCGGAGTGGAAGTTCCATGACATATCTATGGACTTCGTAGTAGGGCTTCCGCCTACAAGGGGAGGTCTGAATATGATTTGGGTGGTAGTTGACCGACTGACCAAGGTGTCTCGATTCATTCCGATGAAGGACACCTGGAAAGTGGCAAGATTGGCAGAACTATTCGATAAAGAGATTGTAAGACATCATGGTGTACCAAAGACGATTGTATCCGACAGAGATACCAGATTCCTATCCAGATATTGGAAGTCTACACGAGAGGCTTGGTACTGAACTGAAATGAGTACGGCGTTTCACCCACAGACCGATGGTCAGAGTGAGCGCACCAGACACTTGAGGATATGCTACGTGCATGTGCACTTGACTTTCAGACCAGCTGGATTGATAAGTTACATCTGATCGAGTTTAGTTACAACAACAGTTATCATGCATCGATCAAGATGTCTCCCTTCCAGGCATTGTACGGTAGACCATGCCGCACGCCATTATGCTGGGATGAATCGAGTGAGACGGTCATTATAGGACCAGAGTATCTTGAGCAAGTTCAGGCAGAAGTTCGCCAGATCAGGGCTAATATGAAAGCAGCTCAGGATAGACAGAAGTCGTACGCAGATGTGCGCCGACGTGACCTGGAGTTCGCCGTGGGCGATCAGGTATTTTTGAGAGTATCCCCCATGAAGGGAGTATTTCGTTTTGGTGAAGGGCAAGTTGAGCCCGAAATATGTAGGTCCTTATGTTGTGACGGAGCGGATCGGCCCGGTAGCTTATAGACTTGATTTACCCGCCGAGCTGGGCAAGGTACATGATGTATTTCATGTGTCCCAGTGAAGAAGTATATGTCTCATCCGTCTCATGTGCTTCAGCCGGAAAGGCTAACCTTAGAGCCGACCATGCGATCAGTGGAGACTCCGGTACGGATTCTGGATACTAAGACTCGAGACACTCGCCATAAGTCGTGAGACTGGTGAAGGTCCTCTGGTCTAACCAGGACGTTGAGGAGGCCACTTGGGAGCTGGAAGAAAAGATGAAGGCGAAGCACCCGTCATTGTTGCTTCTTAGTGTTTATATGTATAGGGTACGGGCGTACCCCTTTTAAGGGGGGTAGAGCCGTTTCGGTTATGGTTGTGTACGACATGTATATGTATACATTGTCTATGTTATGTTACAGACCGTTGTGTCTGAATGGTATTATATGGCTTGGACCTCGAGTCCGTTGTGGTATTATGTGGTTTGGACCTTGAGTCCGTTGTGGTGTAAGAATGATGGTAAGGTTGATAATGATGGTTGGAAGTATTGTTTCTATAAGTGTTCCCCGTGTTCTAATAATAAGATATGTGGGAAGTATGAACTTTGAGGACAAAGTTCTTTTAAGGGGGGTAGATTGAAATACCCCAAACCTTGGTATGTTGGTTAAACATTAAAACATGATTTATTAAGACTAAAAAGAGTCTTAGAAACCTTAGTAAACAAATTTAAACAAAAGGAAACACAATGTGCTTTAAAGTCAATAAGAGCCAAAATGTGCTCTAAGCTTGGGATAAACTTGAGTAAGACCTAATGAGCTTACCAAGACCTCATTTATATACTAATGAACATATTAAACCAATTACCAAAGAAAACCAAGCTTGAAAACAAGTTAAAACACAAAATGTGCTTTAAGAAGTCTTAAAGCACGTTTTTGAAAAATTGTCTTGTAAATGAGTTTTGAATGGCTAAATGTCCATCATTACTCTTAAATATATATGTGTACTATATAGTATCACATTTGGGTGGCTATATTAATGGGAAATCAAAAATTTCACTTCTAAGTGCCTTGTTTAGGTGAATAGTGATTTTTATAAGCTATTTTATAACATATGTTGTTTTAAGTAATTAAATTGATAAACAAAGACTAAAATGCCCTCACACTAATAAAGGGGGCCGGTTTTTATATGTGTGGTGACTCACCACTCTCTAGTTAATGTAACATAATAAAGCAAACTAAGTAAAACTACTTTTTACTTTATACTACAAATATCTCCTTAAAAGTAATTCTATCTTCATTCTCTCATTTCTTTCCTTCACCACACGGTTTCCCACCTCTCTTCTTCCTTCTTCCTTGTTCTCTCTCGGTATACTACTACCACCATGGAAGTTCCAACTTTGACCACTTGCTAAATCAAGCTCACTTGTCCAAATCAAAAACAAACACCACCAATCTCTTCCTCTCATCAAGCTCTTCATTCCTATCTTCTCAAAACTCCAAGAGCTCCATTTCGGTGCCAAGGTGTTCCACCATTGAAGGAGCTTGAGCTTGTATTTTGACATATTGTTGACCTCCTTTGCTTCTAGGTAAGGAATCTCAAAGAAAAATCATGTTTCCTCCATGTTTTTACCTGGACCGAAAATACACATTGATATAGCTCTTTGTGTGACTTTGTTCTAGCTTCATTTCAACTCTTCATGGACTAGGTGGAGTCCTCTCTTGTTATATATTCAAACTCCCTTCAAAGATCAAGGTAAAACAACTACATTAATGTTTTTGAAACAATGTCAAATTAGGGTTTACAATGAGATGAAGCTCAAAGCTTGAATACTCATTATGGTGTTTGTATATTGTCTAGAACTTGACAAGGAATCAAATTATCATACGGTTTTGTAAGGAATCAAGGAGGAAGTGTTTTGGAAAAAGAGGTAAATCTACTAACTTAAATGTTGTTTAATGCCTTAGGAGAAATGAGCTTATAAATGCTTATTAAAACTACCTAAAGAGCAAATGGTGAATGACTTAGTAAGTGTTCTCAAGAGACTAGTAAAGGGCATATATGTGTGTTGAGTGTATTCGCAGGTTAAAGGCATATATATTGTGGAAATTCAGTGTTTATGATTTAAGCACTTTAAGGGCCTAAGAGCCATGCATTTTAAGGGCCTAGGTGCCATGCAATTTAAATTATGCACTATATTGTAATGGGTGTAAATTTGGTGAAATTGTGTATGAGAGTGTTCTTGGTGATTTTGGATGTTCTTGTGTGTTTAAAGGAGAAGGTAAAGTGTTTAGGCTTAGTAATGTTCTAGGGGAACCCATGTCAAAATTTAGGTAGGAAGTAAGAAGTTCTAAGTGTTTACATAAGGTTTGGTAAGTTAGAAAGTGTAGGAGATGAATAAGAAGTTCATGATGTTCTTAAGGAATTTTGATGTACTAGGGAGTACTCTAGGGTGTAATAAGGACTTAGACATGATCTTAAGATTTAGGAGAACCAAAGTCACCTTTGGGACTTAGGTAAATACCTAGGCAAACTTTGGTAAAACAAGGAGAAGTGTACACTAGGAAAAGAGTTTCAAGAAGGAGATAAGGAATTAGTTGTGAGAAATGATGCTTGGGAGATGATGTTAAAATAAGGAGGAAGCTTTTGGTATAGTAGTCATCTTAGGTGTGAAACACCATTTGAAAAACTAGGAGAAAATATTGTAAGTGTTAGGAATTTTGTGAAGGAATAAGTAAAGGCTTAAGGAATTAGGAAATGAGTTTTATGAGTGTTTAAGGGTGTCTTAAGTTGTGTTTAAAGTGCCCAAATGAGGTTAGGAAGTACTAGGTTATATGGGGAGAAGTTTGGAGTTGAATGTAAAAAGGAAAACAAAGATTTGGGGCCGACCGGACTTGCGACCGGACTTGCAAGCTCGGTCGGGACCTGTTCACCCTGCGAGAATTAGTTTCTGGAATGGACCGGGCTTAGGACCGGACATGGACAAGTCCGGTCGGGCTAAATTTACAAAGAGAATAAACTCTCTGGAATGGACCGGACATAGGACCGGACTTACAAGTCCGGTCGGAGTAGAAAATTTTGTACGGATTGAGTTACTGGAATCGACCGGACATGGGACCGGACTTGACAAGTCCGGTCGGGCTGAATTTCCGAAGGGGAGAAACTCTCTGGAATCGACCGGACATGGACAAGTCCGGTCGGCAAGTCCGGTCGGGCTAAACTGTAAAAAAAAAAAAAACAGAAAAGAATGTGACTTATGTAGTTAACCCTAGGATGTATAGTGAAGGAACCTAGGGTGAAGTAGACATTAAAACATGTCATACAATCAAGTTGAATACTTAGTAAGTGTGAAGTTAAATAAATAATTAACCGACCTTACTGATGTGTATAGGATTCTCTCAAGGTGGAAACGAAACAAGGCAAGGACCAAGGTATGGTTTTCTTGCAGTCTGTTGCCTAACGGTTTACACCGGCTTGGGTGTTGTTTGCTTTTCTGTGTTACGACCTTATAAGACTAAGGCATGAAAAGAGTTTACAGTTGTTATACATTATGATGTTGTAAGGTTATGACTCCTTTCCCTTGGTTGTCTAACAAGACCTAAATGTTTGCTTGTATGTGACTTAACAAAATGTTGTGTGATCACTAACAAGTGCTAACCGGGGGAGTGAGGAGTCCGGTTGTTCCGGCCACCGTGTGATGGATGGGGTCGATATCATATCCGGTTCGGCTCTCTTGGTGTATGTATAGGTGGTATTCCAATTTGGTTTCTACCTTCCCTTAGCTTATCCAAAGCTAGTTACTGACTCACGTCGGGCCATAGGGGCATACGTATGTTATTTCGGTGTGCTTGGGATTACTATATCCGACACACCTTTGGTATAAGTTAACCGTTCTATATAACCGGACGGTAACGAGGATGGTAACGAGCTTAACATGGGATTGGTAAAAATCCCTAGGCTCTCATGGTATACTAACTATGGTGGAAGGTTCCTTGTGAGAACCGATTTATGGTGTTATGTATTGATGTTGTGGTGCTAGGCAATTTCCCTTGCTATGCTATGGTATATATATATATATATGTGTTGGATGTTCTAAAATGAATGCCATGTTATTATGACAATTGGTTGCGCGTATCCCGGTAGTCGATGGGCTGCGCGTTAGCCATACCAGCAAAGGTGCTGACCCCCTCGGGGGCTCCATATTTTTATTGCAGGATGAGGATCGAAGAAGCTGAGTGGCTCTAGGTCCTAGGTCGTTGATGTACTTTTGGACACGTTGGTTGTTGAGCCCGGGATGCGCCTGTGCTCCCGAGGCATTATATTTTGATACCGTAGTTATACTGTGGTGAATGATTATGGTTGTAGGTGTGTTGTAAATTAAACACTCGGTAATGTTGGTTATGTTATATATATGGAAGTTAGACTCTATGCTCGGGAGTCTGATCATCAGACCGATACATTGTATTTATTCTGCCTAGTTAACCACGTGGGTGGTTAACGGCGTTGTAACACCAAGGCGTTTAGTTATTGTTTGATTGGTTATTTTCCGCTGCGATCTCGGTAGTTGATAGGGGCGTTGTAGGGGTGTTACACGGTTAGAGAACCGAATTAATTTAATCCACACAATAAACAATAGTGGAAGTATATGAGTAGCCTCTATCTAGAGGATTGATAATTGTTCAAATTATGAACCTTGAGTAAAGTAAAGCATGGTAAGGGATCACCAAACCCCTTAGAGACATAGTCGAACCCCAATGAGAGGAAGCGACTAAAGTGAACGATGTCACGAACATGAGAGTATTCGATAAGTAGGGTAAGACCTTAAATCTTAGAATACTAGACATTGAGAATTCCCTAAGCCAATAGATGTTATCGAGAGAGATACCTCTAGGCTAATCCATGAGATTGTGAAGTGACTCCAAGAGAGGAGTTTGGGAATTTGAGTAGTCCAGTAGAGAACTGGACATTGGTGGACTTGAGGAGCTAAATGCATAGCCCCTTTTGTATTTGTAAGCCCCGTGGTGGGTCTTGTGTATGACCCTGCCTGGAGGTCGTGGCTAGGACTTAAAAGATGCCTTTGAGTATTGAGTATGGAATTGAGAACTTGAGTATTGAGTATTGAGAATTGAGCATGTGAGTATTGAGTTGAGACTTGAGAGAATTGAGTTGTAATTGAGTATTGAGTTGAGACTTGAGAGAATTGAGTTGTAATTGAGTATTGAGTTGAGATTGAGAGTAAGAGGATTTGAGTAAGTGTAACCCAAGTGAGTGGGTGGCAATGTAGAATGAATTGAGGCATAGTGAGGTATAACCCTCTTGCCTAAGTAAAGAACAAATTAACTAACCTCTTGATGTGTGTGTTAGTGTTTGTGTTCTTCGTTGAACCTTGATTGTGTTGACATACATATACAATGTATTGTTGTCTTGCATGCTGCTTGAACTAAAATGAACCACATGCTCTCGACCAAATAGTCGGCGTACCCTCGCTAGTACGCGGGGTATGCGGAAGTCATATGCAGCAATTTTGCTGAGCCCCTAGGGACATCGTTTTTATTTTCTAGGTACCTTGAAGCCGTCAACCGTTCGAGAGTATGACGGGGTTGCTATTGAATATGGGTAGTCGTTTAAGAATTCGCGTTTGTTGTATTGTGGATTTGTAAGACCGAAAGGTCATTGTTAGACTTGGGAATTGTAGATACTCGATATAGAACAGTATGGAAATTGTATTTTTATATATTGTAATTGAAGGTTGAATTTGGTTTGAGAATTGTTTAAGGAAATGGAATGTATTGTTGTATAGAGTACTCGGTGTAAGACCCATCAGACCGATATTGTATTTGATGGTTGTAATTGAGTTGGGATCGGCCTTGTTAGTCACGTGGGTGACTAACGGCATTGTTTCACCCCCGGTTGTATTGGATTTTCCACTGCTTGTGAATTAGTATTGGAGACGGGTTAGGAATTAATGGTGTGATTACCGGTAGGGGTGTTACATTGTCAAAGGAGATGAAGAGAGTGGACAACTAGACTACTTTGGGGGTACAGAAAGATTTTATAGAGTTGGAATATGATGCTCCTAGAGTTGGTGATAGGGATCCCATTGTTGTTGTATTTAGATGCACATGGTTTGATGTTTACAACAATAGACATGGGATAAAAAGAGATAACGGTGTGATGATCAATTCTAAGAAATTTCTAAACACCGGTGAGCCATTTGCATTGGCATCCCAAGTGAGACAAGTTTATTACACAAAGGTTCATAACGAACCAGGCTGGAAAACTTGTATTTATACTACTCCTCGTAACTTTAGCAATGTCCTAATTATTGATGATGATGAATGTGAAGAAGAGACTGTGTTGGATGATCTTTTCATGGATGATGGACTACAAAATATGGTGGAAAACGATCAAGGAGAAAATGAGTTGTCAGCAAGAATTGATGTACCTCCAACTGTCGTGAACACAGATTCAGTGCTAAGAGTGACAGAATATGATGATAGTGAGCAAGAGGAGGAGCTCGAAGAAGAATAAGATGAACTTGATGAAGAGGAGGACGTGGTGGATCCTCTTGCTAGTGTATATGATTTTGGCGATGAGGAGGAGCTATCATGATCACGTCTGGTTAGTAGTTGATTGCTTCTGATCTTACTGCTAAATTAATAGTATATATATACAATCACTGATAATTAAATTCATTTGTTGGTGCAAATTCTGTTCTACATAGAGCTCTATGTGAGTATGCCCATGAAATTCTGCAACATGTTATTTGTGTTTCTTTGCTTGTTCTACTTCGATGTGGCTTTGGGAGGGACTTATTTTTTCTGGTTGTTACAGGTTCGAAAGCTCAAATTTTTTTTTTAAAATAAAACAAAAAAAAGCTTTGATAGTGATTATTGGTTTTCTACTGCTGTTTACATACTCCCTATTGCACCTAATGGTTGCTTTGCTTCAGTTGCTTCAGTCTTCAGTATTCAGTCTTCAGTTGCTTTGCTTCAGTCTTCAGTTGTTAATTTTGTCATATCCAGGTTAATACCAGCAAGAGAAGAGAGGCAAAACTATCTTTTTGACCGATAAAGAATAAAGATTCCCTCTGCCATTTCAGAATACAGTCTTATATACTCATCTGTACATTCAACAGACTCCCATTTATCTATGTGTTCCTCTTCTGCCAATATATTGTCATTTCCCAAAACTTGAAGATTGTCATTTCCCAAAAGCTGAAGACTGTCATGTATGTTGCAGTCTGTATAGTGCAATGTTCCGTGATAAAATTTGTCTGTCATTTATTATTTCAATGTTCTTTATCTGAAAAGTGTAATTTAAAATTTCAATAATGTTTATCTAGGTTCATTTCATTTCTACACTATAAAATAGTTACTCATTAGAAATTCTTACCCATGTTCCTTGCTATTCAGCACTAATAGATTTACTATACGCATATTGAAGATGAAGAATACTCATGCAGCATCATGTTCTTACCAGAACAAGATAGATTACATCGACTTGGCAACACCAGACAATAGTGAAAAAGAAGAAGACAATCTTCAGGTTAATTCAAAGAAAGGGAAAGACAAGAAGAAAGCAAGCATTGAAGAAGACAGTTTTCTTGTTAGTTACGCAAAAGGGAAGAGTAAGATGGCAAATACTGAAGGGAAACCAATTGTGCTGGCTTTACCTGTTCAAAGAGTCACTCCACCAGACTTCACTGCTAGTTTTTTCTCCTGATTTAGCTGCTAATCTGCCGCCAAAGTTTACTGTCCAAATAACTAATCAATTACCACCAGATTTTGTCCATGATCCAAATGCTCCTGATGATGATGAGGGAGTATGTATTATGCAATGAATAAAAGGTGACTTTGTTGCTGTTTATGTCCAGCTTTAGTAGCTAATATGCTCCTGACTCTTCACCACTCTCTAGAAGATGCTCCTGAATCATCAGTTGTTGTCAACTTTAAGTGTTGACTACTTTTGTAACACCCTATCCCACATTAACACACTTAACAACACTCTGCAGCGGAAAACATACTTCATCACATTACTTATCTCGTTGGTGTCACACGCCGTTAACCACCCACGTGGCTAACAAGGCTATTACATATACAATGTATCGGTTTGATGGACTAGATTCCCGAGCGACTACACATTACTGTCCCTTTCCATTAACAACAATAACAACATTCACCTTTCAACTGTACCGAGTGTTCACATACTAATGCCGATAACAATTTCAGTCTTACTACACCTACTGTACATATACAACTTAAATGATTACCCATGTACAAACGACTACCCCGTCCTACTCTCGAACGGCTTCCAGCTCCTTGTACCTGAAATAGGAAAAAGAAGAGAAAAGGGTGGCCGCCCAGGGGCTCAGCACCTTTGCTGGTATGGTAATCCCGCAGCCCGCATGCTACCGGGCCACGCACAACTAATTGTCGTCTTAGCATGCGGTTGATTATATTTGAATCATGCATGTAATCTACAACTCACAACACATTACACTGTACAACAACGGCTCAATAAAACAGCCAACACATCTACACTTGATAAATCACTCATTGTGATCTTTAACCCCTAGAGTGTTTCTCCTTATTGGAGCTATTTCCTTAATAGACGACACTTACCCACCAATCGGGTTATCCTTAAACGCCTCTTACAATAGACTGGAAATCATATCCATGATCCACATACTCCACATCTTAACAACATATCACATCACATCGCAAAAAGAATTGCAGCACAACAATAATACATAACATAGCGGGAACGGTTCCCTTTATGAACCGGCCCAAACATAGTCAGTTCACTTGTAGCCTAGAGAATGTTGCCAGACTCATGATAAGCTCGTTACATAACTCGTTACCGTCTCGTTAAATGAACGGATAACTTAATACAAGGTGCCTCGGATATAGTGATCCAAGCACACCGAACAAACATAAACCTAGTATGCCCCTGTGGCCCGACGTGAGTCAGTAAAATAGCCTTGGTTAAGCTAAAGGGAAGGTTGGAACCCAAATTGGAAAACAACCATAACATACAAAGAGAATCGAACCGGTTATGACATCGACTCCCATACTCACACGCGTGGCCGAAACAGACCGGACTCCTCACTTCCCCCGTTAGCACTTGTTAGAAGTTCAACATTGAACTCAATAAACAATCACAAACATTGGGTTAAGTCTTGTTAGACACACACAAGGGAAGAGAGAGTCATACATTCACACACAAACATCACATGACTATCTCACGCATAGCCGTGGTTAGAACGTTCCTTAGGTCGGAGACGTTATTACCGGATACCGTTCTCTTACGTTTACCTAATAGTGGTTAACTAGCCTTTCATGCGCATTCGAGGTTACCGGTATCGGCACGTAAACACACAACAACAATAACGACTATAAACTCGTTTCATGATTTATCTTATAACGTGGCAAACATACAGAAAAACACATTGGCATACAAGCCAGTGTGATCCGGTAGGACACTGGTTGCGAGAAAACCATACCTGTCACCGGAGTCCACTCTATCATGTCCACTTATGTTCCTCGAACAATTCTCGAACAACTGGTAATATTACATGTACTTTTATTAATATCGGGGTAACATGATTGTTTAAAGTCTAATGCTCATATCTTATCCCCGTTAACTAGTTAAATAACTTCACATTTTAACTTGTTTTACTTTTTCATTTTTAATACAACTTTTCCCCCACTAAATTGTCATTATAACTCACTTAACATGTCCTTAACAATCTTATAACATCATTACTTAATAATCCCCATCATCCTATAACCTTAAACAATGTTTTTGGTCCGACCGACCTTACCGACCGACCTTACACAAGGTCGGTCCATTCCAGAACATATTACCGTCAAAAATTCCACTCCGACCGACCTTGCAAGTTCGGTCCACAAGGTCGGTCCATTCCAGAAACAATTCCCGTTCAAAAATTTAGACACGACCGACCTTGCAAGTCCGGTCCCAAGGTCGGTCCATTCCAGAAACTTAATCCGTACCAAAAATACAAGCCCGACTGACCTTGCAAGTCCGGTCCCCAAGGTCGGTCCATTCCAGAAACTCTTTCCGGTAGTGTAAACTGAGCTCGACCGACCTTGCAGGTCCGGTCCCTAAGGTCGGTCGGCTCCAGACCTTTGTGTCTACATTCCCATTTGACTCCAAACTTCACCTCATAGTGCCCTAGTATGTTCTAACCACATTTGGCACTTCAAACACATCTTTAGCCATGTACTAAACTCCTTAAATCACACACCAAAACCATCTTTATCATTCCACAAATTCCTTACAAAATTCCTAGCACTTGCAATGTTTTCTCCTTAGGATTTCTAAGTGGTGAGTCATGCCTATAACTCCACTAACCAAAATGTTACCTTACCACCATTACCACTACTCCAAGGGGATTATTTCACACTTACACCTCCCTTACACAATCTCCTTTTATTTTCCACTAGTTCACACTTAGTCTTCACAAGGCATTATTTTTCCTTTGATCACCAAAACTTGCACAAAACTTAGTATTTCATACAACATAACTTTGGTGTGTTTACAACACCCATTTGATTTCTAAATCCTCCAAGACTATGCCCAAGGCATCATAACACTTAAGGACACCATATTTCACTTGTTTCACCATCCTAACACTTAACAAATCCCTAATACCTTCTAGGTCATAAAATCCCATTAGAATACATAAACTCCTTTGTTTATCAACTAAATTTTGCCATAGCTTCTCTTGTATATTATCACACCCAAACACTTAGGTTTTCACCATTTAACATCCAAGAACACTTAAATCCATCAAGAATATTCTCACACACAAAACTTCACCAAATTTACACTACATCACAATATAGTGCACAAACTTAAATTGCTTGGCACGTAGGCCCTTAAGTAACATAAACCTTAAACACTGAATTTCCCACATATATATTGCCTTTGACCTGCAAATACACCCAACAATACATATGCCCTTAATAAACTCCTTGAGAGCATTTTTCTAGCTCATTTGCCATTGGCTCCTTAGGTATTTTATTAAGCAAATCAAGCTCATTTTTCCTAGGCATTTAAACTACATTGAGATAGTTTGTTTACCTCTTTTCTTCAAGATTTTTACTTGGACACTCTTGTTCTTCCTTGTTTGGAACGGCAAGAGTACTTGACTACTTGTCAATGTTCTAATCAATACACAAGTAAAACCAATGAGCATTCAAGCTTCATGCTTAAACTCATTTACAAACCCTAGGTTATATATATATTGTCTTTACACATTAGGATAGTTGTTTTACCTTGAAATAAAAGAGAGCTAGAATAAGCATCAAGAGAGGACTCCTCCTTGTCCTTTGAAGATTGAAATGGAGCTATGAAAGAACAAGAGAAGACACCATCAAGGGGTGATTCTCGGTTACACACAAAACAAGAGGAAATGTTGTTTTTCTTTGGTTTTCTTTACCTTGAGACAAAGGAGAATGACAAGGCATGAAAATATGAGCTCAAGCTCCTTCAATGGTGAATATCCATGGCACCGAAATGGAGTTCTTGAAGATTTGAAAAGATAGAAGTGTAGAGCTTGGTCTAACTAAGACAAATATGGTCTTAGTATTTGATTTGGAGCATGGAGTTGGATTTGGCAAGGAAATGAAGATGGAGAAGAGAGGTTACTATAGCCCATCGTTTTTGAAGAAGAGAGGAGAGAATGAAGACGGTGGGAACAAGGAGAAAAGAAGAGAATGAGATGAGAGGTCTACCTTGTTTAGATATTTATGTAATAAAGTAGAATAGTACTTTACTTTATGTCTTCCTTTCTTTAATTGATTTGCAAAGGGTGGTGACTCACCTTACAAAACCGGCCCCCTTATATTACTTAGGGGTGTTTTGGTCTTTGTTGACCAATTAACTTACTTATATTGACTTATGTCATAAACTTGCATATTTTAGTTACTATTCACAAAAACAAGGCACATATTTGTGAAATTTTTGATTTCCCATTGATTTAGACTTCCAAATGTGATACTAAGTAGTAAACATGTTAATTAAAGAGTAATGATGGACATTTAGCCATTCAAAACTCATTTACAAGATAATTTTTCAAAAATGTGCTTTAAGACTCCTTAAAGCACATTTTGTATTTTAACTTGTTTTCAAGCTTGGTTTTCTTTAGTAATTGATTTAATATGTTCATTAACATATTTATAAGGTATAGGTATGACCTTTAGGTCTTATACAAATTTATCCCAAGCTTAGAGCACATTTTTGCCCATATTGACTTTAAGGTATTTATTTGTGTTTTATTTGGTTTAACTGTCCACCAAGGTTTCCTAAGGACTTAATTAGCCTTATTAAATCATAATTGAATATCACTAAGTCTTGGTAGGCTCTTTGGGTCCCAACCAAGTTCACTCCAAGCTTAGAGCATGTTTTTGCTCAAGTTGTGTCTTAGTGCTTTATTGTGTTTTACTACGGTTTAAATTGTTCACTGATATTTCTAAGGCACTTTTTAGCCTTTAAATACCATAGTTTACTGTTTAAACAATATATCAAGGTTTGGGGTATTTCAATCTACCCCCCTTAAAAGAACTTCGTCCTCGAAGTTCACACTTCCCACACATCATTGGATTTAAAACACAGGGATTACTTATAAAAATAAGACTTTCATAACCAAACATACTTTACATCACACCCTCGGACTTAATGGTCCGGGTAACATATTCACATCCATACCTAACATAACATAACATAACATACTTACGTGATAACCTCGGACTTAGTGGTCCGGGTACCTTAACAACATTTAGACCCATAGGTCTTGATAACATACACTTTTGGAACTCAAGGTCAAAATAATATTTATTACACATACCACACAACATGTCATAGCATGTATAACAATAAAAAATATCTTTGATATACGCTGTGATCCCGCAGAACCCGGTCGCGATGGACACCTTCCGTCCTCGTTCCTTTGGGAGATCAAAACAATCACTTAAATTTAAAATTTTTCCTTGTGAGGTTAAGTAACAGAACTTTAATTATGTAAAGTATCTATCGACGTTTTATAAATTCTAATTCGAAATCCTTTTGAAAACACATACAACTCCAAGTCCAACTTATGCTCTTTGCTTCTTTGCTTAGCGTGGTTATTTGCGACCACTTATAGGGAGCTTCAAGAATCATCCAACCCTGATGTGATTAGCATCAGTGTCGAACTATCCTTCCACCCCAATTTGTGTTCGGCTTCCCTTGATCGCATGCAAATCAAGTTCCACTTCCCACTTCATTTTCACGCACCAAATAATACACTCATTTCCAATTTCCTATCTTTTAGTCTTTCTAGTCATAATCATTACATCTTCAAGGGATTGAACTTCGTCTATCAGTTATTTCCATTCACTTTTAATCAAGTTACCTAGGGAATCTTATTCTCACTAGGTTCTATGTCGGTTTCATACCCTCTCATGAATCACTATATTGTATATATACACATATATTTTATCAAAATACAACACACAGTTTCACATCTATACACTGTTGGGGTTTTTTTTGTTCCCCGGGAGTTTCTCTACTCCCCACACTTGTACTATCACACACAACTGTTAATAAATCAACACACTTATCACAATGGTATTCGCATCTTCTGTGCGCAATTACCACAATTAAACCATGAATGAATGTGTATGTTTACGTAACACACACACCAATCATCAAAACAAATTATATTATTTTGTGCTATGCACAACATAGGTCACGTACACTTGTACGGTAATATACACTAAGTGGTTTTGCGCTCTACCCCCCATTAAAAGGGATTACGCCCACGTAATCAATCACTTAATCATTGGTTTAAAACGTTCTGCCGTCGTGAAGTACTTTAACTTCCACGCGGTCTATTATACAATGCATTCTGATTAGGGGATCTTAACCATATTGGCGGTTTAGTTCCTAAACCAAGAATTCTCATTGGAGTTTGTTTAACTCTTAACTGGTTTCGGTTCTGGCCTGTGAGGCTTCTAGGCATTAATAATTAGCCGTTCACTCATGTTCACCATGCACATTCAACACTTGAATCACTGGCTCACTAGTTTCTGCTGCGAAACTCTAATAACTATAGGGCTCAGTTTGCCCCATTCGTTATTCTTACTGTATTGTACATCTCCCATTTATCACCTTTATCTTGGTAATAATGGTTTCTCAACCGATGCGTGGTATCCCTGACCGTGAGCAAATTCTGTGAGTTTTAAAACTTTCCATCCACTTCTCTAATAATTTACTGTGTAAACTGCTACGTATTTCACAATGATTGACTTGTTTCTTTTGACTTACTGTCGGTTGAGGTTGAGCTACTACCCCAATGTGTAGTGCTCTCTCAGTTATTTCCCACACTTGAGGTATATTCCATACCGATATCTAGTATTCCGTGGTACTGCAGTCACTTGTTGCTAATCCTGCCTCCACATTTGGTTTTGTACAAGTATTCTTTCACTGGTACGACCTTGCATTTTCTATGCATCTGTCACTATGTCGTTATAAGCCGCTTTCTATTTCCTCCACAATTAACATGTCCCGAATCCTAGCTATCTCACTCGATCATTACTGCACAAGTGCAATACCAAAACACTCAGTCATACAGAGTGCAGAGGCGTAAACTCTTGACTGTAAATCTCTTATGCGATTCGTAATGGAATTCACACTGTCTTCACTGGGACTCTTATCTCGTAATACTTGCTACTGGCTTACTGCCCAGTTTATTTGCTATACTTATCGTTGTATCTTCGCTGGGTCTAACTCATAACTCTGCTTATTTGCCATACTATCATTTAATAATACTTATACAACGGTCACTTTCTGTGCACCGTGTTCTTTCTTCTTGCACAACACTAACTTACATGGTATTCACTGTCATATTAGTTTTCACACATATACTTACATCATCCGTTTGGACGACTACAGAATGCTCCTTGAGCGTTGCTCACTCGAGTTACAAGCCGGCGTTATTCAGCTCGGTGCTTCACTTTATACACACATGCTACTAAACTTACTATTTTCTCGCAATGACAACATGGTCAATTCTTGACATGTTTCTTGAACTTGGTTCACATAACTACCGCTACTGCGGTCTCACAATATCGAGAGGTATCCCCACTCTTAATGCAGTGGTTCGTTCTCCACTATATTCACATATACAACATAAACTTCTGTAATCAATCAAATTTACATAACATATCTTGCTTGTGGCTTATAAGCCTTATTGTCTTGAGCTGCGCTCATTGTAGGCTGTCCACACACATGTACTTCTCTGTATAATGTTACATGGTTTGGACGCCATATTGGGCTCCATGACAATGTCATTGCATCATGTTTCCTTTCATGGGATGCCCCTTAGGATTGTCAGTCCGTCTCCTGACAACTTATGTCTAAACTGGGTGTTAGTTTTAACCCTTATGTTTCCGTCACATTATTTCGTTCAACAATTGTTGATGCAAACACCCTTCAAGGATTTCTCCTGGGTGTTGCTAAGTTATGCCATTACATCTGGTTCGTACTTATTGGTATATTCAGTTAGCCACGCCGTTTGCGTTCTTAACTGGCTTATTATCCTCTTCTGTGAAGATCAACATTCCCTGGTAGTGTAGATATTCATTCTGGGAGTTTCATCCCGTTCATTGCACATTAATGTGTCCACATTAAGCATTTGCCTCGTCATGTACAGGCTGGGTCGCCGTTCCAGCTATCATGTTTACCCCTCGGGATTCTTGAGACATATGTGATGTCTTTACATAACAGTTAGTGCACTTCGCACCTCCTCACTCTTAAACATTTCCTTGAAATGAATTCACTAATTCCTTTAGTCTCGTTAACTTAACTGAGTTCCTTTACTTTAACCATTCTTGCTAATCCGTTGCTCTTGCTCTTGTGACCGTAGTATGGAGTCGACTACTTCCCGTGTTCCGGACTCTACTTGTATACATATGTGGGGTACCATGCTGATACATTGCTACTTACCCAACTAACCCGTAAGTAGGTCTGTCAGGCCTACAAGCTCCTATCGGAGTGCGGTCGTCACACATTACAGTTGGTACACTCGTAGTGTTCGTCACACGCCTAGGTGAAGTATTCTGTTGTCAACTCCCTTATATTGTCCCGTGACAATATGCATTCCGTGCTTCCCGAACTTAATCAAGGGAAAGTTTATCCACTGTTGTATCTTTGTCAACTGCCCTTGGTTTTACTGGTTTGGTTTAGAAGAAGGTTAGAAAGAAGTATTGGTTTGAAAGAAAATCTGGTTTTGAAAGAAAAGAGTTTGAAATAAATCTAAGCTTGAAAGAAAAATTCTCATGGTTCACAACGTCTTCTTGCCTTAACCAAGTCTAGCTTCTTGCTGACTGGTGTACTTCCAATTACAGAGGTTAGGCTATCAAGCCCTTCCACGGTTATGATGATCACAGTTAACTTCGCGGTACTTTACCAAGTACTTTGTATTTGTTATAAATTTCCCGAACATCCCTGTTATAGCAGCACTTGCCATGGCAAGTGCGCCATGCTAACTGGCTTATCGGTTCTACATTTACCGGTTGCGGTATTGTTTTTATTTTCACTGTCATCAGTGGCCTTGTTGGCCCCCACTTGATCTTACAGTCTAGACATTAAATCCCCTGGGTGACTTCTCACTGTCTTCACATAATAATCATTAACTAGGGTGTTTCCCATCCTTGGAGTACCCTCTTTTTTTTGTATTGTTTCCTCTTCGTAGCCCGTTCCACGCATTTGTCGTGGTTTCTGAGACTTGTCTCTTGTTTGGGCACTACGTTGTAGTTCCTTTGCGGTTGGTATACCATGGGTGTATCATTTAACAACTGTGGTCCCGTAGACACTCGTCTCGGGTTTCATTAATCCACTTCCTGCCTGTTGCACGGTTAGTGCGTTGCAAGCTGGTTGTACTCGACTGCTCAGCATGTCGACCCAGGTTGCTGGAAATTCCATTCTTCTATACACAAGATTCTTCATTCTTCGCTAGTAAATGCGGTTAACGTTGTTCAGATGGAAACCGTCTCCGGGATTCCAAGTTTTCGGGATCGACCGTATGACAGGTTCTCCGTACCTTTAGAGGTATTTAATGACAGCCAGATCAGGTATCCCGGGTATGAGAGGACTTCCATCTCTCTGGCGTTGTTTCTCAAGTTATAAAACAGGGATTGTGGAGGGCGGGAAGGATATAGTAGGTTTCCAGTATTCACTGGTAGTTCCTAACTAGCGTATCTCTCACGCTATCACTCAACCCTTAACCCAAAGTCTTAAACTCCTAACTCGGTACTTCCTAAGCTCGGTAATTCAGTCATCAGAGCGATACTTCGCTCTGATACCACTTTTTGTAACACCCCATCCCACATTAACACACTAAACAACACTCTGCAGCGGAAAACATACTTCATCACATTACTTATCTCGTTGGTGTTACACGCCGTTAACCACCCACGTGGCTAACAAGGCTATTACATATACAATGTATCGGTCTGATGGACTAGATTCCCGTGCGACTACACATTACTGTCCCTTTACATTAACAACAATAACAACATTCACCTTTCAACTGTACCGAGTGTTCACAAACTAATGCCGATAACAATTTCGGTCTTACTACACCTACTGTACATATACAACTTAAATGATTACCCATGTACAAACGACTACCCCGTCCTACTCTCGAACGGCTTCCAGCTCCTTGTACCTGAAATAGGAAAAAGAAGAGAAAAGGGTGGCCCCCCAGGGGCTCAGCACCTTTGCTGGTATGGTAATCCCGCAGCCCGCATGCTACCGGGCCACGCACAACTAATTGTCGTCTTAGCATGCGGTTGATTATATTTGAATCATGCATGTAATCTACAACTCACAACACATTACACTGTACAACAACGGCTCAATAAAACAACCAACACATCTACACTTGATAAATCACTCATTGTGATCTTTAACCCCTAGAGTGTTTCTCCTTATTGGAGCTATTTCCTTAATAGACGACACTTACCCACCAATCGGGTTATCCTTAAACGCCTCTTACAATAGACTGGAAATCATATCCATGATCCACATACTCCACATCTTAACAACATATCACATCACATCGCAAAAAGAATTGCAGCACAACAATAATACATAACATAGCGGGAACGGTTCCCTTTATGAACTGGCCCTAACATAGTCAGTTCACTTGTAGCCTAGAGAATGTTGCCAGACTCATGATAAGCTCGTTACATAACTCGTTACCGTCTCGTTAAATGAACAGATAACTTAACACAAGGTGCCTCGGATATAGTGATCCAAGCACACCAAACAAACATAAACATAGTATGCCCCTGTGGCCCGACGTGAGTCAGTAAAATAGCCTTGGTTAAGCTAAAGGGAAGGTTGGAACCCAAATTGGAAAACAACCATAACATACAAAGAGAATCGAACCGGTTATGACATCGACTCCCATACTCACACGCGTGGCCGGAACAGACCGGACTCCTCACTTCCCCCGTTAGCACTTGTTAGAAGTTCAACATTGAACTCAATAAACAATCACAAACATTGGGTTAAGTCTTGTTAGACACACACAAGGGAAGAGAGAGTCATACATTCACACACAAACATCACATGACTATCTCACGCATAGCCGTGGTTAGAACGTTCCTTAGGTCGGAGACGTTATTACCGGATACCGTTCTCTTACGTTTACCTAATTGTGGTTAACTAGCCTTTCATGTGCATTCGAGGTTACCGGTATCGGCACGTAAACACACAACAACAATAACGACTATAAACTCGTTTCATGATTTATCTTATAACGTGGCAAACATACAGAAAAACACATTGGCATACAAGCCGGTGTGATCCGGTAGGACACAGGTTGCAAGAAAACCATACCTGTTACCGGAGTCCACTCTATCATGTCCACTTATGTTCCTTGAACAATTCTCGAACAACTGGTAATATTACATGCACTTTTATTAATATCGGGGTAACATGATTGTTTAAAGTCTAATGCTCATAACTTATCCCCGTTAACTAGTTAAATAACTTCACATTTTAACTTGTTTTACTTTTTCATTTTTAATACAACTTTTCCCCCACTAAATTGTCATTATAACTCACTTAACATGTCGTTAACAATCTTATAACATCATTACTTAATAATCCCCATCATCCTATAACCTTAAACAATGTTTTTGGTCCGACCGACCTTACCGACCGACCTTACACAAGGTCGGTCCATTCCAGAACATATTACCGTCAAAAATTCCACTCCGACCGACCTTGCAAGTTCGGTCCACAAGGTCGGTCTATTCCAGAAACAATTCCCGTTCAAAAATTTAGACACGACCGACCTTGCAAGTCCGGTCCCAAGGTCGGTCCATTCCAGAAACTTAATCCATACCAAAAATACAAGCCCGACCGACCTTGCAAGTCCGGTCCCCAAGGTCGGTCCATTCCAGAAACTCTTTCCGGTAGTGTAAACTGAGCTCGACCGACCTTGCAGGTCCGGTCCCTAAGGTCGGTCGGCTCCAGACCTTTGTGTCTACATTCCCATTTGACTCCAAACTTCACCTCATAGTGCCCTAGTATGTTCTAACCACATTTGGCACTTCAAACACATCTTTAGCCATGTACTAAACTCCTTAAATCACACACCAAAACCATCTTTATCATTCCACAAATTCCTTACAAAATTCCTAGCACTTGCAATGTTTTCTCCTTAGGATTTCTAAGTGGTGAGTCATGCCTATAACTCCACTAACCAAAATGTTACCTTACCACCATTACCACTACTCCAAGGGTATTATTTCACACTTACACCTCCCTTACACAATCTCCTTTTATTTTCCACTAGTTCACACTTAGTCTTCACAAGGCATTATTTTTCCTTTGATCACCAAAACTTGCACAAAACTTAGTATTTCATACAACATAACTTTGGTGTGTTTACAACACCCATTTGATTTCTAAATCCTCCAAGACTATGCCCAAGGCATCATAACACTTAAGGACACCATATTTCACTTGTTTCACCATCCTAACACTTAACAAATCCCTAATACCTTCTAGGTCATAAAATCCCATTAGAATACATAAACTCCTTTGTTTATCAACTAAATTTTGCCATAGCTTCTCTTGTATATTCTCACACCCAAACACTTAGGTTTTCACCATTTAACATCCAAGAACACTTAAATCCATCAAGAATATTCTCACACACAAAACTTCACCAAATTTACACTACATCACAATATAGTGCATAAACTTAAATTGCTTGGCACGTAGGCCCTTAAGTAACATAAACCTTAAACACTGAATTTCTCACATATATATTGCCTTTGACCTGCAAATACACCCAACAATACATATGCCCTTAATAAACTCCTTGAGAGTATTTTTCTAGCTCATTTGCCATTGGCTCCTTAGGTATTTTATTAAGAAAATCAAGCTCATTTTCCCTAGGCATTTAAACTACATTGAGATAGTTTGTTTACCTCTTTTCTTCAAGATTTTTACTTGGACACTCTTGTTCTTCCTTGTTTGGAAATCGGCAAGAGTACTTGACTACTTGTCAATGTTCTAATCAATACACAAGTAAAATCAATGAGCATTCAAGCTTCATGCTTAAACTCATTTACAAACCCTAGGTTATATATATATATTGTCTTTACACATTAGGATAGTTGTTTTACCTTGGAATAAAAGAGAGCTTGAATAAGCATCAAGAGAGGACTCCTCCTTGTCCTTTGAAGATTGAAATAGAGCTATGAAAGAACAAGAGAAGACACCATCAAGGGGTGATTCTCGGTTACACACAAAACAAGAGGAAATGTTATTTTTCTTTGGTTTTCTTTACCTTGAGACAAAGGAGAATGACAAGGCATGAAAATATGAGCTCAAGCTCCTTCAATGGTGAATCTCCATGGCACCAAAATGGAGTTCTTGAAGATTTGAAAAGATATAAGTGTAGAGCTTGGTCTAACTAAGACAAATATGGTCTTAGTATTTGATTTGGAGCATGGAGTTGGATTTGGCAAGGAAATGAAGATGGAGAAGAGAGGTTACTATAGCCCATCGTTTTTGAAGAAGAGAGGAGAGGATGAAGACGGTGGGAATAAGGAGAAAAGAAGAGAATGAGGTGAGAGGTCTACCTTGTTTAGATATTTATGTAATAAAGTAAAATAATACTTTACTTTATGTCTCCCGTTCTTTAATTGATTTGCAAATGGTGGTGACTCACCTTACAAAAACCGGCCCCCTTATATTACTTAGGGGTGTTTTGGTCTTTGTTGACCAATTAACTTACTTATATTGACTTATGTCATAAACTTGCATATTTTAGTTACTATTCACAAAAACAAGGCACATATTTGTGAAATTTTTGATTTTCCATTGATTTAGACTTCCAAATGTGATACTAATTAGTACACATGTTAATTAAAGAGTAATGATGGACATTTAGCCATTCAAAACTCATTTACAAGACAAATTTTCAAAAATGTGCTTTAAGACTCCTTAAAGCACATTTTGTATTTTAACTTGTTTTCAAGCTTGGTTTTCTTTAGTAATTGATTTAATATGTTCATTAACATATTTATAAGGTATAGGTATGACCTTTAGGTCTTATACAAATTTATCCCAAGCTTAGAGCACATTTTTGCCCATATTGACTTTAAGGTATTTATTTGTGTTTTATTTGGTTTAACTGTCCACCAAGGTTTCCTAAGGACTTAATTAGCCTTATTGAATCATAATTGAATATCACTAAGTCTTGGTAGGCTCTTTGGGTCCAAACCTAGTTCACTCCAAGCTTAGAGCATGTTTTTGCTCAAGCTGTGTCTTAGTGCTTTATTGTGTTTTACTACGGTTTAAATTGTTCACTGATGTTTCTAAGGCACTTTTTAGCCTTTAAATACCATAGTTTAATGTTTAAACAATATATCAAGGTTTGGGGTATTTCAACTTTAAGTGTTGACGTTTTAATTATGCTTTTGTTCAGAAAATTCTATGTAATGGGTTCATAAGATTCTATGTAATGGCTTCGCCATTAGAGTAATGGGTTCAGAAAATTCTATATAATGGGTTCAGACAATTCTACGTTTTAATTTGTTGCTGTCTACTTTAATGTTGTAATACTTCATCAATAGAGTAATGGGTTCAGAAAATTATATGTAATTGGTGTTCATCTATCTATATTTGGTGCTCTCTATATTTTAGTGAATCCATTCCACCTGTATACAAACCTGCACTTAATTAGAACTAGGCTTTTTCTAAAGTTAAAAAAAACAGACTTAACATTTGGGTGTGACCTTTTTGTAAAGTCCAAGATTTGAACTCAGAACTATGGGGTAATTGTTTCAGATCTTTACCACTACACCATGAGTCTAAATTCAGTAAAGTAGTAATGAGATAACGTTTAAAAAGAAAAAAAGGAGCCACTGTATTTATAAAGTGACATATCTCAAATTTCTATCCCCAGTTCTGGAGTTCATTTTTCCAATTAGTAATCTTGAGTTCTCTCTTCCCCCGGTAGACTTATTTCATGAGTTCTCTTGTTCTTTAACTTTCTCTAGTTCCTCTTTTCCCATCGTTCTCAAATTTCTTGAGTTCTTCTTCAAATTCTTCTTCTGACGGTAGTAGTAGTAGTACGGTGAGACAGAACCTGGAAAGTCTAACGGGACGGCGAAGAAAATACCTAATTTCTCTACACTTCTGGTGACTTACTATCGGTATCGGTGGTTTGGGACCTGAATTCTCGTTTCAGATACCTCTGGTTGAGTTCCTCGTTGTTGGTGAGTTCAACTTCCTTCATTATTCTTGCTAGATTTTAGGGCTCATGGTTTTGAGATTTATGTTCAGAGATACATAATTAGGGTATAGTATTAAGGGGGAATTGTTCTGAGCACACTATTAGTTTGTTAGCTTCAAAGACAGATCAAATTGGTGGCAGCATTAGTGCCAAATCTCTAATCAATATCGTTAGGGGCTCTATTTGCTTAATTTGAAATAATACTTTTCCTGGATGAACATTAATTTATTAAAAATGGATTTGTTGAAAGAGAAGCATGACCGTGGTTGATTGCCTGAGTTAGATATGGGCTTACCCTTCCATTAGGCTTTGCTCTCTGAACTGTGCTGACAACCTTTGACATTCTACTCCATCTGTTCTTTTTTTTATTGTTGTAAAAGTTAGTCTGCCCGCCATTCTCTTGTATGTCTGTTATGCTTTGTTCTCATAGAAACATATATCTTGGAGGTGTACATTCTTGGTCCTCATATCCCTGCTTAATTCAGATTGAATTTCTTGCGAACTAGACCCCTGCTTGCCTACAGAGCACTGCATTTATTTGCTATCTTCCTTTTATTATTCTCTCTCATTCCAATCTAACTAAGTAGATGTATTAAGTTCGAAAATCTCAGTAGATATATAGATCTCAATCCACACTTATTAATTTATTTTACTTGCTTCTGGTTTGTTATGTTTCTACATTCATGGCAGGCCTTTCTCTTCCCTTATTGTTTAAAATCAAGAATTAATGGATGGTAGTAATTAGGGAAATTGTCTGTATACTCATCTACTTTTTTAAAAAAACTATATTACTATGAGTACTCATAAATAAAACATATATATATATATATATATATATATATATATATATATATATATATATATATAAGAATAAAATACGATTAATGAAGTGATTTCCTTCTCTGAACTTGCCATTTATCAAGCTTGGATGATCATGATAAACTCTAATGTTACATGATGTATGAGCAGTTTGTTTTTGTAGTTTGTTACAACTACTAATGCCAATTTGGCTTCCCATGATTCAAGAATACTACTAGTTTTTGAAAACATTAAAAAAACTACTAATGCCAATTTACAAAACATTTTTGATGTACCAGCAGCACTACTAACTAACTGATTTACCACAACATTTACTTGCTTGTTTGTGCTGCTTTAGTTTTCTTGTCTTTTTGTCTGTTTTTGAAGTTCATTATGAGTAGTATGTAAATCAAAGGATTCTTTATCTATCTTATGAATAGTCAGTTTGGTCTGTTTACAGTCTACATATTAATTCTTTCTTGTATTATATGTTTATATTAGATTTAGTTTGCTATCATGAGTTCGGAAATTGTTGTTGAACCATCAGAAGGCCCAACTGAATCCTTTCAGCCTCAGTCGTCAAATGAAAGGAAGAGAAAAAGAGTGGGTAAGTGCTTGCAGTTTTAATTGTAAATTAGATTATATCTATCTGTTTCATTTGTGTTTTTTTTATTTAATATATTTGGAACTACTTGTTTTTTTGTAGGTCCATGTCGTGGTCAGAACAGAGCCTTGATGAAATACCCCAAACTTAGATATGGTGTTTAAATGATAAACTAAGATATAGGAACTGGGTAAAGTGCATGATGTTTTTCATGTTTCACAGCTAAAGAAATACATGCACCACCCCTCCCATGTGTTAGAACCTGAGAGGTTGACCTTAGAACCAAATATGAGATCCGTGGAGACTCCTCAGAGAATCTTGGACAGTAAGACTAGGGACACTCGCCATAAGTCAGTGCGGCTGGTGAAGGTTCTCTGGTCTAACCAGGATGTTGAAGAGGCCACGTGGGAATTAGAGGATAAGATGAGGGCGAAGTACCCTTCTTTGTTTACTGACTAGATCGTCTGTATAGGGTACGGGGCATACCCCCTTTTAAGGGGGGTAGAGCTTCCTCGCTTTTGAGTTAGGAAACGAACTTGTTGTCGTTTGTTTGGTTGTTTAAGATGTGATTTTGTGTAAGTTGCTACACTTTGGTGATAAGTTTGAGTTATGTATAATACTTATATATTGTATTTGTGATTGACCTTCAAGTCTTGAGATGTGTGAATGAGAATATAAGATGTGGTGTTAAGATTAAGAGAATTGAGTACCGTGAATGGTTAAGCATATATGTGAACTTTGGGGACAAAGTTCTTTTAAGGGGGGTAGATTGAAATACCCCAAACTTAGATATGGTGTTTAAATGATAAACTAAGATATAATAAGGCTAAAGAATGCCTTAGAAACATTAAGAAACCATTTTAATCAAAGAAAATATAAGGAAACACCAAATGAGCAGTTTAAGCAAAAACGTGCTCTAAGCTTGGAGAGACTTGGGTGAACACCCAAATATCATTCTTAGACCTTAGTAATATCCTAATGGTCATTTTAAGCCAATTACCAAAGAAAACCAAGCTCAAAAACAAGTTAAAACACAAATTGTGCTTTAAGGACTCTTAAAGCACATTTTTGAAAAATTGTCTTAGAAAGGGGTTTTAAGTGGCTAAATGCCCATGATTACTTCTTAATTAACTTATGTACTAATTAGTATCACATTAGGAAGTCTAAATCAATGGGAAATCAAAAATTTCACAAATATGTGCACTAATTTGTGAATAGTAACCAAATAGTGCCTAGTTTAGTCTTTAATCAATTAAGTCTAATTGATTGGTCAAACAAGACCATGACCAGCCTAGTTAATGAAGGGGGCTGGTTTTCTAAGGGTGTGAGTCACCAAGAGTATCCAATTAATGTTAGAAGAAAAAGAGAAAAGCAAGTTGTTACTATTTGCTTTTAAGGAATCAAATATCTTATATGCCATCTCTCTCCTCCTTTCTTCATTCTCCACCTTCTTCATCGATTTCTCTTGCTCTCTTTCTTCTCTCTCACGTAAGAAGCAACCTCCATGCTAGCTCCATCTTCATTTGCCCACATCTTGCTCATTTAAGCTCCAAAATCAAAACCAAGCACATATATCTCTTAGTTTGCTCAAGCTCTTTCTTCCTATCTTTTCAAAACTTCAAGAGCCTCATTTTGGAGCCAAAGCAAACCGCCATTAGAGGAGGAAACTCAAGCTTGGAGACTCCATTAGCTTCTCAATTCTCTTAAGGTAAAGAATATGTAAGAAAATCTAGGTTTCCATCACTTTCTCTCCATGTCCGAAAATTATCACTCATGGGGTTCCATTTTTATGCCTTGTTCTAGCTTGTTTTCTACTCTCCAAAGGATAAAGGAGGTCCTTCTTGCTTCATATCCAAGCTTGTCTTGAGAAACCAAGGTAAAACAATTAATTTAATACCTTAAAACACATTTTAACCTAGGGTTTGTTCCTTAGGGTTAATGTATTATCTAGCACTCATTGGGGTCATTGGATATTGGTTAGTACATTGGCAAGGAGAACTTGGTTGGTGACCGAGATTGTTCAAGGAAAAAGTTTAAGGAGGAAAGTTTGTGAGCTTGTAAAAGAACAAGGTAAATTACTTACCTTAAGGTGTTTTATTGTTTAAGGGAATGGGATTTAGATATGTGATTTGTTTAGTGTAGAGTTTACATTAGAAAAGGGCTATATATAACCTAGGAGAAACAATGACTATGTTTGAGAACTTGTGACTAAGGAGCCAATGAGAAAAGAGATAGTCAAACAATGTTGAGATGAATTACAAGAAGCATTTTATTTCAATGGGAGCCTTGTTGTGTGTATTTGCAGGTTAAAGGCAAATATATGTGGAAATTCAGTGGTTAAGATTATTGTCATTTAAGGGCCTAAGTGCCAAGCATTTTAAGGTTATACACTATATGATGATGTGGTGTTGAAATACCCCAAACCTAAGTATGCTAATTAAACATCAAATCATGATGTATAAAGGCTAAAATATGCCTTAGAAAGATTGGTAGACAATTTAAACCAAGGAAAACACAAGAAAATGCCTTAAGGGCAATTAGGGCAAAAATATGCTCTAAGCTTGGAGAGACTTGGGTGAGTACCCAAATATCATGATAAGACCTTAGTAATATTCTAATGGTCATTTTAAACCAATTACCAAAGAAAACCAAGCTTGAAAACAAGCTAAAACACAAAATGTGCTTTAAGAAGTCTTAAAGCACATTTTTGAGAAATTGTCTTAGAATTGAGTTTTGAGTGGCTAAATGTCCATCATTACTCTTTAATCAACATGTGTACTAATTAGTATCACATTAGGAGGTCTAAATCAATGGGAAATCAAAAATTTCAGAAATATGTGCACTAATCAGTGAATAGTGCCAAATAGTGACTAGTTTAAGTTTTAATCAATATAAGCTAATTAATTGGTCAACAAAGACCATGACTAGCCTTATTTAAGATAGGGGGCCGGTTTTCTAAGGGAGGGTGAGTCACCATAAGTAGTCAAATAAGGAGGAAAAGAAGAGATAAGTAAAAGAGTACTATTTGCTTTATTAAAGCAAATATCTTATATTAGCCACCTTTCTTCTTCTCTCTCTTCATTTCTCTTCTTCACACGGTTCCACCATCTTCTTCCTCCCTTCATTCACGTAGGAGCAGCACCCATGGCAACACCACCTTGCTTTGTCCATAACTTGCTCATTTTAGCTCCAAATCAAAAACTAAGCATAGATTTCTCTTAGTTAGACCAAGGCCTTGCTTCCTATCTTTCCAAAATTTGAAAAGCCTCATTTTGGAGCCATGGGAAAACGCCACTGAAGGGGGAAAAATAAGTTTGAAGAGCTCATTAGCTTCTCCATCCTCTTAAGGTAAAGAAAATGTAAGAAAAACCATGTTTCCATCATTTCTTGTACATGGCCGAAAATTCCTTCTCATGGGGCTATGTTGTTATGCCTTGTTCTAGCTTGATTTATTCACCAAGGACTAGTGGAGGTCCTATTTCATTCAATGCCAAAGTCTACCTTGAGACTTCAAAGGTAATCATCCACTTTTATGCCTTAGAACACATTTCTAACCTAGGTTTTTATTCCTTGAGGTTAGTATATTGCTTAGTACTCATATGAGTCATTGAATATTGATTAGAACATTGGCAAGGGGAATTTAAGTGGTGGCCGAGATCTATGCAAGAAGAAGGTCTAAGGAGGAGATTAAGATAAGCTTGAGAAAACAAGGTAAAATGCTTACCTAATGGTGGTTTAAGTTTAAGGAATGAGTTTTAGATGAGTACTAATGTAGCTTAAAGCTTACATTAGGTAATGGGTTGTATAACCTAAGAAAAAGAACCTAAATAAGCTTGAGAACTTGTGACTAAGGAGCCAAAGGAGATGAGTTAGTAATATAAGTTTAAGATGAGTTTTAAGAACATTATAACTACTATGAGATTGATGGGTGTATTTGCAGGTTGAAAGCTTTTATATGTGGGAAATTCAGTGTTTAAGTTTAAGTCATTTAAGGGCCTAAGAGCCATGTCATTTAAGAGCCTTAGTGCTATGCAATTTAAGATTATTGCAGTATATTGAGTATGATGTGAATAAGTTGATTTGGGTGAGAAAATAAGATGAGAAAGGGCTTGGTGTGTGTGAGATTATTGTGTGAGAAAAACAATGCATCTGGGCATGAGAATATACTAGAGGAGCTATGGCGAATTTGAGTAGAAAATAAGTGTTTAGGTGATGGTGGTGAATTAATATGACCTAGGATTTACTAGGAGTCATTATGAAGAATTTGAGTGGAAATGAGTTAACTAAGGAGTTCTTGAGAATGAGAATGACCTAGAATGGTCTATGAGGAAGTTAGAGTTTAGATGGGTGTATTGAACACACCAAAGTCATGGTATGAGGAGTGGTAAGACTTGTGCAAGGATCTGGATGGAAAGGTGTATAATGCTTTAAGGTGATTTAGGTATGGACTAGAGAGTAAAACAATGAGAGTTTTGAGAACCTTGTGTAAGGGTGATGATGCTAGTAGTGGACTAATGAGGTTTAGTTTAGATGTTAATGAGTGGACTTAGGTGATGGAAGAGAAAGGTGTGGGAGAATGTTGTGAAATGTCAAGGAAAATGACTGGGAATGTAAAAGAGAGCATGATCATGAGAATGGTGAATAAGATGCATAAAAGAGGTGGAAATGTCTCAGGAGGGTGTTACATGGTCAGGGTAAATGAAGAACCATGTCAAGGTGTTAAGGTAATGGAAAACAATGTATAAGTAAGCTCAATAGTTTAGGAGTGTTGAGTAACAAATGAAAAGAAGAGAAATTATGCATGGACATGCAAGATGACCTTGGAGGGATTGAGCAAAGCAAAGATGTAATGTAGTGATGCTAAGGAGGAGCTATATGGGTAGGAAAGAAACACTTTGGTTAGTCGAAGTTTTAGATAAAATGTACAAGTTGGAAATGTAAGGAAGCATATGACAAGTGTTAGGAATGTTTGTAAGAATTTAGTATATGTTTGAGAAGATCTTTGGAAGTTGTTTTGGAGAGTTTGGTGGAAGTTATAAAGTGAGTTTAAGTGCCTAAATGATGTTAGGAGACATTATGAGGGTTTAGGAGAAGTTTGGTGAATATTGGTTAAGTGTTTGAAGGCTTAGAAAATGAGTGTTTTGCCTTGTCCGAACATCCGTCCGGACATGGACGTTCGGACAGGCCCTGTTGCGTGAAAATTTTCAGAGTCTCGACTTGTGTCCGACCTTGGGAAGTCCGGACACAAGTTCGGACGTGCCTACTTCTACTTAGGATTTTCCTCGACCCATGTCCGAACTTCCGAAGTCCGGACACATGTTCGGACATGCGTCTGTTTTCAGTTTTGAGTCTCGACTTGCGTCCGAACTTCGGAAGTCCGGACACAAGTTCGGACATGCCACTGTTTTGGCCAAAAACCTTGTTTAAGGATGGGAAATGATGAGGATAATTAGGTATTGATGTTATAAGGTTGTTTAAGACATGTTTGGGTAACAATGATAATTAAGTGGATGAATAAGTATAAGTGATGAGGAGAAGCGATTCACTTAAGATTAAGTTTGTAAGATTAAGTTGTAAGACTTAAGAAGTGTTAGGTTGGGATCATTAAGAGTTAAGTAAGGTAAGTAATTTAAGTAAGTTGAATTAAGTTAAGTGATTAACAACCTAAAACTGAATGAATGTTTTAGGACTTGGGAATTTGGACTCCGGAAGAGAGTAAGCAACCGAACAACCAACGGTGAACGGTACAGTTCTCTTGTGACCTGCTTGCTAACGAGGTGTCCCTCGGCTTGTGTGCTAATTGTTTTCGTGTGCTCACTAAACAAGATAAAGCATGCAACCGGAATATATTATATCTATTGTATTGTTGTGTGATGTATGAAAACTAACACAACATACCGTGAGAACTTACTAACCAATGTTTAGTAAGGAATTGAGTGAGACTGAGGAACGCCCCTAATAAGGGACGATATGAACCGAAAGAGGTTAACCAACAAACAGGGTCTTGAGATTACTACTAACTGGAACTTGAGTGAGGAAACCCGGGACCGATCTCCGGTCATGCATGCTAAGGAAAGGGGGTCGTTATCTATAGCAGATTCGACTTCCGATTAAGGACTTGTCTTCGGACTTGTAGCCTAGGGCCGGTTGCCGGCTCAGCTGCGCTGGACCCCCGTCCAGAGTAGGTGGCATTAAGATGGTGCGGTGGGATCACCTAAATCCCAGGTTCGAATTAAGCTACAACCATTCCCTTCCAGGAACGGTTTGTATATTGAGATTAAGTTAAGATTAAGATTAAGGTAAGATTAAGATAAGTTGCAACCATTCCTTTTTAAAGGGTGGTTTGTATTGTTAAGTTTAAGAGTAAGGTAAGGTTAAGATAAGTTGCAACCATTCCTTTTAAAGGATGGTTTGTATTATTAAGATTAGGATAAGCTACATCCACTCCTTATTAAAGGGTGGTTGTTTCTGAGATTAAGATAAGACTAAGATTAAGGGGGAACATTACTTAAGGAGTTAAATAATTAACTCTCTAATTAAGGGAACGCATTTAAGTCGTTCATTGTGTGTGAACTTTGATTGTTCATATCTGAGTTGTTGTTTACTGCACTTTCTATTATGTTGTGCATCTAATCAACCTCCATGCTATCGACAATTAGTCGTCGTAGCCACGTTAGCTTGGGGGCCATGAGGGGATCGTACCAGCATTCGTGCTGACCCCCTTTGGGGGCTGTTTTTACTACACAGGTACATCAGGAAGTGGCCGACGCGAGAGTAAGAAGAGATACAGTTGTTAAGGGTTAAGTGTGGCCTACGAGTTGTGCATGTACACTCGTATGGCAATTTGAGTTAGTAAGATGTATAGGATGTGAGGGGGTTGTAAGAAGGATATGTAAATGGTTAAGATTTGTACTAATGTTCGGTATATTCTGTAGACAGACCGTGGCAAGGTCCTGGATTGTAAAGAATTCCGCTGTGACATGTATATATATATGCCGTTAAGTTGCGAGACCACAATTGGATTGAGTTGGGGTGTTACAAAAGTGGTATCAGAGCGTAGTTACGCTCTGAAGATAAGAATTACCGAACTTAGGAGAATACAGAGGTTGAGTTTGAGTTATGGGTTAAGGGTTGAGTCATAGAGTGAGAGGTGCGTTAGTCGGGACTTCCCGGTGCTTACCGGACATCCATAGTACCTAGACCCGCCCTCCACATCCCTAACCCTGAATATGTGGAACAGACGCCAGAGAGAAGAAAGCCTTCTCTTACTCGGGGGAACCCGATCTGGCAGTTAGCTAACAGTAAGCAATACGAGAAACATCTTGAGGCATAACAGTTAAGGAGAACTGGGAGATTTTTTAATGGAGCGCATCGGCGAAACAGGCGCTACCAATGGAACCTTACCAGAAAAAGAACGGTAATTACCGGCAACATGGGTCGACATGCTACGCAGTCGAAATAACCCGCGATATCAATGGTAAGGAAAGCACTACGCGTGCAATAGATAAGGAAATGATAAGAGACATGAGTACCGGACAGCGGTCCGAGTAAGAATAACAGTGGTATAATACAAAGCATGAGGATTGAGATTACTGGAAAGTCCAGTTAGAAACGGGAACTCCAAGCCCCATACAATGAAAAAGGTTGCAAACCTGCCCGACATAACGCGGACAACGGTGGAAACACATATAAATTGTATACCGAAATAGGACTACGATCTAGTGCCTAAAGGAGAATCATTACTTAGTAACCACAACAAGATGTGTGGAGACAGAAGCGAGGATTAAGACATAAGAAGATATTGAGGGGTTCCCTCAGAAAGAGGAACGCCCTGGTAAATGACAGTACCGTCAAACAACAAGGAAACTGCCGAATGGTCAGTTATCCAAAATAAGAGACTATCGAAGGAGTCCCGAGGACTACCAATTATATGGAAATTAGAAGGAAGTGTCGCTACTGAAGTACCTTGTACCAATAACCCATCCTGCATGGCGCACTTGCCATAGCAAGTGCTACCACGGTTAAGCCACACGAAAAGCCATCAAGGCGAAATAGGAGAACGCTACAGTTGCAACATATATTAATACCTGATTGTAATCTATAAGAACAGGAAAAAAAATAGGACCTTGGAAGGGCCGGACGGCCTGACCATGATGAGATGAACCGACACATCAGTCAGCAGAGAGCTGAGCTTAGATGAAATATTAGACCATGTGAATATTTGCAACGGTATAACCCACTACAACGACAACCAACAGTACGGTAAGAACACAATCCCAAACTCCAAGGGGAAAACCTAAGGGATCGCTCGGCAATGCGAGCAAAAACACTATATAAGCAATGATATACAAGGGATGTATTATAAGATACTATTGAGATTATTGAAGCATCGACTTACAACGGAAACGGGATAAGACTCCCAGAGTGACCATTAAGGATACCAATAACAACGTTCTTCGATGAAGATGTTGGAAAACCCAGAAAACAAGGATAAAAGAAATAAACGTAAGCTATAACCTACTAAGGATTAAAGTCGCACAACCCTGGAAAAGGAAAACTCAGAGGACTACCCCCACAGAGCGGGCATAGTCGAGCCGAACAACTGATGAATGACAGTTAACACTGTTTGTTTAACTCATTAACACCCAAGTATGATTGATCATCAACGGGTGGCATAGTCAACGAAAGTTGAACGAAGCGTTGAGATGGAAGTATAAGATGACTGGATGATATCCAACTTGGACACCTTAAAATGACAGTATTGTCAAAGACATTAAGTAACCTCAGAACGCCTGAACAACTTCCATAGCAGGAAGCAGGATGCAGCAACTTACCATGAAACCCGATACTACATTTAGTGTATAACCTAACGGTGGATAGTGCTCAAGAAACCAGAATCTTAAGAGAATGACCTGCAGATGAGTAAGAGCACAAATAATGAACTGAGACGTTAAGCATTAGGAGCCTACGAGCCAAGGATGTTAACCACATCAGAGCCCGAGGCGCGGTAAGTTATAAGAGAGCTTGTTTAAGCCATGAAGGGACTACAATTTGTAGATATGAACGGTTACCAAACCTATAATTTAGATTGGGAAGAACATTACCAAGAAAGGGTACCAATGAGAATATTGAGATAATGCTAAGGACAGGAGCGGAGCACGAACCATGCCTTTTAGGGTGGGGATACCTCTCCTTGATGTGAGGCCATGAGTGGGAATGAACCCCTAAAAAGGGCTTTCACATATTAGAGATAAAACACACTTTATTTAGAAAATGGAAACTATGAACCTTGAGATTACCTTAGAACATACCAGATACACTTGAGTAATAAGGAAGGTTGCACAGATAGACCCCATATCCAACACCCAGGATGTAAGAATTAATAATGGTCAGAGATAAACATTGTGACTGCACATTATGGCACGTCAATTAATCAATGCTCAGAAGAGCTTGTGATTCAGTGAATGACTTCTTCAGTAACCAGTTAAACTACATGGTAGATAACATCACTAAGGATGAAAGAAAGCGAAAGAAATTAGCCTACTTGCGAATTTGAGATTGGAGCATAACATCTTCATATCAAGAGTCAACTATCTTACAACACAGTACGATAACCGCCAATACCGAATGAGAGAACTCCCAGTGTGTTTACACCAAGAAGGGATTGAGTATAAGGTAAGACATTGGAATAAGTGAGTAAGAGGTTGCACCATTAATGGGCAACATAGTAAGAGCCAACTACCACGGTAGTAGTGGTCGTGAGTACAATAGTTAGAAAGGTGGATTAAGTCATGGTGCGCGGTAAGGCGACCATTATGTATGAGCCGTCAAATGTTGACACTGAGGCAATTAGATTTATGAGTTAAGACCAGTATAAGTAAGGAAATAAGATGGTAGACGAGCTGTGCATTGGTGCCAGTAGTCTGGACCTGGTTAGGTAAGATTTCGCGGGAAGCACGCTACCCATTCCTTAAGGAATTGGAAGTGCATTCCTATTAGCATAAATATGAGAAACAACATAAGAGGCTCTACGGAAAGAGACCTCAATTATTAAGAGACCGAATCAGTACGGGATACGGAAAGGAGCTGGAGCATACCATACCCAAGAACACAGTAAATGGACTTCCCTTGATTAATTTCAAGAAGAACAATAAATGTTATTATGGAACGACGAAAGAGGAGATCGACAATAGAATACTTCATAATTAGCAATAGCTAAACGTGTGACGGACACTATGAGTTTACTAAAACGAAACGTGGGACGACTGCACCCCACAGGGGCTTGCAGGCCTGACACGCTCATTTATGAGTTAGTTGGGTAAGTAGTAATGTACCAGTAAGGTACCCCATGCACGTAGACGAGTGGTGTAAGGAACACGGGAGGTAGTCGACTCCGTACCACGGACAACGACGCAAAATCAGACAAGAGCATCTACCACCACAACAGTTGAAGAAAAAGAATCCAGTTAAACCAGCAACACAGAAGAACCAGAGAACAGATAATTAAGGACTATAAAGTGCGAAGAGCACGGATTGTTAAGTACAGACATTGGACATGTCTTAAGATGTAAGGGATTAAAACTGTAAAGCGCAATATGCACTAAACAGTAGTTTCAGACTAAGAATCATCCTCAGACCAAAGGTCAGTTGGGGAGAACAATTTAGACATTCGAGAAAACACTAAAAGTATGAGCGTAAGATCTTCAAGGAGAATGGATAGAGGAGTTACAACTCATTAAGGCCGTGTATATATAAAGATAACACGTGTCCATTGAGACAGTTAAGCCTAAGAACATCAGAGTGGTGCAGCGGAAGCTAGCAGATCACTACCTTTGAGATTAGACCAAACTAAGTTAAGGAAACGGTATAAGTACCGTTAAGAATCCTCGATACAGAAACTAAGTCATTCCTGATCGAATTCTAAGTAAGATAGATGACATGGAAGCTAGAATGCTTGGTAGGAATTAGACATCTTGAACTTATGTTCAAAGATCATGTAATGTTGATTACGTGGGCGTAATCCATTTAAGGGGGGTAGAGCGAAAACCGCTTAGCGTATGTTTGTGTACTGAGTACATAAACTACGGTGTGCATAGCACAAAATAATTTAAGAATATGTTACATAAACATTTGAGATAAATATGGTTATTGCACACAGAATGTGAATACCATACATATTAAGTACCTATCTTGTTAACTCCGGTGTGGGTACAAGTTAAGAGAACTAAGGAAGAGGAATAAGGAGATTTAAGAAATAAAGAATATATGAGGTATGAGTCGATATGAGACTATGTGTGAGATAAGAATAAGATAACACTATGAGATATTATTTGATATGATGAGGAAGGAAATGGTAATGCTATGAGACATAAGATGGTGAGAAATGGTATGAGACTGTAATAGAACTTAGTAGGAAGTTAAGCCCTGAGGTAAGTACTAAGAGATGAATTGGGAATGTTTGATGGACTGAGTCCACACTTTGGAGATGTATTGATTATGATTAGAAGAACTAAAAAGATAGAAAATTGAACATGAGTGAATTATTTGGATGTTTGAAAATGACGTGGGAGGTGGAACTTGATTTTCTAGGGATCAAGGGAAACCGAACACAAATTGGAGTGGAAGGATGGTCCTACACTGATGCTGATCACATCAGGGTAGGATTATTCCTGAAACTCCCTACCAGTGGTCACAATTAAATCACACTAAGGATAGAGGCCTTAGGATAAAATGGAATTGGAGTGATGTATTTTAATTAAGGAATTATTCCTCACATGACCTCGTAAAAAGGATTACCTTTTTACTGAGTCTCGCCCATGAAGTCGAGGACGCAAGAGCCTTTGTCTTCGGACCGGTGACATGGGGAGAGCAGAGTGTTTTGTATTCTGGCCCATGGTGACGAGGACGAATGAGCCATTGTCTACGGACCGGTGACATGGGAGAATACGTTGGAAATTATGTGAATGTTTCAATCATCAAAAGAAACAAAAAGAATTTTGAGTGCTACACATGCTTAAGCATGTTGTGTGATATTTAAGTATAAGAATATGGCGGATCTAATGACCCAATGAGATTAAGTATACATAAGTATGATCTATATGATCTAAGGAATGAGGTAAGACATGTATTCTAATAAGAAAAGATGCATGGGAACTTTGGGGACAAAGTTCTTTTAAGGGGGGTAGATTGAAATACCCCAAACCTAAGTATGCTAATTAAACATCAAATCATGATGTATAAAGGCTAAAATATGCCTTAGAAAGATTGGTAGACAATTTAAACCAAGGAAAACACAAGAAAATGCCTTAAGGGCAATTAGGGCAAAAATGTGCTCTAAGCTTGGAGAGACTTGGGTGAGTACCCAAATATCATGATAAGACCTTAGTAATATTCTAATGGTCATTTTAAACCAATTACCAAAGAAAACCAAGCTTGAAAACAAGCTAAAACACAAAATGTGCTTTAAGAAGTCTTAAAGCACATTTTTGAGAAATTGTCTTAGAATTGAGTTTTGAGTGGCTAAATGTCCATCATTACTCTTTAATCAACATGTGTACTAATTAGTATCACATTAGGAGGTCTAAATCAATGGGAAATCAAAAATTTCAGAAATATGTGCACTAATCAGTGAATAGTGCCAAATAGTGACTAGTTTAAGTTTTAATCAATATAAGCTAATTAATTGGTCAACAAAGACCATGACTAGCCTTATTTAAGATAGGGGGCCGGTTTTCTAAGGGAGGGTGAGTCACCATAAGTAGTCAAATAAGGAGGAAAAGAAGAGATAAGTAAAAGAGTACTATTTGCTTTATTAAAGCAAATATCTTATATTAGCCACCTTTTCTTCTCTCTCTTCATTTCTCTTCTTCACACGGTTCCACCATCTTCTTCCTCCCTTCATTCACGTAGGATCAGCACCCATGGCAACACCACCTTGCTTTATCCATAACTTGCTCATTTTAGCTCCAAATCAAAAACTAAGCATAGATTTCTCTTAGTTAGACCAAGGCCTTGCTTCCTATCTTTCCAAAATTTGAAAAGCCTCATTTGGAGCCATGGGAAAACGCCACTGAAGGGGGAAAAATAAGTTTGAAGAGCTCATTAGCTTCTCCATCCCTTAAGGTAAAGAAAATGTAAGAAAAACCATGTTTCCATCATTTCTTGTACATGGCCAAAAATTCCTTCTCATGGGGCTATGTTGTTATGCCTTGTTCTAGCTTGATTTATTCACCAAGGACTAGTGGAGGTCCTATTTCATTCAATGCCAAAGTCTACCTTGAGACTTCAAAGGTAATCATCCACTTTTATGCCTTAGAAACACATTTCTAACCTAGGTTTTTATTCCTTGAGGTTAGTATATTGCTTAGTACTCATATGAGTCATTGAATATTGATTAGAACATTGGCAAGGGGAATTTAAGTGGTGGCCGAGATCTATGCAAGAAGAAGGTCTAAGGAGGAGATTAAGATAAGCTTGAGAAAACAAGGTAAAATGCTTACCTAATGGTGGTTTAAGTTTAAGGAATGAGTTTTAGATGAGTACTAATGTAGCTTAAAGCTTACATTAGGTAATGGGTTATAACCTAAGAAAAAGAACCTAAATAAGCTTGAGAACTTGTGACTAAGGAGCCAAAGGAGATGAGTTAGTAATATAAGTTTAAGATGAGTTTTAAGAACATTATAACTACTATGAGATTGATGGGTGTATTTGCAGGTTGAAAGCTTTTATATGTGGGAAATTCAGTGTTTAAGTTTAAGTCATTTAAGGGCCTAAGAGCCATGTCATTTAAGAGCCTTAGTGCTATGCAATTTAAGATTATTGCAGTATATTGAGTATGATGTGAATAAGTTGATTTGGGTGAGAAAATAAGATGAGAAAGGACTTGGTGTGTGTGAGATTATTGTGTGAGAAAAACAATGCATCTGGGCATGAGAATATACTAGAGGAGCTATGGCGAATTTGAGTAGAAAATAAGTGTTTAGGTGATGGTGGTGAATTAATATGACCTAGGATTTACTAGGAGTCATTATGAAGAATTTGAGTGGAAATGAGTTAACTAAGGAGCTCTTGAGAATGAGAATGACCTAGAATGGTCTATGAGGAAGTTAGAGTTTAGATGGGTGTATTGAACACACCAAAGTCATGGTATGAGGAGTGGTAAGACTTGTGCAAGGATCTGGATGGAAAGGTGTATAATGCTTTAAGGTGATTTAGGTATGGACTAGAGAGTAAAACAATGAGAGTTTTGAGAACCTTGTGTAAGGGTGATGATGCTAGTAGTGGACTAATGAGGTTTAGTTTAGATGTTAATGAGTGGACTTAGGTGATGGAAGAGAAAGGTGTGGGAGAATGTTGTGAAATGTCAAGGAAAATGACTGGGAATGTAAAAGAGAGCATGATCATGAGAATGGTGAATAAGATGCATAAAAGAGGTGGAAATGTCTCAGGAGGGTGTTACATGGTCAGGGTAAATGAAGAACCATGTTAAGGTGTTAAGGTAATGGAAAACAATGTATAAGTAAGCTCAAGAGTTTAGGAGTGTTGAGTAACAAATGAAAAGAAGAGAAATTATGCATGGACATGCAAGATGACCTTGGAGGGATTGAGCAAAGCAAAGATGTAATGTAGTGATGCTAAGGAGGAGCTATATGGGTAGGAAAGAAACACTTTGGTTAGTCGAAGTTTTAGATAAAATGTACAAGTTGGAAATGTAAGGAAGCATATGACAAGTGTTAGGAATGTTTGTAAGAATTTAGTATATGTTTGAGAAGATCTTTGGAAGTTGTTTTGGAGAGTTTGGTGGAAGTTATAAAGTGAGTTTAAGTGCCTAAATGATGTTAGGAGACATTATGAGGGTTTAGGAGAAGTTTGGTGAATATTGGTTAAGTGTTTGAAGGCTTAGAAAATGAGTGTTTTGCCTTGTCCGAACATCCGTCCGGACATGGACGTTCGGACAGGCCCTGTTGCGTGAAAATTTTCAGAGTCTCGACTTGTGTCCGACCTTGGGAAGTCCGGACACAAGTTCGGACGTGCCTGCTTCTACTTAGGATTTTCCTCGACCCATGTCCGAACTTCCGAAGTCCGGACACATGTTCGGACATGCGTCTGTTTTCAGTTTTGAGTCTCGACTTGCGTCCGAACTTCGGAAGTCCGGACACAAGTTCGGACATGCCACTGTTTTGGCCAAAAACCTTGTTTAAGGATGGGAAATGATGAGGATAATTAGGTATGATGTTATAAGGTTGTTTAAGACATGTTTGGTGGGTAACAATGATAATTAAGTGGATGAATAAGTATAAGTGATGAGGAGAAGCGATTCACTTAAGATTAAGTTTGTAAGATTAAGTTGTAAGACTTAAGAAGTGTTAGGTTGGGATCATTATTAAGAGTTAAGTAAGGTAAGTAATTTAAGTAAGTTGAATTAAGTTAAGTGATTAACAACCTAAAACTGAATGAATGTTTTAGGACTTGGGAATTTGGACTCCGGAAGAGAGTAAGCAACCGAACAACCAACGGTGAACGGTACAGTTCTCTTGTGACCTGCTTGCTAACGAGGTGTCCCTCGGCTTGTGTGCTAATTGTTTTCGTGTGCTCACTAAACAAGATAAAGCATGCAACCGGAATATATTATATCTATTGTATTGTTGTGTGATGTATGAAAACTAACACAACATACCGTGAGAACTTACTAACCAATGTTTAGTAAGGAATTGAGTGAGACTGAGGAACGCCCCTAATAAGGGACGATATGAACCGAAAGAGGTTAACCAACAAACAGGGTCTTGAGATTACTACTAACTGGAACTTGAGTGAGGAAACCCGGGACCGATCTCCGGTCATGCATGCTAAGGAAAGGGGGTCGTTATCTATAGCAGATTCGACTTCCGATTAAGGACTTGTCTTCGGACTTGTAGCCTAGGGCCGGTTGCCGGCTCAGCTGCGCTGGACCCCCGTCCAGAGTAGGTGGCATTAAGATGGTGCGGTGGGATCACCTAAATCCCAGGTTCGAATTAAGCTACAACCATTCCCTTCCAGGAACGGTTTGTATATTGAGATTAAGTTAAGATTAAGATTAAGGTAAGATTAAGATAAGTTGCAACCATTCCTTTTTAAAGGGTGGTTTGTATTGTTAAGTTTAAGAGTAAGGTAAGGTTAAGATAAGTTGCAACCATTCCTTTTAAAGGATGGTTTGTATTATTAAGATTAGGATAAGCTACATCCACTCCTTATTAAAGGGTGGTTGTTTCTGAGATTAAGATAAGACTAAGATTAAGGGGGAACATTACTTAAGGAGTTAAATAATTAACTCTCTAATTAAGGGAACGCATTTAAGTCGTTCATTGTGTGTGAACTTTGATTGTTCATATCTGAGTTGTTGTTTACTGCACTTTCTATTATGTTGTGCATCTAATCAACCTCCATGCTATCGACAATTAGTCGTCGTAGCCACGTTAGCTTGGGGGCCATGAGGGGATCGTACCAGCATTCGTGCTGACCCCCTTTGGGGGCTGTTTTTACTACACAGGTACATCAGGAAGCGGCCGACGCGAGAGTAAGAAGAGGATACAGTTGTTAAGGGTTAAGTGTGGCCTACGAGTTGTGCATGTACACTCGTATGGCAATTTGAGTTAGTAAGATGTATAGGATGTGAGGGGGTTGTAAGAAGGATATGTAAATGGTTAAGATTTGTACTAATGTTCGGTATATTCTGTAGACAGACCGTGGCAAGGTCCTGGATTGTAAAGAATTCCGCTGTGACATGTATATATATATGCCGTTAAGTTGCGAGACCACAATTGGATTGAGTTGGGGTGTTACAGGTGTAGTTTTGGTGTAAATTGTGTGTTAAGATGTTGTAATGAGAATTTGAGTGATCTTGGTTGTTTGATGGTGAAAAACCAAGTGTTTGGGTGTAACAATATACTAGAGAACCCATGGCAAATTTTAGTGAAGAACCTAAGTGTTTAAGATGTTCTAAGGAGGTTTCATGACTAAGGAAGTACTAGGAAGTTCTAGAGGTTGTCTTGATGAAAAAGGGTGAGTTTAAGGTGTTTTAATGAGTTATAATGACTTAGGCATCACTATGGAGGATTTAGGAATCAAAAGAATGTACTTGAGTATTTAGGACTTAGGCAAATGTTGGTAGACAACTAGGGAGGAAATAATGTGTTGATGGATGGAAGCATAAGCTTGTAAAGAAACTTTAAGTAGTTGCATAAAAGAGTTTTAGATGGTGAAAGATGCTTGGGAGATGATGTTATAGTGGTGAGGAAGCATTTGGCATAGTGGTTATATTAGGTATGAACCACCACCTAGTAACCTAGTGAAAAGCATTACTAGTGTTGGCATGATTACAAGGAAAATGCATAATGACTAAGGTGGATGTTGGTGAGTGATTTAATGTGTTTAGTGGCAGGCTTAAGGTGTATTTGAGGTAAACAAATGAGGTTAGAACATACTAGGATATATGAGGTGAAGTTTGGAGTTGAATGGGGATTTAGAAACAAGGTTCTGGAGCCGACCGACCGTAGGGACCGGACCTGCAAGGTCGGTCGAGCTCAGTTTACACTACCGGAAAGAGTCTGGAATCGACCGAACTTGGGGACCGGACTTACAAGTTCGGTCGGGCTTGTATTTTGTGTACGAATTAAGTCTCTGGAATGGACCGACCTTGGGGACCGGACTTGTAAGGTCGGTCATGCCTAGAATTTTGTACGGGAATAGGTCTCTGGAATCGACCGAACTTGGGACCGGACTTGGCAAGTTCGGTCGGGCTTAAATTTCCCACGGGAAAAACTCTCGGGAATGGACCGACCTTGAGGACCGGACTTGCAAGGTCGGTCGGGGTAGAATTTTCAAACGGAAATATGTTCTGGAATGGACCGACCTTGGGTAAGGTCGGTCGGTAAGTTCGGTCGAGCCTAAAAAAAAAAGAAAAAAAAGAAATTTTAAATTCTAAGGATGATAATTGGTATTAGGGTATGCCATTGGTAGGGTAATAATGATTAGGAACCTAAGAACCTAAGGAATTAAGTTGAGTTAAGTATAAACCTTAATGTTTAAAGTTAAATTTATAAGGTTAAGTGGCAAAGACTTAAGAGGGTATTGAATGGGAAACTTTAGGGATTAAGTGAGTTAAGTAAGGTGCGAATAACTAATGGCCTAAAAATGAATCAATGTTTTAGGTTTGTGAATTGGGACTCCGGAGAAGGTTAAACAAACGACAGGCGACGGTGAACGGTACAATCTTTCTTGTGACCTGCTTGCTAACGAGGTGTCCCTCGGCTTGTGTGCTATTTGTTTAATTGCTATGACTAAGACAAGATAAAGCATGCAACCGGATATATATTTGCTCTCGTTGTGTATGTGTTTTCTTTACACTAACCCACGAAACTTGAGATTGTTACTAACTAAGTTTAGTACTTACTGAGTTAAGGATAAGAGTTAAGTATTGGTAACTGTTGGTTAATACCCGATAAGGTTTAACTAACACATTGTGTGTAAGATTCTTACTAACTGGAACTTGAGTGAGGAAACCCGAGACTGACTCCGATCATGCATGCTAAGGAAAGGGGGACGGTATCTGAATCAGATCCCCCCTCCGCTTAAGGACTTGTCTTCGGACTTGTTGCCTAGGGGCGGTTGCCGGCTCAGCTACGCTGGACTCCCGTCCAAGGTAGGTGGCATTAAGATGGTGCGGTAGGATCACCTAAATCCTAGGTTTGAAATTAAGCTACAACCATTTCCTTTCTAGGAACGGTTTGTATACTGAGATTAAGATAAGGTTAAGACTGAGGTAAGATAAGGAACTGAGGTTAAGGAAATCAGGACTAAGGAGGGGGTTACTAACCCGCTTGATAAGGGAACGCTTGTGTCATTCATTGTGTGTGAACTATGTATGTTCATCTGTGGATTGTTGTTTATTGCACTTCATATCATGCTTGTGTACTTAATCAATTTCCATGCTATCGACAATTAGTCGTCGTAGCCCCGTTAGCTTGGGAGCCATGAGAGGGAGTACCAGCATTCGTGATGACCCCCTTTGGGGGCTGTTTTTACACTTGCAGGTAAGAGGCCCATGAAGTCACTCCACGAGAGTAGGAGCGGTTAGACTTAGGATGGGTTGTTTATTTTGAATACGGGTTGCGCCTGTGCTCCCGTCTGTTTATATTGAAACTGATGTAAGTTTGTGGCTATGACTTAGATACTTAAACTCGGTTGGTTGGTGGTATTTTGGATGGTGATGTTTTGGTCGGTTGTTTACTTTGGATAAGTGTTGTAAATTGATAAGGCCGGTATATTCTAACGATCAGACTGTGGCAAGGTCCCGGTGTTTGTTATTTCCGCTGCGACGAATTCGATTAAGTGTTAAGTTTTGCGATAACCACGATTGGCTTTGGACGGGGTGTTACACTTGAAATATGTAAAACTACGACACTCCCAGCAGAGAGACTTCCTGTTTATATTCCAGAACAGTGGTGTGCTGCTGTTGGAGAAAGAGCACGGCAGTTTGTTGCTGAATGCAGTCAGTGGGTAAAGGAGATTTGCCCTCTCAATGTTGAGAAATGGGATAAAATGCCAGATGATGTAATCGATTGTCTTTATGGAAAAATCAAGGTATAAACTAACTACTGATATGTGTTGAATAAGTTTGTTTTCTTATTTCATAAACATACACCATGCGAAACATCCATCTATGTCTTATGCTTAATTTTATAACAATTTTGTTAAACATTTTATTATTGCTGAAATTGATAAATAAAACCGCTTTTTCACGTAGAGTAAGTATGAATTACCAGAGGGGGGACATGTGGAAAGAGCACTGAAGAAACAATGATCTGGTCTGTATAGAAAATGGAGAGAAAGGCTAAAGAAAAAACATTTTTTTTTAATAATACTTCCTTAAGAGACATCGAGCAAAGCTGCCCATCAGATATTGACAAGGAGCAATGGAGATGGCTCGTGTACAACTACTGGAGCTATCCAAAACAAAAGGTAAGTAATGTCCTATAATATTGTATTTATTACATATACTAATGAAAAAAGATAATAACTTACAATTAATTTGTGATGTGTAGGAAAGAAGTGAAAAAAACCGGGTCAATTCTTCATTGATGAAGATTCGTTCTTTTACCGGATCAAAATCAATCGCGAGAGTAGTACTTGAAATAGTAAGATTCTAAAGCCAAAGTTTTACACTATTTTACTAATTTTGTTAATCTTTATCATATGTTATGTTTTTATTCACTTATATTTGAGTTTCTTTTTTAGGGAGCTGAGGAAGAAAATAATGAGACTAGATCATCTGATGCTACTACATCATAAATAGATCAGCCAAAGTATATCCGACTTTGGATAACGACAGAAGGGTAAGACAAACTAAGCCTTCAAACTTTTACATTTAACAAATACAATTTCCTTTTGGAATTTTTTACACTATTTGCTTTCATATTCTGCTGAAATCTCTTCTTTTTCATATTTTGTTTTCTGTTGAACATTATCTTTGCTAATCTTATAATAGGGATAAGAATGGTGTGTTGAAAGAAGAGGGAGAAATAATTGTAGAAAAATTTAAAGAGCTTCATTCAAAAGTGGTTTGAAATACCCCAAACCTTAATGTGTTAATTAATTGTGTGATTATAATTTTCTAAGACTAATTAAGTCCTTAAGATCATTGGTGAAGAAAGGAAAACCAAAAAGAAAATGGAAATGCGTAAAAGTCACAAAATGTGGAAAATACGTATTTAACTATTTTAGGAGGTATATAACCTTCATTAGGGTTATAAATATATTTTATACCTTAACTACACATTAAGAAACATGTGGGAAAAATTCCGGAAGAAAACGGATCCAAACAATGCGTTAAAACGCTAACGGAGTTTAAAGCGCGTTTTTCGAGAAAATCCAAAAACGTGACTTTAAACAGTTAAATGACCCGTAAAAATAATAGTTGATTATGTAACAATAATTAAACATTAATGGGAGTTAATAACCATTAAAATTAAAGGAATGAGAAAATTCCGGAAAACGGTCCCGGTTAGTGAATAGTGCTAAACCGGGTAAATAAACGAGTGTTTCTGTTAAAAGATGAAAAACGCTCCAGCGTGTTTACAGTAGTGGGCCGGTTTATTAATGTAGACAGCCCACTCACATAAGACTAGTAATTAATTAATTAAGTCAAAAGAGCTAAAATAACAAAAGGGGTACATATACCCCCACCCATCTCTCTCCTCCTTTATTTCTTTTCCTCTCTCTCTCTTTCCTTTCTTTTCTTCTTTTCTCCCAGCCGGTTCCTCCCTCCTCCTCTGCCGATGGAGTTCTCCACAAGCCAACAATGGCTTCCTCACTTCCTCTTCATCCCCGAGCTCCATTTGAGCTCCAAATCAAAAACAAACCACATATCCTTCTTCCTCTCATCTTCCTCTATCATCCTCTCTTTTCGAAATTTCAAAAGGATGAAGTTGACCTCCATGGGTTTTCCCCATTTGAAGAGAAAATGGCACCAATGTGAAGCTTGGAGTCTCCTCTTCCTTTTAAGGTAAAAATTTCCAAGAAAAAGTCATCTTTCCTTCATCTCATGGTGTAATCGATTTTTCACCATTTTTGATACCTTGTTTTTCTTCTTGTTCTTGAGCTCCAAATTGACCCTTCAATGGTGGAGTAAATTCCTTCTTGATTCAAGGGTGAGAATCCCTCTTATAAACTTCAAAAAGGTAAACCCTAACTTTATATTCTAGCCCTTTTATTGAATTGAGATATTCCAAGGGTTTAGATAATTAATTAAGTATGGTTTTGTGTTCTTGGATGTTGGGATGGAGTTTGGAAACTCCATACCCTCTGGACCGATTTTTGGAGAAGATGAGGAGCAAGAGGTGAATTTAAGAGACTTGTGAAATTAAGGTAAGGAGTCCACCTTAACCCTTGTTTAAATTTGTTTAAGTGTTGGGATGGGTAAACAAATTAATGAACCCAAGTTAAGGATTTAAACTTATGTTGAAAATGTGTTTAATTGATATTGGAGAGGTTAGTGAAGTAATGGTTGAATTGAGGGCCTTAAGAGCCAAATGTTTGGAGGTTGTGTTTATGTTGTGGTTCATTGAGATTATGGTGTGATTGTATGTTGTTGATGAGTTTAAGGTTTGTTATGTGCTGTTAGGACCCTTGTAAGGGGCGTGGTGGTGGCTAGACTAGGAATGAGAAGGATGAAAATTGATGATTTGGATGTATAAGGTTTATGGGGAGGTTATGGCAAAATTCTGGTGTATAAAGTGAGTGTTGATGATGGTTTTATGGATGAGAGAATTTAGGGTTTACTTGGGTTGTTTAGTGTGAGAGAGTGCAAGAATGATAGACAAAATGGTTTGCTTGTGATTTGGGGATTTCAAGGAAAAGAATGGGTGTTTGTAATGTGAAACAAGGATTGAGTATAGGTTTATTAGAAGTGCAATTCTGGGAAGGAATTTGCCTCTGTTAGCTGATTTTGGGTACGTCCGAACTTCCATTCCAGACTTGGAAGTTCGGACATGCCCCGTCGTTTTACAGATTTTGATTTTTTTAAGTTGTGTCCGAAATTCCGTACGACTTGGAAGTTTGGACACTCGAAAAATTTTCCCAGGTTATTTGCTTCGACTTGTGTCGACCTCGTGTCCGGAACACAAGTTCGGACGCCTGTAAGTTTCCTAGATTTGGCCTTGACTTGTGTCCGAACTTGGAAGCTAGGACCAAGTTCGGACAGGTAGAAATTTCTTTGGATTTGCCTCGGCTTGTGTCGAACTTCAAAGCTCGGACACAAGTTCGGACATCGTCAGTTTTCACCATTTGAGTCTCGACTGCGTCCGAACTTCGGAAGCTCGGACTACAAGTTCGGGACATAGTGAATTTTGAGCAAAAACCTTGTTTAAGGGTAGGAAATGGTACCCAATGATGGGGATGGTGTGAGAGTAAGGATGTTATAAGGTTGTTAGGGACATCTGTTAAGTACAGTACAACGGCAATTGAGTGGTGAGGAGGTTAATAAAAAGTGTGAAAGCAAAACAAGTTAAAAATGTAAAGTTATATAAAACTACTGAACGGGGTTAAACATGGGCGCATTAGTCGTTAAATTTAACATTACCCGATGTTACTAAAGATAGTTATAATGTACAGTGTTCAAAGATTTTCAAGGAAATGTGATGGCACATTAGAATGCACCTTCGGTGACAGGTATGGTTTTCTTGCAACCTGTGTCCTACCGGATTACACCGGCTTGTATGCCAATGTGTTTTTCTGTGTGTTTGCCACCTTGCAAGATAAAGCATGAAATGAGTTTATAGTAATTCATTATTGTGGCGTAATTAATTCCGATACCGCTTAACCTTAATTATGTGTTAAATAATAGTTAACCGACCTTAGGTTCACATAAGATCGGTATTCGGAATAAACGTCCCAACCCACGGGAACGTTCTAACTACGGCTATCCGTGCGCTAGTGTATGTGTGACTTTGTGTGATGTATGTGACTTGTTCAGTATGTTGTTGTTATTGGATACTGTTATCCGTGTTGTTGAAATGGAATGTGATTTTCCCTGATGTGTCTAACCGAGTTAGTAACACAATGTGATGTATGTATGTGATAAGTTCCATAAAGGAACCTCTAACTAATAAGTATATGTTATGTATGGTGAGGAATCCGGTCGTTCCGGTCGCGCGTGTTGTTTGGGAGTTGATGTATATATGTGAATTAACTCCCACTCTGTTATGTTAGGGTTGTTTATCCTTCTTGGATGTTCGACCTCCCACTAGCTTAGCCAAAGCTTACCTACCCGACCTCCACATCGGGCTAGGAGGGAAATTATGTGTAATGTTGGTAGGGTGTTGTTGCCTAAGTTGCTTCGACTCCCTCTTTAATATGTTACGGTTGTTTTTCCTCCTTGAATTACAACCACCCACAAGCTTAACCAAGGCTTACCTACCTCATCATTATCGGAGCTAGGGGGAAATTGTGTAAGGTGTGATCAGTCCTATATGAGGCCGCCACACCCAAGTAAAGAAAATGTATATATGTTGTGCTCGGGCTTATATCACCCCGGCACTCCCTAAGTAAAGTTTATGTTCCCTAAGAGGGATGGAATTAAGTTTGTGTATGTTATTAAGTGAAACGTGTTGTGATGTTGTGTGTGTTAACCTTGTGTTTGTGTCCTTTTAACGGATGTGTGCGTCTAGGCATGACGTATGTGTGTTATGTGTGCATGTTTTAAATAAAATCAATCGCATGCTAAGACGACAATTAGTTGTGCGTGGCCCGGTAGCATGCGGGCTGCGGGATTACCATACCAGCAAAGGTGCTGAGCCCCTTGGGGGCCACCCTTACTTCTCTTTCCTGTTTCAGGTACAAGGAACTGGAGGCCGTTCGAGAGTAGGACGGGGTAGTTGATTGTATGTGGGTAGTCATGAAAATTGTGGATGTGCTGTAGGTGTAGTATGACCGAAATTGTATCGGCGTTAGTTGGTAATTACTCGGTACAGTTGTAATGTAAGTGTATAATGAATGTTGAACATGGAACGGGATTAATGTGTAGTTGCTCGGGAGTTTAGTCCATCAGACCGGTACGATGTATGTATGTTAGCCTTGTTAGTCACGTGGGTGGCTAACGGCGTGTAACACCAAGGAGTTAAGTTATGTTGTGAGTTATGATTTCCGCTGCAAGTGTTGTTAAGTGTGTTGTTTGTAGTTGGGGTGTTACATGGTTGATGAGAAGCGTGTGGATGATTTAACAATTGAGGATGCAGATGAGATGGTTCTAGGCCACTCATCAGGATATGCTCGTGGGTTAGGAAGAGGGCATATTGTGCCATCAAAGAAAGAAAGAGTAGGAAGATTGGAGATTGAACAATTAAAGGAGAGAGAAAAAGATATAAGATCTGAAATGGAAAGGGAATTAAGAGAAGCAAGGGAGAGAGAACAAGAATTAAGGGTTGAGATTGAAAAACGGGAGGAAGAGGCTAGGGAGAGGGAGGCTGAGTTACGGGCTGAGATTGAAAGTAATAAGCAAGAAGCTTTAGAGAGGGAAGAAAAACTACGGGCTGATCTAAAAGCAGAAATGTTGCACATGTTTAGTAAATTTGCGGGTACGTTGAAATATGTGAAGGCTATTATTTTATAATAAGAAGTATAATATGATAATGTAAGACGAGTTAATTTGGTACTGCTGTGTTGTTTCTGTTATATGGACTGAGATGAGAAATTGTTTATCGAATAATTAGTTTTGTAGTGTAGCATTTTGCGTTATAAAAGTCAGCTAATGTTGTAGCATAACACAAGTTCTTTGTTTCTCTTTTTTTGTTTACTGATGTTGATAGGAGTTAATGCTAACAACTCATAGGAGCTATCTTTGCAAGACGAAAGTTATTTGTTCATAACAACTATTTTTGGTAAGTTCTTTATTCATATCTCTATTGCTCGATTTGGACTTTTTACCCTATGCTTTGGTTGTTTATCATCCAAATTCTTCCTGGTTTTTGTGGAATTATGCTGCTGCTATATGAGCATTGTTGCTGCTGCTATGTGAGATTTGTTGCTGCTGCTATCTAAGCATTGCTATGTGAGCTTTGTTGCTGCTGCTCTGTGGCTATATTTTTTACATTCTGTTGAAAATCTGAACCGTTAATGTGGGAAAAGTCTACTATCATTTGTTGCTGGGATTTACAGTCTTACTAAATATTGGTTGTAATGAAATTAAGAAAGAGTTAGCTCCAATACAATCTTAATATCACAAAACTTACTACGTAATACCTTCAGTAAAACACGCGCGCACACACACACACACACACACACACACACACACACACACACACACACCACACACACACACACACACACACACACACACACACACAACACCACACACACACCACCACCACACACACACACACACACACACACACCACACACACACACACACACACACACACACACACACACAAAAACGTTCCCCTAGGGGGTCAGCTGCACACTAAAAACGTTCCCCCTAGGGGGTCAGCTTACGCTGAATATGATAACCGCATACCCCGCGTACTAGTGAGGGTACGCCGACCACTTGGTCAAATACATACGATTGATTTCATTCAAACATACATGCATACATGCTCTTATACATAATATTGCAATATTTGACAAGACCTACATACATACACACAGTACCATACACACAAGGAAGACGATACAAGTCAACCAAATTCCTACCTACTTCCTTCTTCCGGGCTACACATATACGATACATACATAGTACTTACGCCATACATACACAATAATCCATACTTGTTAGCTTCATTGGTCCACCCGGGTTAATCGGGTGGAGATTACTCTTTTACTCGTTCCACAGTACTTACGTATATATACTCATACTCATACATACTTACTTACTCAAGTCAAGTCGTCGGGACCTCCGACCCGGGGAACTACTCGGTCCCACCACCGGGATTTACTTGGTTCACCAATCCAGGATGCTACCCATTTAAGGGATTTGGGCCGTGGACCAGTTTAAGAACCAGGAATCGGATCCAACCTCTTGTGTCCCCTCATCCTCACGTGTGGCCGAAGCTATATCGGACTTTACTCATTCCAATTTACTTAGTACTTTTGTTAGGAGTTAGGTGGTTAGGAATTAGTAGAAGTCATTCACTCAAGCCACATACGCTAATACATTGCCCAATACACATTCATACGAAATACAATACAATACTTAAGTACAATACAAGATTCGAATACAGTTCATCATCATTCATATATTTCATGAATTATACAAACTATTGTTCAAGACAAGTATCAAGAACAATGTAAACAAGCACAAGTAAGTGCAATATAGTCCGATTCATGCATTTATCTTATTAGATGATCAAATAAGCACACAAATCGGGGTAACCAGATTAGGATACAGGGCATGAAGAAATCATACCTTTCACCGTTGATTTACTCTAGCGGGCGTTCCCTTGTTCCTTTGGTTCACATTTGTTTCTCGAATCTTACTCTCGAATCAATGACTACATGCCAAATGATTCTATTAATACTAAGCCTTACAATACATACATAATTACTACGCCCGTAATTACCCCGTTATCCCGTTGTTTCGGTTTAACCTAATGTTCTTATACTTATACAATTTCCTTAATTTGTTTCCTTACTTGTCTACTTATTTTCTTACCATTACTACTTCATTAATGGTGTATTACAGCTTGCATATGTATATATGTGTATAGACATATATATACATACCTATGATTACTATAATCATATAATAAAACATTTTTTTTTACTCGACCGACCTTGCAAGTCCGGTCCCCAAGGTCGGTCCAAGTCAGTAAGTTTCGATACGGCAAAATTCCAGGCTCGACCGACCTTGCAAGTCCGGTCGCAAGTCCGGTCCATTCCAGTAGCTTTCATTACGGGAATTTTTCTGGCCGACCGACCTTGCAAGTCCGGTCGTAGGTCCGGTCTATTCAGAAGGTTTCAGACGGGAAAATTTTCTGGTCCGACCGAACTTGCAAGTCCGGTCGCAATTCCGGTCCATTCTAGAAGGTTCCCGTCTTTGTGAGTCTGGACTCGACCGACCTTGTAAGTCCGGTCCCAAGGTCGGTCCGGCCCAGTACTTCAGTTTTAAAATCTTTTTCAGCTGGTTTCTTTACCCATTGTTTCCCCAATCTTTACTAATACTTCCCCACGTGATTTAGCACCATTTAGGCTTCTAAATATACCATAATTCATCCACCAATCCCATTACTAAATCCATCAATCAACTTACACAATTCCCTCTCTTCTTTTCAAGCAATGTAACAGTTTTTGTTTTACTTATGCTACAGATTTTTAAACCAACTTCTACCATTCATTACTTCCTCTACTAATGTCACTTCTAGCATCCCAAATACATTTCCAAGTCATTACACTACCTATACCCAAGTCCAACTCTCTTCTTACCAAATCTTGCACACTAATTCTTCCTAGTTCCACAATGCATTTTGATGCCTCTTTGCTACAGATTTTTACATCCTTATATCCTCATACCACACTACCATTCCATGCTTACTAAATCTCCTTACTCATCCCAATACATACCTTGGTTCTCCTATTCACCAAATCATTCTTAAATACATAATTCCTACCAAAATTTTGCCATAGTTCATCTACTTTTCTTACTTAGCCACACATACACAATCTCACTTATTTCATTCCTAATCTAGCCACACCCTTGCAAGGGTCCTACCAGCACACATACAAATATAAATTCCTCAATACTTTCTCAATCCACAATACCAATACACATATACTATACACTTGGCCCTAAGGCCTATAATCCACATACTAGTTCACAAATACCCAAAATTCCAATACTACATTACCAATACAATATTTTGGGTTCTTTAAATTGGTTTACCCATTCCCATTACTCTAATGCATTAAATGTAGCATTCAAGAAAGAGCTCTTACCTTAAGCTCTTATTTCCTCTTTTCTTTTCCACTTCTTCTCTTCTCTCTCTCTTGCCCAAATCGGCCACATGGGGAATGGAGTTGCCAAACTCCATTCCCATCACCCAAGCACACAAAACAATTGCAATTAATATACTAACCTTTATATTAATGCTAGTTCATTGAAATGTTTAAAACAAGATTTCTAAGGTTTACCTTTGGAGTGTCTTAGGAGGGTTTTTAGCCCTTGGTTCAAGAAGGTGAATCCACCACCATTGCAAGGTTGATATTATGCTCAAAGGAGAGAGAGAAAATGGAGTGTTACAAAGAGGTAAAAATCGGTTATGAGTAAGGATGGAGAAATATGAGTTCTTTCATGGAGATTTTTACCTTAATGGAGAGAGGAGACTCCAAGCTACCCTTTGGTGCTATTTTCTCTTTGAATGGGGTATACCCACGAAAATGAACTTCCTCATTTTTGGATTTTGAAAAGAGAGAAGTGTATAGGAGAATGAGGGGAGCAAGAATATGTATTTATTTTTGCATTTGGAGCTCACATGGAGGTGGAGCATGGAGAAGAAGATGAAGTTGCCATTGTTGTTGTTGGGGGAGCTCAAAATCTCCCAAACCAGAGAGAGGAGGGAGAAACCGGTGGAGGGGAGGAAGGAAAGAGAGAGGTGAGTGAAATGTAAGAGTGAGGTGAGAGGAAAGGGAATAAAGTAGTTTTTACTTTATTACTTTTTGTTTTTGCTCTCTTATTTGATTAGCTAGTTACATGTGTGTGAGAGGGGTTAATTTACCCATTAAAAACCGGTCCCCCTATATTACTACTGGTTGGAGCGTTTTTCATCTTTTACAGAAAACGCTCGTTATTCTACCCGGTTTAGGTACTAGTCACTAACCGGGCCCGTTTTCTGGAATTTCGTTGTTTAATTTTTTTTATTTTTTGTGTTGGTTATTAAGCTTCCATAAATGCTTAATAATTATTATTTAATGGTTTATAATTTTTACGGGTCCGTTCGACCACTTAAAATCACGTTTTCGGGTTTTCTCGAAAAACGTGCGTTAAAGCTCTATTAGCGTTTTAATACATTATTTGGATCCGTTTTCTTCGGAAGTTGTTCCCATATATTATTTTGGTCTTATTACGCCCTAGGAATCCATATAATACGCTAACCGAGGTCTCATACCTCCTATGGTTATTTAACGCTTATTTAGCGTTTTGCGCTTTTTAAGCGTTTCTTTATTTCTCTTGGATTTATTTTCCCTTACCAATATTCCTTAATCATTATTAGGCTCTCTAATACCTATTAGGATAATTTAATCACCATATTTAAGGTCGGGGTATTTCACACCACACACACACACACACCACACACACACACACAACACACACACCCACACACACACACACACACACACACACAAACCACACCACACACACACACACACACACACACACCACACACACACACACACAACACACACACACACACACACCCACACCACACCCACACACACACAACACACACACCACACACACCCACACCACACACACACACAACACACAACACACCCACACACACACACACACACACACACCACACACACACACACCACACACAACACACACAACACACACACACACACACACACACACACACACAACACACACCAAACACACACACACACAACACACACCCAACACACACACACACACACACACACACACACCACACACACACACACACACACACACACACACACACACACACACAACACACACACACACACACACACACACACACACACACACACACACTCACACACATACACACACACACACACACACACACCTATACTATGTATTAGCTGACTACAATCATAAGTCTGTACATAGTACTATTACTATTTTTGTCTCTAAAATTAACTTACTTGAGTCTTGGGCATCGTAAAGTGACCTTCATAGTAAGATAACAAGGAGAACTGAGGAGATAATGATAAGAGATACCCATGTCACAGTCATTCTTTTCTTCTTTGAATTCATCATCTTTCCTCTTTTACTCTAAATAACTAATCCTTATGCCTTTCTTGGAGGTAGCTCTGCAGTTTCAACTTTCAAGTATTATGAGTTTTCTCTTCTAGGATATAAAAACCTTTCTATCTGTTTCATTGTTTGTTTTACTTTCGCCATGATTTTTGTTAATGGTTCCTTTCCAAAAGTCTACTGGAGTCATCTCTATGATCTGAGCTGTGGGACATAGTGGTTAATTGCTAACACCAATCTGATTAGCTTCATTTTCACTCTCAGGTATGCAGCCATCAAATTGTGGAAGTAGCTGCTGTTGCGATACTCATATTTTAGAACTTTTATGTATTGAACAATAGAAGCAGTTGTATTCTGTTTTTCATAACAGTTTTTGTATGTAGAAAATCCAAAGTTACCAATGTGTAGAAACGAAATGGTATTATACTGTTTACGGTAAATAATATATGATATTGACTCATTTTAGTAATTTTCTTGTTTTGTTTATAGAATATACAAGATTATACAGAGTAATAACAATAAAAGATCAAATGGAATGAGAATTATTATGCTGGATTTTTTTTTGAAATCTTAAAGATCAAATAGGGCAACTGATTTTGCACCAAATGTGATATCAAATAGAGTAATAATAGTAAAATGCACCAATTGAGGGATATCAAATAGTGCAACTTGTAAGCTTTACCCTTTTTGTGTTGAGCTGTGCGTAAGCATGTTAATGCACCAAGTGGTGCAATGGCTGAATGCCCCATTTGAAAATATCAAACGGTGCAATGAATAGACTATGCACCAATTGTTAACTATCAAACGGTGCAATAAAAAGAAATTGCACCAATTGTTAACTATCAAATGATGCAAAGAGAGACGTTGCACCAATAGTGTACTAGGAAATGTAGGGGTAGAAGGAGATCAAATGAGGCAACAAATTATTTTTCCCTATCTGATATTGGTCAAGCGGTGCAACAATAAAATTCGCACCCTTTGGTATTGATCAAATGGGGCAACCTGGCAAACATGCACTAATTGATTAGCATCATTTAGGGCAATATTTAAGTGCACTGATTGTATTTGATCAACTGGTGCACTTAAGCTTTGCACCCATTGAACTTTCAAATGGTGGACACTAAAAAGTTGCCCCAACAAGCTATTGTAGCGTATCTATTGGTGCAACCTTGGTGCAACATTAAACTTGCATCAAATTTATTGTTGGTGCAAAATATTGATCTGTTGGTGCAACAAAAATTACCCCAATTGTAGTTATATGTTGTAGTGTCAGTCTCTACTCTTCTTGCTATCTCTCTTTTTTTCTTTTTGTTCCTGATGTTTTTACCCGCCTGATTTACTAGATTATCATGTTATTAGAATGGATATAATCCCATATTTTTAGTTCATGTTTTTTAGATCTATGGGAAAAAAGGATAAGGGTGTTGAAATCGTAGACAAGATTAATGATGAAATTCCAGAAATTTTTTAGGAGAAAGACTGATAGAGTTAAGGGTATACCATGATGGACCCCTTTGCCGTTCAGAATTTAGACTCACCTTGTCTTTCATTGGTTTCCAAATTCAATGGAATTGGTTTTCAATCCCGGAGAAGAGGAATGCAGAACATTACTAGTCAAGAACAAAATAATGTTTGTTGATGGCTCCTACCAAAACCAAAAGTTAGAGATCAAAGAATAACCGCTTGGATTCGAGGAGGAGGCTTGGTGATGTCATGGACTCTGAGCAACATTGAAGCCTCCATCATGGCAATCCATTGTTTTACAATTTAGCTCAAGAGATGTGGGTAAATCTTTCTAACCGATTTGATCAAACTAATTACTTCACTCGATTGAAGAGAATTTGGGAGGAGATGGTCAATATTTTGTGTGTTAACCCTTATGATTTTGCCTACGGGAACAAATAGCAAAATTGATAGAAGAAGACAAGCTATTTGACTTTCTGATGGGATTAATGGCAGAGTTCGCGAACATCAGAGTTAACTTACTTATGATGACGCCTTTGTCTTCCTTAAATTTATCCCGTGTTTGTGATTTCGCAAAAGGAGCACCAAAGATCTTTTAGTAAAAATAATCAAGATGATATTGACAGAACCTTTGTCAATACTGCTGAGAGATTTGGTGGTGATAAAACTGATGGTCTCAAGGCTAAAAGAGATCGAGATAATATAGTAAGGAAACAAGGAATGTCTTGCTTGCATTTGAAATACCCATAAGGTTTATGGAACTATTAAGGGATTAAATATAACTTTTAAACATATTTATATAACTAAAATCGCAAATGAGTGCCATGGTATGTGTTATGTGTTATAACCATTAAACTTATAAGAAGATTACTGAAACAGGAGGTTCCAGCTTCCGGAATGCATAGTTGTGTAACACCCTGGATTTTTCCTCAAAAGAAAGAACACATCGATATGGATCTAACACTGCAAACAAAATTGAAAACGGACTTCAAACGAGTCTTAAAACTGAAAAAGAAGCTTTATCCGAACTTGTGTCCGGACGTTGATGTTCGAAAACAAGCAGAGAAGAAAACATGTTGAGAAACCCCAAGTGTCCGAACTTGTGTCCGGACATTGATGTTTGGACACACAAGCCGAGAGTTTGCAAACAGAAGGTGAAAGTGTCTGAACTTGTGTTTGAACATTGATGTTCAGACACAAGTCGAGAGTTTAAACATAGACGTCCGAACATGTGTCCAAACATGTAAGTTCGGACACAAGTTCCGATAAAATCCATGTACATGGTCCAAACATTGGTCCGAACATGTAAGTTTGGACAATGCCGAGACTTACAGTCCAAGCCCGTCTCGAATGCTATATGAACATGTAAGTTCGGACAGATGTTCGGACACGTCTTTAACTGTGAAAAATAAAACGCTCTCGGGGCCTATTCAAGCATGGATGTCCGGACGAACATTCGGATAGGTCCCAATCTGTAAAAATTCAATGGTAAACATAGTTGGAAAGTGCATACAATATTATAACCTCATTTGCATCCAAAGATGAGTTAAAACAGAAGCAATTTAGACAATGTTAACATTAGAAACTACAGCGGAAAAATCAAACTAACCAGGGCATTACCACCACACTCAATACCCATTGAGTGCTTAGGCTAAAACTTTACCAATCCAACAAAAATAAATTCTAAAACATTGTAGCTCAAACACGATGTCTCAGAAATAATTCCAACTCCTACAACTATGTGATAGCGCGTTTCCCAGCCCCAACTTCAGTAATTCATACCTGCGATCATAAAGCAATATACAACACAAAAGGGATCATGCAAATCAGTGAAACTGAGTAAATTCTACCTCATTATGTAAAATACATTTTGAAACCTTTTTAATGATCAAACAGTGAGCACAAACAACAATTCCTTATAAAACATTTCATTCACCAATAAGCCATACTTAGAACCAAAATCTTCAGGGGAGCTTTCAATAGGAAACAACCACAAGTTATAACAAAACAGCCACGAACTAACTATAATAACCATTCCCCTCACCCTAAGTCTTTATGTGTGCACACCCCCCAGAAGGTAACTTTCGACCTAAAGGAGTAGATCATAGAGCTTAACTACAGTTCATTGTTTGCAGCGCAAAAGAAATATATAATCAGGATATAAAGTACCAAATAATTAATTCATGGCCAGGGTCTAGAGAACCAACAAGGTGTAGTCAAGGAGCACCAAGAACCCCAATAATCAAAGTAAAATCAAGGTGCACCTATAGCCCCAACAATTAATCAATTTCCAGTGAAAGGCTCTCAATACAAAATCCATCTCCAGTTGTAAAATACAACAATCAATTCTCAACTCGCAGAACATAATCCCAATTCTCAAATCCCAAATTAGGGTTCTAAAATATCTTTGGATAATCAAAATCCATGCAACCAAACAATCATGAGCATAGAATTTACGTGATTATCCACATGACTTAAGGGAACAACCCAACGGAATCATAGGTAGCGTCCATTAAAGAAATCAGGGTCTAGATTCATAACGACCACCAATTAGAATCCACCAATTCACAAATTAAAACAAATGAAATCTTACCCCGGTAGTAGACCTTACCCTCCTAGACTCTAATTCAGCACCAGGGAAGAACTTGGAGGAAAGAGAGGAGAATAGAAGACTTGTAATTGAAGAGGATGAGTGTAATGAAGATGAGTGTAATGTGTTACGATGTCGGTGAGGAAGAAGGGAGTGGGAATCGTGTTTTAAATGGAATATTATTGGTAATTAGAAGGGAAGATATTAAATAAATAATAATGTAAGTTATTTGGAAAAAAAAGAATAAATTATTAAGTGGTCAATAGGGAGGAAATAAGAAGGATTAGATAATGAATTAAAAATAGAGTGAGGAGTAAAATTAGTCGATCAATCAGGAAGGGATAATGATGAACGAGATTATCTTCTAGGTAGAGATAATCATTTAAAGGGAAATAAAATAACACTGGGTAATTAATTTAAAGGAAGTAAGGAAATCGTTGTGATGTCAGTAAAAGATGGGAATAATATTACTAAATAATTAGAAAAGATAACGGAGATTGTATCATAATTATAGTTAACTGAGAGAGAGGAAAGGAAAGGTATAATGATTAGTTTAACTTCACTGGGCCCAATAATAATACTAACCTCGGACTAATCCCATAACTATATAGTCGTTCCAACATAACAATTAACTCACTAATACCAACTATATAATATGCATTTCCTAACTCGAATTTCGTGGGTATTTCAGTTTCGACCCTAGGCAGTCAGCTCCGGATGTCTAGAACCTCAGGCAGACGTCAAGAACTAGTAGACAATTCTAGGCAATTAAGTTCGGCCCCCTAAACAGGCAGTTCCGGCCTCGGGAACCAACCCCGGAACTGCACAAACAACTTACACCAAAATATTGTTTTTGTTCTAGATTCTTCGTTATAACTCCGATTTCACTTCCGTTTGTTCCCACACACTCCTATCTCCATTACCTATCACATGAGAGAGAAAAATATGGGATTATGGATGTTTGAATTTGTAACACCCCTACCGGTAATCACACACTTATCTCCTAACCCGTCTCAATTACCAACAGCAATGCAGCGGAATTCAAACTACAACCGGGGGTGATACAATGCTGTTAGTCACCCACGTGACTAACAAGGCCAATCTAACTCAAATACACCAACAAAATTAGAAATCGGTCTGATGGATCATTATACCGAGTATACCACACCAATATTACATTCCAATTCCTTATTCAAATGTCATCTCAAATACAAACCTCAAACCAAGTTATACAAATACAATATCCATTCAATACTATACCGAGTCTACTACAAGTCCTGCTTATCAATAAGATATTGTACTTACAATACCACAATACACAAATACAATTTCTAAAACAACTACCCATATCAATAACAACCCCGTCCTACTCTCGAGCTGTTGACGGCTTCGTTGTACCTAGAAAATAAAAATGATGCCCCTAGGGGCTCAGCAAAATTGCTGCATATGAAATTCGTATACCCCACGTGCTAACGAGGGTACGCTGACTATTTGGTCGAGAGCATGCGATTCATTTTAATTCAAACAGCATGCAAGGCAACAATACATTATTTATGTATATTAGCATAATCACGGTTCAACACCGAACACAAACACTAACACACTTCAAGGGGTTAGTTCAATATACATACTTAGGCCTGGAGGGTTCTTCCTCACTATGCCTTTATCAATTTTTCATTGTCTTACCCACTCTCTTGGGTTACATTACTCAAACCCTCATTTACTCAACTCAATCTTTAACCCTCAATCTCTCAAGGTTTAACTCAATACTCAACTACTCAAGTCAATACTCAAATACTCAATTTCTCAAATCTCAACTCAATACTCAAATACTCAATTTCTCAAATCTCAACTCAATACTCAATTCAAATTCTCAATACTCAAGTTCTCAAATCAATTCTCAATACTCAAAGGCATCTTTTAAGTCTTTGCCACGACCTCCGGGCAGGGTCATACACAAGACCCACCACCGGGCTTACAAATACCAAAGGAGCTATGCATTTAGCTCCTCAAGTTCATAAATGTCCAGTTCTCTACCGGACTACTCAAATTCCCAAAACTCCTCTCTCGGAGTCAATTCACAATCTCATGGATTAGCCTAGAGGTATCTCTCTCGATAACATCTATTGGCTTATGAAATTCTCAATGTCTAGTATGCTAAGATTTAGGGTCTTACGCAACTTATCGAATACTCTCATGTTCAGGACAATGTTTATGTTAGTCGGATCCTCTCATTGGGGTTCGACTATTACTGGTGATCCCTTATCATTCTTTACTTTTCTCAAGGTTCATTGTTGAACATTTATCAAGTCCTCTAAGAAGAGGTTCCTTATATACTTCCACTAATAATTGTTTTGTGGATTAAATCAATTCGGTTCTCTAACCGTTATCGGGAGTTTATTTCTCCCGCACAATTCTCTCACGTTCTAGTGAGTTCATAGGTTTATGTTATCGTTTATTGGTTCGATAGCTTTAATGTGTTACCACGTTTTTGTAAATTCACAACTTGACTCTTTCTTCGAGTCTCTAATCAAACAGGACTCAACTATGAGTCGCACTACAGTACACAATCACATGCAAGAAACTCATTCACAATTCACCCATTTCATGAATGATACAAACTTTAGTTCAAATTCAATCAAAAAGCAACAAAACATTACAAGCACTAACGAGTGCAAACAATCTGATTCATGCATTTAACTTGTTAGGTGATCACACAATCAAACAAGCACACAAATCATAGTAACCAAGTTAGGATACAGGGCATGAGAAAATCATACCTTTCACCTTGGGTTAACTTTACCGGTTCACCTCACGTTCCCCGGTTCACACTTGTTCCTCTGATAACGTTTCAAACATTGATATTAATATCAAGCTTATATGGTATGTAACTTACTACTTCCGTAGTTACCCTGTTGTCCCGTTATCCTTAGTTATACTTAAGTGTTAATTTATATTCTTACTTCTCACTCATCTCCAACACTTGTTTATACTTCTTAGGACCTTTAAAGGTGGCCAAACAACTCCTAAACATAATCTAAACCAATACCCATCAATCCCCCATGTTTAGAGCCCTTTAAAACACTCATGGTTGAATTCTGGGGTGGTCCGGGACTTGGTTCGGACCCAAAATCCTGGACCAATACAGAAACTCACTTTCGGCCCTTTTTTACTAGTGTTCCGGGACTTGGTCCTGGACCTAGGTCCCGGACCAATGTCAATCTTCACTCTCGGCCATATTTTTGATGCGGTCCGGGACTTGGTTCCTATCCTATGTCTCGGACCCAGGTAAAAACTACTATTTAGTGGATTTTTCAACCCTAAATCAACCCTTAATCCACACTAAATCTTTCCCTAATCTTTCCACAAGTTTCCCACACATTTTAACACCTCAAAACATGCTCTAAACCACTCCAAATCCTTGTTCAAATTGTTACTCCAATTATTGTTCATTTTCTACAAAATTTCATTCCCACTTTCACATTTTGCACACTTGTGCATTTCTTGCTTCTTCTTGCTAGTTTCTACCTCTTACCAACCTTACCAAATCACCTAATGACCATTCCCATTAATTCTTATACATTTGCACTTCTAAACCCAAGTTCAACTTTCATTTCCTAAGTCTTGCACACTAACTTTTTCCAGCATTTCTAAGATCCTCACAAGTCATTTTGCTATAGATTTTTACACCTTTCAAACCCATACTTCATTCACCATTTCAAGGCTATTAATCTACTCTACTCAACACTACAAACACCTAGGTTCTCCAATTTACTAAGTCACCTTAAAACACTTATTTCCTATCGAAATTTCTGCATAACCTCCCCATAAACCTAACATGTTCAAATTCACCATCCTCACCAATTTCCATTCCTAATCTAGCCACACCCTTAAAGGGTCCTACCAGCACACAATTATTTCCATCCAAAACATCATACAACATTATAGCTCCAAAATCTCATCAACCACAATATAATACCATAACTCAAAAGCTTTGCACCTAGGCCTTTAATTCAAACATTCATCACAATTTCCTCTCCTCACTAACAAACACAATTTGCTCTAGATTTTATCTCATCTTTTATTTTCCCCAACCCAAATTCTAAAACAATTAAAACAAGTTTCAAGGTATATTTCTCACCTTACTTTCACAAGTTTCTCTTTTGAATTCTTATCTTGCTCTTCCTCTCCTTAAATTCGGTCAAGTGGGAACGGAGTTGCCAAACTCTATCCCACCACCCAAGGAACACAAAAATGCATTTAATTAATCTTTTAAACCCTTAGGAAATTCTAATTCAATAAAAGGGGCTTAGAGCACAAAGTTAGGGTTTTACCTTTGGAGTGTTTTGGAGGGGTTTTAATCCTTGAATCAAGAAGGGAGTTCCTCCACCATTAGAGGGTTGAAACAAAGCTCAACAAGGAGAGAAAAACAAGGCGTCACAATGGGGAAAAATCGGCTACACCAAGAGATGGAGAAAAGATGAGTTTTTCTTGAAGATTTTTACCTTAATGGAGAGAGGGGACTCCAAGCTTCAAGAAGATGTGCTTTTCTCTTCAAATGGGAAAAACCCATGGAGATGAAGTTCATCCTTTTGGAATTTTAAAAAGAGAGAATGATAGAGGATGATGAGAGGAAGAAGAATATGTATTTATTTTTGTGATTTGAGCTTTCACGAAGCTTGGGCAAAACAAAGAAGCTTGAGTAGCCATAGGAGGAGAGGAAGAAATCGCCAGCCATGGAGGAAGAAAGAGAGAATGGCAGGGAAGAAATAAAGAAGGAAAGAGAAGGAAGAAAAGAAAATGAGAGAGGAGAGAGAGAGGGGGTTGCTTTTCCCTTTTTCACTTTTTACCTTTTCCTTCTTCTTTTCTTTCTTTCTTTACTTATTAAGGGTCAAATGGGGAGGGATGGTCAACATAAAAACCGGCCCCCTTATAACATGTGAGCTGGAGCGTTTTTCATCTTTTACAGAAAATGCTCGTTATTTTACCCGGTTTCAGCACTATTCACCAACCGGGCCCGTTTTCCGGAATTTTATCTTTTCTTTAATTTTAATGGATTTTAAGCTTCCATTAATGTTTATTTATAGTTATTTAATGAACTATAATTTTGACGGGTTCATTTGACCACTTAAAGTCACGTTTTCGGGTTTTCTCGAAAAACATGCGCTAAAGCTTTATTAGCGTTTTTAATTCATTTTATGGATCCGTTTTCTTCAGAAATTGTTCCCATACATTATTTAGGAATTATTAAGCCTTTTAAATTCATATAAGACCCTTGTTGAGGTTGTATTCCTCCTAATGTCACTTAACGCTCAATTTAGTGTTTTTCACTTTTTTAGCGTTTTCTCTTTTCTTTTGGTTTTATCCTACCCCCCTTAAAGAACTTTGCCCTCAAAGTTGGTGAATCTAATATTGTTAGTCACCCAAGTACTCAATACAATGGTTATAAACTCTCTATAACCTGTCAGACTCCAAAAGCCTAACTCAATGCATACCACCCATCCAAACAACATTTCAAGCGTGCATAACAACCAAAAATATCATTGTCCAATCTCTCAATGGGGGTCCATCCGCAGAAAATTAGGCACTAAGTCCTCCCCCATATTGAGTGATCCCTCAGGTACCGGTCACGTTTGAACACTTACGCTCTCTGGTGCACGGTCGTCATGACATTGAGCACTTACGCTTTCTGGCTCTACGGTCCTTTGGTTATGATCAAATTCATTTGCACCTCTAGAGAATCCTCAGGCTCCAAAGTGGGTACTCTTCCCTGACTGGACTACATATATCCGGCGGCCCTTGGACAAATACAAAACACACACTACAAACGTCTTACCGGTCACTTAGTACCGTTGCTCGTCCTTTGTAATGGTTTCAAAAATATTCATCACTTCCACCGACTCACAACTAGCTTCACCTCCATGGTTTCAACCCGATACCGATGCCTAGCCATGAAAGATCCACTAGCGCCCGTGGGAGTAGTTTCAAAACCGATCCTCATTCTCAAGTTTGAAGAAATCCATTTGTGTCAAAATCAGTTTGGAATTCATTTTGAAAACTCAATACATCTCCAAGTTCCAATTTATGTTAGTTTCACCTATTACTAGTGTGATTACTTGTGGCCACTTATAAGGAGCTTCAAGAGTCATTCAACCCTAATATGATTGGCATTGGTGTTGAACTATCCATCTACCCCACTTTAGTGTTCGGTTTCCCTTGATCGCTAGCAAACCAAGTTCCACCTCCCACCCCAATTCACCCAATCAAATAGTCAATCATCAACTTCATTTTCTATCTTCTTAATCTTGCTAGTCATAACCACCCATCAATGCATTTACCAATTTCTAGGATTCATTTACTTATTTACTACTCATATCATCAATTGTTACTCAACCTATCTTCAACTACTATACCCAAGAATTTTGAAATTAGTTCTCCAATTAGTTTCTTCGATCCTCGAATCATTTACAAGTCAAATCAATTTCTGTCCTCAATCATTTACAAGAAAAATCAAATCAACTCAAGTCACCTAGGGGACTTAATTCCCACTAGGCTCAACATCGGTTTCGTACCGATTTATACTCATCAAGCTCCTCAAACATACTTATTTCCCAAATTATTACCAATCGGGGTTCTCATTCCCTTGGAGTTTCTCTACTCCTTTTCACTTCCAATCTTACAATCAATACTTCTTTCCACTTCAAATCTCACAATCCACCATAATTACACTATGAATGGATACATATGTTTATATAACATAAGTACCATTCATCAAAACAAATTCTTTTGCGCTATGCGCAATGTAGTTTACGCATTATCACGTAAAACATACATTTCGCGGTTTTCGCCCTACCCTCCTTAAAAAGGGATTACGCCCACGTAATCTACCATGTGTCAACATTGGACATAAGTCTCAGGCGTTTAGCCGTCACAGAGTGGTTCAACTTCCATGCGGTCTATTACACAATGTATTCTGGTCAAAGGGTTTTAACCATATTATTGGTTCGTCTCTGCACCAAGAATTCTCATCGGAGTTTGTTTAACTCTTAACCGGGTTCAGTTCTAGCCTTAGAGGCTTCCAAGCATTGATAATTAGCCATTCATTCACTAGGTGTATTAAACCTTAGAACTCTGGGCCCACTAGCTTCTACTGCGTAATCCTGATAACTTGGGTTTATTCGCCCTTCCCGTTAGCCTTAATGTGTTATGCCATACCCTTTTATCCCTTTTTATCTTGGAAATAAGGTTTATTAATCAAGCTTGGTATTCTTTTACCGTACGCGAACTCAATGAGTTACAGGTTTTCTATCCAGCTCTCTAGAATCAATGTACATAATGTTCGTACTCACATGATTATTCACTGGGTCCCTCTGACTTATTGCCGGTTGAGGTTAAGTCACTACTTAGTTGTAGCGCTTCCTCTGTTGTCAGTAGCTTCTGAACTAAGCCAGTTCATCTGGTTCTGTACAAGTGTTCTTTACTTGTATGACCTTGCATTTTCTATGCGTCGGTCCTTGTGACTTCGTAAGTTTCCTTCTACTTTTACCACAATTGACATCTTCCGATATTCCTAGCTATCCCACTAGATCACTACTGCACAAGTGCAATACCAAAGCACTCAGTCCTACAGAGTGCAGAGGCCTAAACTCTTGGCGGTAATTCACTTATGCGATTGTAATAGGAATGCACATTGTTTCCTTGCTGCCCGGTCTGTCTACCATCTTGTATTTAACAACTCCATAACCTTGTACGATTATTCAATTACACCGTTTGCTTGCTACGCACCATGTTCTTACTGAGTCTATAGTATTGGTTTACATGGCATCTGCTCATGTGTTTCTACCATTTATATAATGGTTCACCATTCATTTGGCTGTTTACTGAATATACTATACTTGTGTTTCCAAGATCCTTGAGCGTTATTGATTTTATGCTTCGGATTAAACCCATACAGTGTTCCTTCTAAACTGGTTACTCTTTGGTTTCCAATAATTGCTATGATAGCATATTTCCACTTTGCTTGGCAATAATGGTATACTCAAGCTTCACTACATTAGTAGTTCTGAAAGAGGTGTATCTTCAGACATCCACTACTGACATCCTCTTCATTGGAGTTTATGTGTTCACTGCTCTCGTGGTGTCACATTAATGAAGGGTATCCCTGCTCGTTGGTTATTAAACTATTTACCGGTGCCGTTCTTGGCAACTCTCCACATGGTTTTCTATGGGTTTTGCAACCATTGGGTTATGTATTGTAATAGTTTCATGGCATACTAGCCTTGTTGCCTAGAGCTCTACTCATTATAGGCGGTTTTCATATAATTACTTCTATTTATACCATTAAAATGGCTTGGAGGCATTACCGGGCTCCTTGATAGGATCCGTGCATTACGCTTCCGTCCGTTGGATGCCCTTCAAGTGTCTTGGTATTGATTGATACCAATTGTCAATTTAGGGTATTCCCTGGTAAGTGGAATCCCTTCGCTGTTCTAACCGAGTGTTCGTTATAGCTTTGCTGCTCTTATTATGACACTTCGTTCAACTATGTTGACGTTGATACCCCTTTATGGATCGCTCTTGGGTGTTGTTGATTATGCCGTTACATCCGGCTTGCATTTGAGTGTGTTTAGTCTACTCCACATTGCGGTTCGGATTTCAGATTATCCCGTTTGGGGTTATATGTCTCCCGTTCTCAGGGTAGACTATGGATACTTCTCTTTTGGTTTTAACCAGTTTGGTACTTCCTTCGGTGGTGAACGGTATCCTCCGGTACCTTCGATGATCACTCTGGGTATTTATGGTGGTTGTTCTGGGAATCCCATCCCGTTCATTAAACATTGAGGTGTTCCTGCTAGGCATTTGCCTCACTATGCTTAGACCGGGTATTCATTCCGGCTATTTATGCTTTTGTTTCAAATTCTTGAGACATATCCAATGTCTTTACTCAATCGTTAGAGCTTTTCGCACTTCTTAATCTTAATCATCCTCCTAGAATGAGTTCTTGACTCCTTTAGCTTGTAAGCTCATTTGGGTTCTTTGATCATTTGAGATATTCAACTGTTTCGGTTTGCATTTACCTTATGGTCTGTAGAACGGAGCTGACTACTTCCCGTGTTTCATACACTACATGTATACATATGTGGGGTACCTTATTGGTATGTTACCACTTACCCGACTAACTCACAATTGGTTTGTCAGGCCCACAAGCTTATTCGGAGTGCGGTCGTCCCACATCCCGTATTTGGGTACACTCGTAGTGCTCGTCACCCGCCTAGGTGAAATATTCTATTGTCAACTCCTCTTGTATCATTCTATGATACTCATCGTGATTCTTCTGGCCTGGTTTTTTTAAAAAAATCTAAGGTTTAAAAGAAGAGTTTGTGGTTTTAAAAGAAAAGTTTTGGGTTTTGAAATAAAAATCTTGAGTTTTGTAAGAAAATCTGCCATGTTTGAGGTCTTGACCAAGTCCTGCTTCCCGTTGACTGGTATGTTCTTAACATGATGGTCGAGCCGTTAGGCCTTTCCTAGGTTTGTTTCTTCAAGTTCTTAGGATTGGCGATCCTATGATTGCTCCCATCTCCATGATGGTGCTTTAGTAAGTCCTTATTGGTCGTCAGAAGTCTTCCAACCGTCTTGTTGTTGCTGCACTTGCCTTGGCAAGTGCGCGGGTAGGTCGGTTTTTAGGTTAACAAACACCGGTTACGGTATTGTTTCCATCCAAATTTGGTGTTTTTATTGGATCTTTCATCCGTCCCTTGATCTTAGTGATCAATCTCCGGAGTAGCTTCTCAGTGTTCTTGATAAGGTGGTCATTAATTCGGGTGCTTTCCCGATCCTTGAGGTACTCCGTGTACCTTGCTTTGCTGCTCGTTCCCACGCCTTTACGGTGGTTACCAAGGTTTGACTTATCCTTAAGAACTACGTTGTAGTCTTGTGGGTGTATGTTGTTGACGGTATTGTCCAACGTTGGTTGTCCGCAGACTCCATTGTCTCGGGTTTTGTTACTCCACCTTTTTGCTTCATTGCATAGTTACGCTTCCCCTCTTGTTGGCTGCGCATGTTTCTCGCGACTGTGTAGCACGTCACCCCATGGTGCCGTAAATTTAACTATCCTATATTTAGGATCTTCAATCTTCTGCCGCTCAGTACGGTGATTGTCGTTCAGACGGGAACCATCTTCAGGATTTCCAGTCCTTGGAATCTACTGTATGACTGGTTCCTTCTCTTACAAGGCTCATTTTACAACTACCAGATCGGGTTTACCCAAGTATGAGAGGTCTTTCCATCTCTCTAGCGTTCTTTCCCCAACTTTACAACGGGGGTTGCGGAAGGCGGGTTTGGTTATGTAGGTATCCAGATCATACTGGAAGTTCCTATCTAGCGTACCTTACACGCTAACACTCAACCTTTAGCCCTAGGTCACTAATTCCTAACTTGGTATTTTCCTAAACTCGGTATTTAGACCGTGAGAGCGATACTTCGCTCTGATACCACTTTTTGTAACACCCCTACCGGTAATCACACACTTATCTCCTAACCCGTCTCAATTACCTACAACAATGCAGCGGAATTCAAACTACAACCGGGGGTGATACAATGCCGTTAGTCACCCACGTGACTAACAAGGCCAATCCAACTCAAATACACCAACCATATTACAAATCGGTCTGATGGATCATTATACCGAGTGTACTACACCAATATTACATTCCTATTCCTTATTCAAATCTCATCTCAAATACAAACCTCAAACCAAGTTATACAAATACAATATCCATCCAATACTATACCGAGTTTACTACAAGTCCCGCTTATCAATAACATATTGTACTTACAATCCCACAATACACAACAACAATTTCTTAAACAACTACCCATATCAATAACAACCCCGTCCTACTCTCGAACGGTTGACAGCTTTGTTGTACCTGAAAAATAAAAACGATGCCCCTAGGGGCACAGCAAAATTGCTGCATATGAAATTCGCATACGTGCTAACGAGGGTACACCGACTATTTGGTCTAGAGCATGCGATTCTTTTTAATTCAAACACATGCAAGGCAACAATACATTATTTATGTATATTAGCACAATCACGGTTCAACACCGAACAGAAACACTAACACACTTCAAGGGGTTAGTTCAATATATATACTTAGGCTTGGAGGGTCTACCTCACTATGCCTTTATCCATTTTTCATTGTCCTACCCACTCTCTTGGGTTACATTACTCGAACCATCATTTACTCAACTCAATCCTCAACCCTCAATCTCTCATGGTTTAACTCAATACTCAACTTCTCAAGTCAATACTAAATTTCTCAAATCTTAACTCAATACTCAATTCAAATTCTCAATACTCAAGTTCTCAAATCAATTCTCAATACTTAAAGGCATCTTTTAAGTTTTTGCCATGACCTCCGGGCAGGGTCATACACAAGACCCACCACCGGCCTTACAAATAGAAAAGGAGCTATGCATTTAGCTCCTCAAGTTCATAAATGTCCTGTTCTCTACTGGACTACTCAAATTCCCAAAACTTCTCTCTCGGAGTCATTTCACAATCTCATGGATTAGCCTAGAGGTATCTCTCTCGATAACATCTATTGGCTTAGGGAATTCTCAATGTCTAGTATTCTAAGATTTAAGGTCTTACCCAACTTATCGAATACTCTCATGTTCGGGACAATGTTTATGTTAGTCAGATCCTCTCATTGGGGTTCGACTATTACTCTAAGGGGTTTGGTGATCCCTTACCATTCTTTACTTTTCTCAAGGTTCATTGTTGAACATTTATCAAGTCCTCTAAGAAGAGGTTCCATATATACTTCCACTAATAATTGTTTTGGGGATTAAATCAATTCAGTTCTCTAACCGTTATTGGGAGTTTATTTCTCCCACATAATTCTCTTACGTTCTAGTGAGTTCATAGGTTTATGTTATCGTTTATTGGTTTGATAGCTTTAGTGTGTTACTACGTTTTCGTAAATTCACAACTTGACTCTTTCTTCGAGTATCTAATCAAACAGGACTCAACTATGAGTCGCACTACTGTACACAATCACATGCAAGCAGCTCATTCATAATTCACCCATTTCATGAATTATACAAACTTTAGTTCAAATTCAATCCAACAAGAAACAATACATAACAAGCACTAATGAGTGCAAACAATCCGATTCGTGCATTTATCTTGTTAGGTGATCACACAATCAAACAAGCACACAAATCAGAGTAACCAAGTTAGGATACAGGGCATGAGAAAATCATACCTTTCACCTTGGGTTAACTTTACCGGTTCACCTCACGTTCCTCGGTTCACACTTGTTCCTCTGATAACGTTTCAAACATTGATATGAATATCAAGCTTATATGGTATGTAACTTACTACTACCGTAGTTACCCCGTTGTCCCGTTATCCTTAGTTATACTAAGTGTAATTTATGTTCTTACTTCTCACTCATCTCCAACACTTGTTTATACTTCTTAGGACCTTTAAAGGTCACCAAACAACTCCTAAACATCATCTAAAACCAATACCCATCATCCCCCATGTTTAGAGCCCTTTAAAACACTCACGGTTGAATTCTGGGGGTGGTCCGGGACTTGGTCCGGACCCAAAGTCCCAGACCAATACAGAAACTCACTTTTGGCCCATTTTTACTAGTAGTCCGGGACTTGGTCCTGGACCTAGGTCCCGGACCAATGTCAATCTTCACTCTCGGCCATATTTTTGATGCGGTCTAGGACTTGGTTTGAAATACCCCGTAATTAAAAATAGTGATTAATTAGGCTAATAAGTAATTTAGAGGCTTAATTAAGTATAAATAATTATTAGGGAACAAATCCCGAAGAAAACGGATCCTTAAAATGGATTAAAAGCATTACCGAATCTTAAAGCACGCTTTTCGAGGTAACCGGGAAAACGTGTCTTTAAGCGGGTCAAATAGACTCGTAACAATTTTAGTCAACTAAATAATCATTAATAAATATTAGTGAGGCTTTTGAACCAATAAAAATCAAGAAAACGAGAAATTAGTAAAAACTGTTAAAAACGGGAAGTTGTGGGGTAGAAATATAATTAACACAAACTTATGTGTCCAAGAATGTAAAAAGAATTTTAAAACCCCCTTGGTCTATGTGTGCTGTCCGATTTTTACATATATACACACACACACTCTACTCTCTTTTACTCACTAAGGACAAAAACAATTAAAAACACTAAAGTAACTACTTTACCTCACTTTTTACTCTCTCTCCTCTCATTCCCTCCTCTCTCACGTGAACATCTTCTTCCTCCTCTCTATTTCTCCTTCTCCATGCGATTCCATGGTGGAAATAGAAACACCCACAAACCTCTACTTCTCTCCTTTGTAACTCTCTCCAAACTCTTCCAAAAATTATAAAAATACCACCATTGTACTCCTCTCCCCAAGAGCTACATTTTCATCTTTCCAAAATCCGAAAACACCCACTTTCGATTTTATGGGTATACCCCATTTGGAGCTTCAACACCACCATTAGAAGGCCCTCCTTCTCCTTGTTCTTCTAAGGTAAAAACATCTTCAAAAACTCCACCTTTTTCTAGCCCCAAAGGCAAAACGAAAATGTGAACTAAAGCCTTGTTTACTCCTTGTGTGTCCAGCCGATTTTGGCATTTTGGTGGTGTGAGAAACCTTGTCCTTGAGCTATCCCAAACAGCTCTTGTACTCTTGGAAGGTAATAAATTCTCTAAACCCTAAAACCTAGATTGAAACTTGATTAATGGTTAAGGTTAGTTCTAGTATTAGAATGGCGTATTAAAATGTGTATATCATTGGGTTGTAGTGTTAGAGGAATTGAGATTACAAAACCAGAGAGAGAGAGGAAGGAAGAAGAAGAAAGAAGAAAGAGAAACAAGGTAAATTGCATTCCCTTATGTAGCCTTGTGTATACATGTATGTAACAGATTTTTAGGAAGCTAAAATGAGTATTGTAACTAGTGTGTAATGGTGGAATGTGTAAGAGAACATTAGCATTTTGAACCTTTGAAAAACAATTCAAAAACTGTTACAAACAGATTAGGATTTAGTTGTTGAGTGCAGCAAATTTTTGTAGTGTTTTAGTATTGAGTTTGGTATATGAGAGCTTGTATAGTTTTGGTTGTTGAAACAGGTGAAAAGAGTGTTGAATTGTGAACTAGAATGTGTGGTGAGAGTGTAAAAATATAGGGGAAGTTATGTCAAAATTTATCCAGAATTTGAACACTTAGTGAATTTTAAACTAGGTGAATAATATAAGTTGTAACAGATTTTGAGATAGATAGATAGAGGGAAGATGGGGAGAGATAATTAATGTAGTTGTAGTGTATTAGAGGTGTTAGCAATGACATTAGAAGAGGGAGTTGTAGATGGAGAGAGTTAGAATAAAATCTGTAGCAAAGCACAACTAGGAAACAACTAGTGAGAGTGTGAGTTGAAACTTAAAAGATTAGGTGAGTGAATGAGTATAAAATGGTGTAAGGAGTTAGGAAATGAACTAAGGTGTGTTAGGAGGTTTAAATAGTGTTAAAACATGGGGGATTAAGTGTAGGAACAATGGGGAAGTATTGGGTAAAAGAGAGGACTGAAAACAGAAAGTAAAATGCAAATACTGGGCCGGACCGAACTTGCGACCGGACTTGCAAGTTCGGTCGAGCCCAGACTTACAAAGACGGGTGAGCTACTGGAATCGACCGAACTTGCGACCGGACTTGCAAGTTCGGTCGGACCAGAAATTTTCCCCGTCTGTAACCTACTGGAATCGACCGAACTTGCGACCGGACTTGCAAGTTCGGTCGGCCAGAAAAATTTCCATCCTGTAACCTACTGGAATCGACCGGACTTGCGACCGGACATGCAAGTTCGGTCGGCCCAGAAAAATTTCCCGAGGATAGCTACTGGAATCGACCGAACTTGCGACCGGACTTGCAAGTTCGGTCGGCCAGAAGGATTTCGGTAATCTGAGCTACTGGAATGGACCGGACTTGCAAGGTCGGTCGCAAGTCCGGTCCGGTCAAAAAAAAATATATATTTAATTTAAATAATATATATATATATGTATGTACCTACATACATATATATGTACATGTATGAAAACATGCCAAAGCTAAGTAAGAAAGTAAAACTTAAGTAATGGAAGATAAGTAAGTAAAGTGTAAGTGTAAGAAGTAAAGGGACATAGTAAGTAGGAGTTAAGTTGATGATAGGTGTATTAATCATTCGATTGTATGTATATAATAGGACTTGATTTGTGACACCGAAGGACGTTTGGAATCACGTACAACGGTGAACGGTATGGATTCCTCATGCCCCGTATGCTATCTTGGTTACTCTGATTTGTGTGTTGTGTGCTAATTGATCACCAAATAAGATAAATGCACGAATCGGAGTTAATATGCATACTTGTGAATATGTAGTGTTGTATGATGTTGTATATTTTCTTTAATTCTTAGTTTGTATAATTCATGAAATGTATGGATGATAATGAATGTGTGTATGTATGTTGTATTGTACCATGACCGTTATTTATTGTGTTTGGACTTCTAACTTATTCCTAACAAGCTAACCATCCTAACTTAAAATGGTAATTAAATTGGAATGAGTAGAAGTCCGATATAGTTTCGGCCACGCGTGAGGATGCGGAGTCACGAGAGGTTGGCTCCAATTCCTGACTCTTAAACTGGTCCGCGGCCCAAATCCCTTAAGTGGGTAGCATCCCGGATTGGTGAGTTAAGTAAATCCCGGATGTGGGACGGTGTAGTCCCCAAGGCCGGAGGTCCCGACGACTTAACTTGAGTATAAGTAAGTAAGTAAGAACGAGTAAGTAAAGTAAAAGAAAGTAAGTAATTGTATGCAAGAAGAAGTAAGTAATGAGTAAAAGACTAAAGCATTCCGATTAACCCGGATGCATAATTTGGCTAACCTTGTGAAGGTAAGTGCGAAGTATGCTATGATATTGTTGCCTTGAATTTTAATGAATTGTATAGCATGTATGATGTATGAAAAGCATGTATGTATGAAATTAATGAAATGCATGTTTAGTGGACGTCAAATAGTCGGCGTGCGCTAGCTAGCACGCGGTATATGCGGAGTCCATATGCAGCGTTTGCTGAGCCCCTTGGGGCACCATTTTTACTACACGCAGGTACCCGCGAGGGATGAAGATGTGAAGATCTAGTTTCATTTCTTTTATCTTCTTTTTGGAATGTAAACATTGAATTTACGATGGGTGTACTAAGTAGTACATGGCTGTAGTTTTTGAATAGCCGGTGTACCATGGGGTACACCTTTTTGGATAATGGGAGTATTGGATTGGTATAGATGAGTAGCTTTAGAAACTCATTCTTTTGGTAAGTTTGGAAAGGTTGTAATCGAATATACTCTAATACTCGGTGATCCATTGATGTAAGTAATTGGTGTATGGTATTGGGCAATTAATTTAGTAGCTCGGTACGTTATGTTCATCAGACCGTGACTGTAAGTATTAGTAGCCTAGCTAGCCGTATGGGCGGTTGGCGGCATCGTTTCACCCGCCGTAGTAAGTATGTAATAATTCCGCTGTGAACTCGTAGGATTAATAGGACGATTAGACGGTAAGCATAGGATTAGCGGTTGGGGTGTTACAAAAAGTGGTATCAGAGCGTAGTTACGCTCTGATGTCCATAGTACCAAGCATAGGAGATTACCGAGTTAGGATTTCAACCGTCTTAAGACGGATACTTAGAAACCTAACTAGGAACTACCGTTGTTAACGACGGATATCCTTGACGTTCTTATGAACGATACCTTGCTTAATTTCCAAGACCTTTGAGTCATATCTTGCAAAGCCTAACGTAACTGTTAAATATTCAAATGTCAGGCAGAGGTCCAGGTCGCCCCAGAGGAGGGGGCAATGACGGACCCGGCGCGCAGACGATAGCTGAGATCGTCGCCGCCACGGTAGCTCAGATGCTACCACAAGTAATCCAAGCTGTACAACAATCCCAACAAACCCAACAAACTCAAACGGGGCCAATCCCTCCCCCGCCACCCAGAGAAGTAAACTGGGTAAAAGCTATCGCAGATCTCCGTCCTCCCTGCTTTAGAGGCGAGAGCGATCCTGCAAAGCTAGAAGCCTACATCTCCGAAATGGAGACTGCTTTTGAGACCCTCGAAGCTCCTGCTGGAGTTCGAGTGAGAGTAGCTGCTTACTACCTCAAGGATGCCGCTATGGACTGGTGGAAACTAGTCAAGCACGAGTATGTCAGCGACCCCACCTTCGACTGGGAGTCCTTCGCATCACTCCTCCGTTCAAAATACTACCCCGAACATGTGAAAACCAAGAAAAGGCTAGAGCTAGATGCCTTAAAGATGACCGACAAGATGACTGTCGATGAGTACTACCGCACCTTCACCTCCATTCTCCGTCTCCTCCCTGATCTTGGATACACCGGCCAGGTGTTGGTCGATCGCTTCTATGGCGGTCTGAGCCATCGCTTTCGGTACGGTATGGGCTATACCAGGTTTACCTCTCTTCAGGTAAATAACGGTTAACCCTTAGTATCATTTCAATTCCTTAAATTCCTTGAATTCTTTGAATCTTTCTTTATTCCTCCTTAAATGAGAATCCCGGCTAATACCTGAAATTTCAGGAGTGTTATCACGCGGCTTCTCGCGTTGAGATCACTTGCCAATTAAGGGATGAAGAAACCGCGCTGAAGCGCAAGGCTAACAACAAAAATACCAGCACCGAGGAGCAGAACCAGGGGAAGAGCTGGAAAAAGAAGAAAGAGAATTTCTTTCAGCAATCCCACAAGAAATCCCAGGGTGAGAGCAGTGCCCATGCTGAGCAGGGCAAACCAGCGGAGCTTCTTCAGCTTGGTTATTCTGCACCGGTGGCAGCTAAGCCACTGAGATCACACCCACCTAAGGGTAAATTCCTAATCCAATTTGTATTTGTATAAGTATCATTTCTAGTATACCCACGCACACATGTGCTAACCCTCTAACCTCAGGTTCTAGCTCCGGTGTCGCCAAAACCTTCTCCGATGGCCGCACCTATGTGTGCAGAAAGTGCAACCAGGACCATCCTGGTAAAGACTGCTTCGGGAGAGACATCAAGTGCTATAATTGTCAGAAGCTGGGACACACAACTAACAGATGCCCAGAGAGCACCAAGCCGAAGGGAAACTTTCAGAACTATAAGCAGAGAGAGGGCAAGGAGGTGGCATCTGGCGATGCACCGGCCCAGCAGGCACCTCAGGGACAGGGATCCCGGGGCCCTCAGAGGGGCGCACCACAGAGGCAGCCTGTTCTCCATGTTATTGACCGTGATGGGCCCGGTTCGAAATCCGGCCAAGGTAATCATCTAAACCTTTAATCCTTGAAGTAGCATGCCCAGTAGTAGAGTAACTGTATGAGTGAATGCATGAGAAAATAAATGAAGTGTATATTAAGCATGAAATGAAGTAGTTGAAACTAGTACTCACCGTAGATGAAATTTGTAACCATAGGAAACTTTAGTATCTGTTATCCGATACCGGTAACCTTGAATCAAGAAGAAATCGACATCACCAACCACGACTACACCAACAATCAGTGTCAGGTCATCCGACCAGGTATGATCTTATTAAGGGGATACCTGAAACCCGAAGCGCAAATCGCAATCATTCGACGATGCAACGAGCTAGGAACGGGTCAAGGTGGATTTTACACACCCGAATTCCCCGGTGGAGCGAAGATGAAGCTGAAGATGATGTGCTTGGGAAAGGACTGGAATCCTTATACCAAGACATACCAGGAGACACGAACACAAGACGGAGCGACGCCACCGACAATACCACCAGAGTTTCAGACCCTCATCACACAAGCAGTAGAACTTGCACAACAATGTGAACCTGAACCGATCCCCGCACTTGAAGCGGATCTCTGTATCGTCAACTTCTACGAGAAAGAAGGACGACTTGGGTTACACCAAGACAAGGACGAGACAGCGGAATCTCTTGAACAAGGAGTGCCCGTAGTGTCTTGGTCCATTGGTGATGACGCCGTATTCCTGTATAGCGAGCAGAAGCGAGTGGACCTCGCACAGAAACTGGTATTGAGATCAGGAGATGTCCTAATCATGGGTGGGAACTCTAGGATGCTGTATCACGGGATCAATAAGATCAAGTTGAATACGGCACCACCGGCAATAATCAATGCCACACACATGAAACCAGGACGCCTAAACCTTACCTTTAGAAAGTATTAAATTCCTAGTACCATGTAATCTATTAGTAACGTGTATTAGAGACACGACATGTATGATGGTTGGTTTATCAATAAAGAGCAGTGTCGATTTAATTCCGCTTGTGTCCACCATCAATACTTATCCAATTGTGAATCCAATAGGTTGTGGACTCGGTTCCGAAGGTAACCTGAGCATCCTCACCGAAGCACAAGCCGGCAGAAGCGGCACCATTCTAACGGGAACCTTCCCAGTAAATGGCATTGATGCCAATGTGTTATTCGACTCCGGCGCCTCTCACACTTTCGTATCACCATCCTTTGTGAAGAGGTTGAAGCTAGATGCGGATGAGCTACCGAACTTCATGGTTACTCTCCCATCGAAGGAGCGAGTAAAGTGCACCAAGTACTATCAATCTGCCACAATACAAATCAAAGGCGAGTCGTTTCCCATTTCCATCATCGAATTCAATGGATTGGGATTCGACGTGATCATTGGGATGAATTGGTTGGAGCGGCACAAGGGTAGGATCCTCTGCGCCGAGCATCGTTTGCTGCTCAAGAGTCCTTCTGGGGTTACAGTATCTTACCGCCAGAGACCGAGAGAGCCTTCGACCACCCTTATATCTGCCATGGCCATGTACCGGGAGCTCAGAAAGGGCCAAGAGGTGTATCTTTGTTATGTACAAGACCTGGAGCGAGATCCAGAGTTCAGTGATGAAGTACCCATTGTATCCGAGTACCCCGATGTATTCCCTAAGGAGCTACCCGGCATGCCACCACCGAGAGCAGTGGAATTCGAAATTGATCTATTGCCAGGTACCGGTCCCATTGCTAGGGCACCGTACCGCATGGCACCAGCAGAGATGACCGAATTGAAAGAACAGTTGAGAGACCTTCTAGACAAAGGGTTTATACGCCCGAGCGTATCACCCTGGGGAGCACCGGTTCTCTTCGTGAAGAAGAAGGACGGTAGTCTCCGACTATGCATTGACTACCGCGAGCTGAATGCGGTCACAGTCAAAAATAAATACCCACTACCACGTATCGATGACCTATTCGACCAGTTGAAAGGAGCCTCAGTCTTCTCCAAGATCGACCTCCGTTCAGGGTATCATCAGATTGCAATCAAAGAGCAAGACATTGAGAAAACGGCATTCCGTACCAGATATGGCCACTACGAATTCACGGTGATGCCATTCGGTTTGTCAAATGCACCAGCTAAATTCATGGACCTCATGAACCGTTTATTCAGTGAGCAGTTGGACACTTCGGTTGTGGTCTTCATCGACGACATCCTTGTATATTCCAAATCACCAGAGGAACATGAAACCCACTTGAGGAAAGTGCTTGAGACACTGCGCGAGAACCAGCTGTATGCGAAGTTCTCCAAATGCGAGTTTTGGCTTGATCAGGTATCATTCCTTGGACATGTCATCTCGAGCGCAGGTATCTCGGTTGACCCTTCTAAGGTAGAAGTTGTACGATCATGGCCTAGACCCAAGACTGTTACCGACATTAGGAGCTTTCTTGGTCTACCGGTTACTACCGAGATTTGTAAGGGACTTCTCGAAAGTCGCCAAGCCCATGACTACATTGATGAAGAAAGATGCACCGTTTGTATGGATAGACGAGTGCGAGTTATCATTTCAGAAACTGAAAGACTCATTGACCTCAGCGCCCGTCCTTACTCTTCCAGAGGGCACAGAGGGATTTGAGGTATACTGTGATGCATCAGGCAAAGGAATGGGATGCGTACTCATGCAGCATGGCAAGGTTGTTGCCTATGCCTCCCGCCAGCTGAAAAAGCATGAGGAGAATTACCCGACTCACGACTTAGAGTTAGGAGCCATTGTCTTCGCTTTGAAGATATGGCGACACTATCTCTATGGGGTAAGCATCACCATCTACTCCGACCATAAGAGCTTACAGTATGTATTCACTCAGAAAGAACTCAACTTGAGACAGAGAAGGTGGATGGAGTTTCTCTCAGACTACGACATCAATCTGCAGTACAAGGAAGGGAAGGCAAACATCGTAGCCGACGCCCTGAGCCGTCGAGCACACTCGCTCCATTCGCTACTCGCTTCTTCTAGCTTGGTTGACGAGGTGCGATACGCTCAGTCGAGCGACCCTTACCTAACCGAAATCAGACACAAGATCGAGAATGGTACATTTGAGAAAAAAAGTATGATTTTAAGCTACATGAAGATGGTTTGATTCGGTTGAATGGCAGGCTATGCGTCCCCCGAAGCAATGCTGAGCTAAGGGATCGCATCCTGCGAGAGTCACATAGTTCTACATTATCAGTCCATCCGGGAGCCTCCAAGATGTACAAAGACATGAAGAGGTACTTCTGGTGGTCTGGAATGAAGTCAGATGTGACGGAATTTGTATTGAGATGCTTACATGCCAGAAGGTAAAATTTGAACACCGTAGACCGGGCGGAATGGTACAATCGATGCCAATTCCGGAGTGGAAATTTCATGATATCTCCATGGATTTTGTTGTAGGACTCCCACCTGCTAGGGGAGGACTCAACATGATCTGGGTTGTAGTAGATCGCCTTACCAAGGTTGCCAGATTCATACCGATGAAGGACACCTGGAAGGTAGTAAAGCTAGCTGAGCTTTTTGATAAGGAGATTATCAGACACCACGGAGTCCCTAAGACCATAGTATCTGACCGCGACACCACATTTCTTTCGAGATACTGGAGAGCTACAAGGGAAGCGTTGGGTACAGAATGAAGTTGAGTACCGCCTTCCATCCTCAGACCGACGGTCAGACAGAAAGGACCATCCAGACACTGGAGGACATGCTTCGGGCATGTGCCTTGGACTTTCAGGGGAGTTGGTTAGATAAGCTTCATCTTATCGAGTTCTCGTATAATAATAGTTATCACGCCTCGATTAAGATGTCGCCTTTCCAAGCTCTATACGGTAGACCTTGCCGTACACCCTTGTGTTGGGATGAGTCAAGTGAAGCGGTCATAATAGGACCGGAGTACCTTGAGCAAGTACAAGCCGAAGTGCAACAAATCCGAGCTAACATGAAGGCAGCCCAAGATAGACAGAAATCCTATGCGGATGTGAGACGACGCGACCTTGAGTTCGCCGTGGGCGACCAAGTGTTCTTGCGAGTTTCACCTATGAAGGGTGTCTTCAGATTTGGTCAGAAGGGCAAGCTAAGCCCAAAGTTTGTAGGGCCGTACACTATCACCGAAAGAGTTGGATCCGTAGCCTACAGGTTAGCACTACCTGAGGACTTGGGGCGTGTCCATGATGTATTTCATGTGTCACAACTCAAGAAGTATATTGCTGATCCTTCTCATGTGTTGGAGCCCGAGCATTATCCATTGAGCCAAACATGAGATATGTCGAAACCCCAGTGAGAATCCTTGATAGGAAGACCAGAGACACTCGCCATAAGTCTATACGAATGGTGAAGGTCCTATGGTCAAACCATGATGTCGAAGAAGCGACATGGGAGTTGGAAGATGCCATGAAGGCTAAATACCCGCAGTTATTCATAGACTAGAGAGTCTAGTATTTAGTATACGGGTACGGGTCGTACCCCTTTTAAGGGGGGTAGAACCCTTTTGCTTTAGCATTGCTTCGGGGTAAGCATTGCATTTTGTATGGCACATGTAGTGCAAGTGAATTTAGTAGGATGTGTATGTATGTGTAATGTGTAATGAATGATGTGTATGTGCAATGTATGGTGTATTGGTGTAATGTGTATTGTAATGGTAATGGTGTATTGTGTATTGTGGTATGGTATGAATGGAAATGATGTATTGTGTATGTGAATTGTATGATGTTGAAATGTGTATGCTTGCAGTGTGAAAGAAGTAAACACCTCATAGGTGTAGGAGATACATTATGGCAATTGGTTTGCATAATGAGTAGATTTGCAATAACCATTAACCTTGAGCAACTTTGAGGGCAAAGTTTCTTAAGGGGGGTAGATTGAAATACCCCGTAATTAAAAATAGTGATTAATTAGGCTAATAAGTAATTTAGAGGCTTAATTAAGTATAAATAATTATTAGGGAACAAATCCCGAAGAAAACGGATCCTTAAAATGGATTAAAACATTACCGAACTTAAAGCACGTTTTCGAGGTAACCGGGAAAACGTGTCTTTAAGCGGGTCAAATAGACTCGTAACAATTTTGGTCAACTAAATAATCATTAATAAATATTAGTGAGGCTTTGAACCAATAAAATCAAGAAAACGAGAAATTAGTAAAAACTGTCAAAAACGGGAAGTTGTGGGGTAGAAATATAATTAACACAAACTTATGTGTCCAAGAATGTAAAAAGAATTTTAAAACCCCCTTGGTCTATGTGTGCTGTCCGATTTTTACATATATACACACACACACTCTACTCTCTTTTACTCACTAAGGACAAAAACAATTAAAAACACTAAAGTACTACTTTACCTCACTTTTTACTCTCTCTCCTCTCATTCCCTCCTCTCTCACGTGAACATCTTCTTCCTCCTCTCTATTTCTCCTTCTCCATGCGATTCCATGGTGGAAATAGAAACACCCACAAACCTCTACTTCTCTCCTTTGTAACTCTCTCCAAACTCTTCCAAAAATTATAAAAATACCACCATTGTACTCCTCTCCCCAAGAGCTACATTTTCATCTTTCCAAAATCCGAACAACCCACTTTCGATTTTATGGGTATACCCCATTTGGAGCTTCAACACCACCATTAGAAGGCCCTCCTTCTCCTTGTTCTTCTAAGGTAAAACATCTTCAAAAACTCCACTTTTTCTAGCCCAAAGGCAAAACGAAAATGTGAACTAAAGCCTTGTTTACTCCTTGTGTGTCCAGCCGATTTTGGCATTTTGGTGGTGTGAGAAACCTTGTCCTTGAGCTATCCCAAACAGCTCTTGTACTCTTGGAAGGTAATAAATTCTAAACCCTAAAACCTAGATTGAAACTTGATTAATGGTTAAGGTTAGTTCTAGTATTAGAATGGCGTATTAAAATGTGTATATCATTGGGTTGTAGTGTTAGAGGAATTGAGATTACAAAACCGGTAGAGAGAGAAGGAAGGAAGAAGCAAGAAGAAGAAGAGAAACAAGGTAAATTGCATTCCCTTATGTAGCCTTGTGTATACATGTAACAGATTTTTAGGAAGCTAAAATGAGTATTGTAACTAGTAGTGTGGTAATGGTGGAATGTGTAAGAGAACATTAGCATTTTGAACCTTTGAAAAACAATTCAAAAACTGTTACAAACAGATTGGGATTTAGTTGTTGAGTGCAGGAAATTTTTGTAGTGTTTTAGTATTGAGTTTGGTATATGAGAGCTTGTATAGTTTTGGTTGTTGAAACAGGTGAAAAGAGTGTTGAATTGTGAACTAGAATGTGTGGTGAGAGTGTAAAAATATAGGGGAAGTTATGTCAAAATTTATCTAGAATTTGAACACTTAGTGAATTTTAAACTAGGTGAATAATAAGTTGTAACAGATTTTGAGATAGATAGATAGAGGGAAGATGGGGAGAGATATTAATGTAGTTGTAGTGTATTAGAGGTGTTAGCAATGACATTAGAAGAGGGAGTGTAGATGGAGAGAGTTAGAATAAAATCTGTAGCAAAGCACAACTAGGAAACAACTAGTGAGAGTGTGAGTTGAAACTTAGAAGATTAGGTGAGTGAATGAGTATAAAATGGTGTAAGGAGTTAGGAAATGAACTAAGGTGTGTTAGGAGGTTTAAATAGTGTTAAAACATGGGGGATTAAGTGTAGGAACAATGGGGAAGTATTGGGTAAAAGAGAGGACTGAAAACAGAAAGTAAAATGCAAATACTGGGCCGGACCGAACTTGCGACCGGACTTGCAAGTTCGGTCGAGCCCAGACTTACAAAGACGGGTGAGCTACTGGAATCGACCGAACTTGCGACCGGACTTGCAAGTTCGGTCGGACCAGAAATTTTCCCCGTCTGTAACCTACTGGAATCGACCGAACTTGCGACCGGACTTGCAAGTTCGGTCGGCCAGAAAAATTTCCATCCTGTAACCTACTGGAATCGACCGGACTTGCGACCGGACATGCAAGTTCGGTCGGCCCAGAAAAATTTCCCGAGGATAGCTACTGGAATCGACCGAACTTGCGACCGGACTTGCAAGTTCGGTCGGCCAGAAGGATTTCGGTAATCTGAGCTACTGGAATGGACCGGACTTGCAAGGTCGGTCGCAAGTCCGGTCCGGTCAAAAAAAAAATATATATATATATTTAATTTAAATAATATATATATATATGTATGTACCTACATACATATATATGTACATGTATGAAAACATGCCAAAGCTAAGTAAGAAAGTAAAACTTAAGTAATGGAAGATAAGTAAGTAAAGTGTAAGTGTAAGAAGTAAAGGGACATAGTAAGTAGGAGTTAAGTTGATGATAGGTGTATTAATCATTCGATTGTATGTATATAATAGGACTTGATTTGTGACACCGAAGGACGTTTGGAATCACGTACAACGGTGAACGGTATGGATTCCTCATGCCCCGTATGCTATCTTGGTTACTCTGATTTGTGTGTTGTGTGCTAATTGATCACCAAATAAGATAAATGCACGAATCGGAGTTAATATGCATACTTGTGAATATGTAGTGTTGTATGATGTTGTATATTTTCTTTAATTCTTAGTTTGTATAATTCATGAAATGTATGGATGATAATGAATGTGTGTATGTATGTTGTATTGTACCGTGACCGTTATTTATTGTGTTTGGACTTCTAACTTATTCCTAACAAGCTAACCATCCTAACTTAAAATGGTAATTAAATTGGAATGAGTAGAAGTCCGATATAGTTTCGGCCACGCGTGAGGATGCGGAGTCACGAGAGGTTGGCTCCAATTCCTGACTCTTAAACTGGTCCGCGGCCCAAATCCCTTAAGTGGGTAGCATCCCGGATTGGTGAGTCAAGTAAATCCCGGATGTGGGACGGTGTAGTCCCCAAGGCCGGAGGTCCCGACGACTTAACTTGAGTATAAGTAAGTAAGTAAGAACGAGTAAGTAAAGTAAAAGAAAGTAAGTAATTGTATGCGAAGAAGTAATGAGTAAAAGACTAAAGCATTCCGATTAACCCGGATGCATAATTTGGCTAACCTTGTGAAGGTAAGTGCGAAGTATGCTATGATATTGTTGCCTTGAATTGTGTAATGAATTGTATAGCATGTATGATGTATGACAAGCATGTATGTATGAAATTAATGAACTGCATGTTTAGTGGACGTCAAATAGTCGGCGTGCCCTTGCTAGCACGCGGTATATGCGGAGTCCATATGCAGCGTTTGCTGAGCCCCTTGGGGCACCATTTTTACTACACGCAGGTACCCGCGAGGGATGAAGATGTGAAGATCTAGTTTCATTTCTTTTATCTTCTTTTGGAATGTAAACATTGAATTTACGATGGGTGTACTAAGTAGTACATGGCTGTAGTTTTTGAATAGCCGGTGTACCATGGGGTACACCTTTTTGGATAATGGGAGTATTGGATTGGTATAGATGAGTAGCTTTAGAAACTCATTCTTTTGGTAAGTTGGAAAGGTTGTAATCGAATATACTCTAATACTCGGTGATCCATTGATGTAAGTAATTGGTGTATGGTATTGGGCAATAATTTAGTAGCTCGGTACGTTATGTTCATCAGACCGTGACTGTAAGTATTAGTAGCCTAGCTAGCCGTATGGGCGGTTGGCGGCATCGTTTCACCCGCCGTAGTAAGTATGTAATAATTCCGCTGCGAACTCGTAGGATTATAGGACGAATTAGACGGTAACATAGGATTAGCGGTTGGGGTGTTACATGGTTCCTATCCTATGTCTCGGACCTGCTAAAAAACTGTTATTTAGTGGATTTTTCAACCTTAAATCAAACCCTTATCCACACTAAATCTTTCCTAATCTTTCCACAAGTTCCCACACATTTAACACCTTAAAACATGCTCTAAACCACTCCAAATCCTTGTTCAAATCCTTACCCCAATTCTTGTTCATTTTCTACAAAATTTCATTCCCACTTTCACATTTTGCACACTTGTGCATTTCTAGCTTCTTCTTGCTAGTTTCTACTCTACCAACCTACCAAATCACCTAATGACCATTCCCATTAATTCTTAGACATTTGCACTTCTAAACCCAAGTTCAACTTTCATTTCCTAAGTCTTGCACACTAACTCTTTCCCAGCATTTTCTAAGATCCTCACAGTCATTTTGCTACGAATTTTACACCTTTCAACCCATACTTCATTCACCAGTTCAAGGCTATTAATCTACTCTACTCAACACCTACAAACACCTAGGTTTCTCCAATTTACTAAGTCACCTTAAAACACTTATTTCCATCGAAATTCTACATAACCTCCCCATAACCTAACATGTTCAATTCCACCATCCTCACCAATTTTCATTCCTAAGCTAGCCACACCTTAAAGGGTCCTAACCGCACACAATTATTTCCTTCCAAAACATCATACACCATTATAGCTCCAAAATCTCATCAACCACAATATAATACCATAACTCAAAAGCTTGGCACCTAGGCCTTTAATTCAAACATTCATTCACAATTTCCTCTCCCCACTAACAAACACAATTTGCACCAGATTTTATCTCATCTTTTATTTTCCCCAACCTAAATTCTAAAACAATTAAAACAAGTTTCTAGGTAGAATTCTTACCTTATTTTCACAAGTTTCTCTTTTGAATTCTCCTCTTGCTCTTCCTCTCCTCAAATTCGGTCAAGTGGGAACGGAGTTGCCAAACTTCATCCCAACACCCAAGGAACACAAAAATGCATTCAATTAATCTTCTAAACCCTTAGGAAATTCTAATTCAATAAAAGAGGCTTAGAGCATAAAAGTGAGGGTTTAACCTTTGGAGTGTTTTGGAGGGGTTTTAACCCTTGAATCAAGAAGGGAGTTCCACCACCATTAGAGGGTTGAAACAAAGCTCAACAAGGAGAGAAAAAAAAGGCATCACAATGGGGAAAAATTGGCTACACCAAGAGATGGAGAAAAGATGAGTTTTTCTTGGAGATGTTTACCTTAATGGAGAGAGGGGACTCCAAGCTTCAAGAAGATGTGCTTTTCTCTTCAAATGGGAAAAACCCATGGAGATGAAGTTAATCCTTTTGGAATTTTAAAAAGAGAGAATGATAGAGGATGATGAGAGGAAGAAGAATATGTATTTATTTTTATGATTTGAGCTTTCATAAAGCTTGGGCAAAGCAAAGAAGCTAGAGTAGCCATGGGAGGAGAGGAAGAAATCGCCAGCCATGGAGGATGAAAGAGAGAACGGCAGGGAAGAAAGAAAGAAAGAAAGAGAAGTAAGAAAAGAGAAATGAGAGAGGAAAGAGAGGGGGGTTACTTTTACCTTTTTCACTTTTTTCCTTTTCCTTTTCCTTCTTCTTTTCTTTCTTTCTTTACTTATTAAGGGTCAAATTAGGAGGGATGGTCAACATAAAAACTGGCCCCCTTATAACATGTGAGCTGGAGCATTTTTCGTCTTTTACAGAAAACACTCGTTATTTTACCCAGTTTTAGCACTATTCACCAACCGGGCCCATTTTCTGGAATTTTCTCATTTCTTTAATTTTAATGGCTCTTAAGCTTCCATTAATGTTTATTTATAGTTATTTAATGAACTATAATTTTTACGGGTTCATTTGACCACTTAAAGTCACGTTTTCGGGTTTTCTCGAAAAACATGCGCTAAAGCTTTATTAGCATTTTTAATTCATTTTATGGATCCGTTTTCTTCAGAAATTGTTCCCATACATTATTTTGGCATTATTAAGCCTTTTAAATTCATATAAGACCCTTGTTGAGGTCGTATTCCTCCTACTGTCACTTAACGCTCAATTTAGCGTTTTTCACTTTTTTAGCGTTTTCTCATTTCTTTTGGTTTTATTTTCTTCACCAAATTCTGTAGGCACTATTAGGCCCTCAAATATCATATTAGAGTAATTTAATCACCCTAATTAAGTTTGGGGTATTTCAGAATTATAAAAGTGGGAGTAATTACTAGGAGAAACCATTATAGGGATTTAGAACACAAATAATGTGAGTGAATTAAGAATATACTTCACTGGTCAAGATGACTCATGAAGATATTAACCCACTCAAAAACACAAGGGAATAGACTCTAAGACAAGCTGATAATATTGGTTGCAATCTAACACATGAAATAAGTCCTAATGTACTACTTATAACTTCTTAATATTAAAAGGCACTAAATGACTAACATCCCCCCTAAATATCTCTTGGAGCCAGCCACCCTTGGAGAAAACTCAAAAAGAAAATCCTCTTCTCAAGGAAGGAAGCTTCCTAAGTCATAAAAAGACTTCTACATGAGGAACCCCAACTCACACACTCTTACACTCTCTCACCCACTCTCATTTCTCCCCATGCTGCTACGAATCCTCCCTCCTCTCAACTGAACAAGTTCAGCCTTCATCTTCTTATTTTCCTTAAGCTCCATGGAAGACAACAACGGTGAGTTAACTTTGTTACCCCTTTTCCTCTTAAATCTTCTCCTTTCTTCAACAAGCCCCATCACCACTCATTCCTATCATTTTATGGACAAAAATATGTACTTTTTTGGGGCACAAATCTGAAGTGAAACCAAGGATAAAAGCTAGCCTAAGTCCAAGAAAACAAAGGTAAGAAATGTGTTCTAAAACCTTAAGTCTTTTCTCATGCCTTTAAGATATGAAAATGAGACTCTTTTGAATCATCTTCTTCATTTTTTCCATTCAAAAATCTGGAGCTACACATCCTTCTTCCTTGGCCGAAAATAACAAGGAAAACCAAGCTTAAAGCAAGCTAGACTTCAACCAAAGGTGAGCCATGAAACCTAGCTATTTTGATGTCTTAGTGCTCTTGTACTCTTGGATCTATCAAGGATCTAACTCTTAACCTCATGCTTTTATCTTGGCTGAAAATCTGGAGAAAAATCTCACTTGGAGACTATAAGGTAAAACCTCATTTTCTAGCTCACTTTTGTGCTTTAAGCCTTCATTAATCCTTTTGATTATATTAGGAGTCTAATGACCCTAACATTGCCCTTATTTATCCTTTTATAATGGATGAAAGTTAGGATCCAAAGAACTTTAAGTGCTGGCAGAAAATACAAGGAGAACAAAGGTGGAGAAAATCAACCTTTGAGCAAGGGTAAGCTTATGATCTAAAGCCTTGGTGCTTAAAAAATTCATTTAGCCTAAATATGGTACAAAAATTTGATCTCCCTCATTATATTTTTCGAGGCCAAAAGTTAAAAGATGAAAATCAAACTTTGAAGCATTAAGGGTAAGTTATAACCTTAAGGCTCATTTTTGTGTTGTAAGTTGTGTAAGAGGCGTAAATGACTATGGCCAAATTTGAGGGCTTAAAAATGGGCTAAACTGACCGAAGAATGAACCTAAACCTATACTAACATGTATAACATTGTATATAGATATTCATGGGCTTAAAATGTCTTTTTGCTAAATTTAAGTGGTTTTGTTTAAAGGATAAACTTTGGTCATTGTGTATTCTGCTATGTCCCAAAATGGAATTGTTATTATGAACATTTTGGAGTATTATAATAGTATGTTAAACCTTGTATGATGGCCCAAGGTTATTGCAACTTGTATGGACATTTTGACTGTTTTTAAAAGCATATGATATATTGGTATTATGTTGTGTTTTGAAATATGAATTTTAAGGGATGTTTGGATGATTTAATGCACCTCATAAAGTTTGTGGAAAATTACTTACAAAATTAGGAAGTGTTTGGTTGAGGTTTACAGACAATTTTGGGTTTAAAGGTGGTTAAGAGTAAATTGGAAGTTTTGGTGTTGATATGCCTTAAGGATAGGTTGGATGAGGTAATTAAACTGAACTTGGTAGTTTTCGGTGAAGACATAGATGGAATTTAGGTGTTAGTTTGATTTGAAATGAAAAATATAAGTTGTGGAGAAGTTTGGGAGTAAATTATAAATTTTGGGACACTTATGGGCCCAACTATGAATTCTAGAAAATATGGTGTAAGGCAGTGTATTGTAGTAAACATAGGTGGACTTACGGGGTTGACCAAATAAGAGAAAAAAGTATTGGAAATATGAACTTAGGAAAGTTAAATAGTGAACTTGGAAAGTTATGGGGGTTAAACCGTAAATATGGAAAAGTTTGAGATGAAACCCGAATTGGACTGAATGGGGTCTATTGGCATTTTGAGGAACCATATTTTAAGTTTTGGACTGAATCAATTGTAAAGTTAAAATTACAAGATTTTGACTTTGGAGGTGATTTGCAAAGTTAGGATATTATTGGTGGAAGGATTGTAATACTAAATGTTATTAGACTATATGAAACCAGCAAGCGCTCTTGATGCGTCCCTGACCTGTCGTGGATCTATCGTGGACTCTATATAGTATGGGAATGGTCGAGAGATAAACTTAAACTGAAAAACACATTTCGATTGAGAATTTACACACATGAAATTCACTCAACCTCCCTTGCCCCACACACGGACTCCCGGGACAGTTTTGACTTTATCCCTAAAGTCGTCAACCCTCTCCTGACTATCGGCCTACGGTTCACCGACTGTTCCCCGACCTGTCATCCTATCAAATACCCAATGTATTGATAATCTTACCTAGTCCTCTCTAGCTCACCAACTCTCTAGCACTTATACACACTCCTAAGTCTGATCCACACTTGCCCAGATTATCTCTATCTTTTCTCTCGTACAGGGCTTACTTACATATGGAATAAATGCAAGTATATATATACACGGTTGTTAGGATGTAACTACCATCCTATTAATCCCTAGACTTCTAGGAGTCGACTACTACTTCGATTATTCACATAATAACCACACTAGAATTGTAGAGAGTCTTCAACTTGATCTGGAGGCTTGAACTATGTGTCGCCTCATGGTTGGTCAAGTTGGTGGCAGCTCTCTTGATAGGTCGATCACCACTTGTGCGCCCCACTTGCCTGATTCTATTTGGTTCATTAAATGCTCATAAATGCCCTCTTCTGAATTCATTACGGCTATGTAATGATGTTATTTTATAGCTTTATTATCTTGCGCATTAATGAACTTCTTCTTTTGTCGCGAGCTTGTCTTGAACAAGTTGTTCATGTGGATGTATGTGTCTTAACTGAATGTGTCGATCCTTTGCAGTCTTCTGTCTTTGATTTTCATCTTTAAGCATAAGAGATATCTTCGTGTAGTGTCTAACTGGTTATCTGTGCTAGAAGTTCTACGGAGCTCTCGTAGACAGGTGCCCGACTGGTAGGGCACATGTCGTGGATTGAGCGTGCTTGCAACCTTGAGTGCTAAGCCACTTATTCACCTGTCTATCTGAATCATGAATCTTGACAAACGCATTAGATAGACAATACAAGGTTTACTATCATCAAAACTAAAGGATCTTGTCTTAACACTTTGGTTGAGGAATCTGGAAATTATAAGTGAAGGTTGGGACAAGTTGAGGATTATAATATATACTACATTAAGGATGAGGATCTTAGTGTAGGAATCTAAGTTAGTAAAACTTCGAGAGTTTTATAACTCACATGAAATAATATGAATACTTGAAATAAGTAAACCTTATTGTAAGGGTATGAGCCATGATAAGCTGTTAGAAATGAAGTTGTTATGTAAGTGGTTGATACCCGGAACCCTTCCGGTAATCTATGTTCCGGAAGACAGTGTTCTGGAAGATAGTGTGTCGGAAGCCAGTTTTCGGAAGATAGTCTCTTCTGGAAGCCAACTTCCTTGTGAATGCATATTCATATGAGTTGAACTAGAATACCTTGTGATAATAATGAAAGATTACGTGCTTGATACTAAGTTGTAAAGATTACATGACATTTTTAGTTACTAACAATGGGAAAGGATTAATCAGCTTATTCCGGATTCGAACAATTGAAGTGATAACCCGATTAGTAATGAATAACTAATCATTGGGGTTAACGTAAGAGATTAATAAGTACAAGATATACTGAAGTGGTTTAGTGATTCATAGAGAGTATTAATACTTAGCTTGATATTCCAGAGCTAAGAGGTTAAAAGGACGGGCGCGGGATAAGATGATTCTTCTTGCACGTCGATGTACGTATGTTATCGTGTGATCCGATTGCTTCCGAGGATTTCCTTGGGTTCGGATATGTGTGTATTGCTTGACAAGATGATATGTGTAACTAAATATTATTAAGTTTATATGATTTAATTTCCTGAGTACTCGCGTTATTAATTGTTCAAGTATACTATTCTAACCGAGGCAATACCAAACATAACTAGAATTAAGTTATGAGATGTGATAAGAGAACTATCACCAATGTTAGGATAATTATATAAATTATATTATCCCAAGGTAACCTAAGAATAGACCTTAGGTAGAGTAATAGTAACATCGTTCTCAAGTGAAAATGTATCCGAATACGGAATTACACTAGATGAGTTCTGAGTATACATTAAATACCTAAAAGGCTTATACATTCAAGAAGTTAATCACTGTACAACCTAAGATTGAATCTTAGGCATTTAGATTAAGAGAACTTAATCACATTGTGAGAGGTTGAGTATGATGAGTAATGTCTAGTATGGTGAGAAATCTAGGGTGACTGGTTGCGCATTGTGATCATGAGAGGATGACTAAGAACAGGTCCACTCAAGAAAACTCCAAGAATTGAAAGATTCCTTGGTCAGAGGCACTACCTTACGTGTAAAGACATCGGCCTAATATATTAAATCAATCAGGAATTATGGATTTCCAACAATCAAAAGTTTTGTTGGACAGAGGCACTACCGTTGGTCCAAAGTAACATGAACTATAATAGGAGTACATTGTTAAGAACAAGTCATCTTTTAATATGTCAACTTGTAAGTGGTATGAATTGAGATATAAACATTTTAAGGTATTAAGTTAATAGTTGAACCTTAATACAAAAAATGAGTACCTTCGTAACATTGAAGAGCAAACAAAAGGCCTTGAAGGAGAGCAACGAGAAAGGCTCAAATTACTCTTGTACATTTATATTGTATTGTTTGTTAGATTGATTATGTTGAATGAGGTATGTGTGAATAGGGTGATTTATATATTGAGCATTTTATTGAAGTAGCAAGTTGTGTTTATTGTATTTAGGTATATGAAATTGAAATAACATGGAAATGGAACCGAATGTTAACTTGACCAAATAACTTAGGGGGTCTAAGGGCGCATGACGGTTGCATAATGGCATACTCAGTAGTTGTGCTTAGCCTTTTACGGCAAACATATTACATGTTTGTAGGTGACGACGGATGCAAAGTGAGGAATTGGGTACATAACAAAGACTACTCTCTTTTCAGTTGTAATCAGTTTGTATTTAGGATTGAATATTCAGATGTATTATGATGTAGTAGATGCTCACATGATTTGATAAGTATTGTAACTTCGATTAGACTATCTCCAGTTATCACAGTGTTGGTTGTAATGTAAGTCATTTTGGATTGCCTTGTTACTCTCCCATGTGATAACGGTGGTAGCACTCGCATTTGTTTTGGTTGTAGTTTAAATCCTACTGCACTTGAATTGTGCATTTATGTTAAGGGTTGGATTACGGAATAGGGGTGCTACAGTATTATTGGAAGAAATGGCATATTAAAAAGGATTGTTTGGAGATAAAAAGTTATCTGTATTGGTGGAAAGGAAGTAAGAAGATTGTGGCCACTACTGTGACTTACAAATAGGAAGAACACGATGTGAACTCGCCTGTCACGGGCTTAGTCTGGATCAATTCAGCCAAGTCACTGAATATCTGTAAAAGGGTGAAGGTATTTTGAGAAGACTTGTGCAAATACTTCATGGAACATTGCTCAAATTTCTCATAATTTTGCAGGTATTAATGAAAAATCCACTCTTGATTCTTATTGTTGTTCCAACTTTGATAAAAATAAAATCACAAGCAATGAAACTTGGTCATTAATTCAGGACTATCCTTACACACAGAATTCAAAAGCATGGAAGAATTCCTAACTAGAGGACTATGCACACACAACTCTACACCCAGAGGCACAACAGGCAGCCCGAGCTCACCCACCAACGCAATAGAAATAAAAGAGTGAGTGTCTCCAGAGTCAAACAAACAGAAAACAGAATGAGATGACAACTTAAGAATACCTGTAACAACTCTATTGTGGAATGGTCCCTCTCTCCAGCCATCACGTAGACTCTGGCCTGGCCCTGGGGCTTCTTCTGCTCAGCCCGATCTCGGGTCTCTGAGGAGGACCCTCCAGTCCTACCTCCCGAACTACCTTTGCTCCTCTCGGCCGAGGGCAGTCAGTGATTCTGTAACACCCGGTGTGGTGTTCCTCCCACATCGGTTGGAGAGGAGAACGAAGTGTGCCTTATAGGTGCATGGATACCTCTTCCTTGTGTGACGCGTTTTGGGGCTAGGAAACCCCAGGAACAAATCCGTGCGGCCTGCGTGCCAAAGCGGACAATATCACACATGTGGGCTGATTAGGCTGGGCTGTCACAGATGGTATCAGAGCCAGACCCAGGTCGGTGTGCCAGTGAGCCCGTGAGGGCACTGGGCTCCCTAAGGGGGGTAGAGTGTAACACCCGGCGTGGTGTTCCTCCCACATCGGTTGGAGAGGAGAACGAAGTGTGCCTTATAGGTGCATGGATACCTCTTCCTTGTGTGACGCGTTTTGGGGCTAGGAAACCCCAGGAACAAATCCGTGCGGCCTGCGTGCCAAAGCGGACAATATCACACATGTGGGCTGATTAGGCTGGGCTGTCACAGATAATGAAATACCCCTAACCTTTAAAATATAATTAAATGACCTATTAATGATCTAAGATGATTATTAAACATCTAAATATTATTGGGGAACAATCTAAAAGATCTCAACAAGGCAAAACACGCCTTAAGATCGGTAAAGCCGAAAATGTGCCTTAAGACACCATAAAGATTGTGTGACCTCAAATAGGATCCAAAGTGGATTCCTAAGTATTATAATGAAGTAAGGAACACAACAAAACCGTTCTCAAGGAGAACTAAGCTCAGGAACACCCTGTGACACAAAAATGTGCACTAAAACACCTTAAAGCACGTTTTTGTGAGATTGCCTTTTAAATTGATTTTTTAATGGGCTTAAAAATTATAATTACCTTTAAATATGATATTTTATCATATTATATCATGTTAGGAATTTAATTCCAAAAATTTACGAATTTTTACAAATTTAATATTAAAATATTAATAAAACCCTAAAGTGGGGCCCGTTCGAGTCAATATTGACCAAGTATGGTCAATGGTCAATTAATTGACCCAATTGACCAAGGATTTCGACAGACAAGGAGGAGAGGAGTCAGCATAATCATTGTTAGACAAATTAGCTACCTAATACCAAATTTGCAATAGTAAAAGTTACTTTTATTACTTTTCCAATTCAATTAAGCCTTTCCAATCATTCTTCTTCACTCACCTTGCTTCCAAGACAATTCCAGCAGCCCCTCACCTCTCTTTGCTTCTCCATTTTCGTGGTTACACAGCCAAACTCAGAGGAGAACAGCAATCACCATTGGTAAGCTTATTAAGCTCTTAAATGTTCATTTTCTTCACAATTTCTTCCTCTTTCCATGGAGCAAAGCATCAACCACTTCCATCAATGTTCTTAGGTTGTTATGGAGGTTAAATGGAGGGTGTATCTCGGCATTAACAAGGGAAGAAGGTGGAGAAAGCTAATCTTGTTCTTAAGGTATAAAAATGTGCTCTAAGCACATATCTTTTGATTCCCTTCAAATTCGGCTGTGAAACTTTGTTTCTAAGCTTATAATCTTCATCTTAACACTTATCCAGTTGGTACATCAAGAGCTTCGAAGTATAACCAGATCCAAGCCAAAAACACCATTTTAGGCATTTTAAACAAGGTAAAGATTAGCTATCTTCTAATCTGAGTTATACCAGTTTAAAGCTTGGTTTTAGTAGCTCTTTTAACACTCTTTGCCTACTGTAAATACAGGCCGAGATTAACCTTGTATACCTTGGTGTTCTAAGGTAAATTTTACCTTGAAAATTGACATTAAACACTTCTTATGGTTAGATCTTGCTTGGAGACTAATCAGCCTTAATTGCTGTTTGAAAACATGTAAACTAAGCTGTGGAAAATAGATCTCCATACAGCCGTGGCCAACAAGGCATATACAAGGATAAATCTAGGTATAAACACCTTAAACTTATGATTTTTATAAATTTTAAGCATATATATATAATATGGCCGAGAGTGAAGTTACATATATAGGTCATATTGACCTAAAAATGGAAAAAAATGGCTAAGATAAATTAAGCTAGTCATTTAAGAGGTTTAATTAACATAATGGTCAAATTATGGCATTATATGGAAAAATAATTAAACTAAGGTGAGGCCGAATATATATGCTATATTTTGAGACATTTATTGTGTAATTTATTTTGCAAGTTCAAGGTTGTAATAAGGCCATGTCATTAGGCCATTTTAATTTAAGTTTATAAGCTTATTTAGTTTTATTTATGCTTATAATTAAAATTGGGGCCAATTCGTAATTACTAGGAATTTAGAAGGCCGTGGGCTTAATTTAGAGCAATTTAGGGTTTTTAAATGAATTTAATAAAAAATATAACATTTTATAAAGTTTTAGGGTCAAAATTGTAAAAATAGAAAAGTATAGGTTATTATTAGTAATTACCAAAAAATTGGTTCCCATTTGGTATTAGGAGTCAAAGTTGACTATATAGGAGACTTTGACCAAGTTTAGAAAACTTAAGAAATTAAAATACTACCTTATAATAAGATACTTATTAAATTGTAAAAGATTTATAAGACTTGGGGTAGTAATGTAATTACCGAGACTTAAGGGTACTAAATGGAATTTAGTAAAGTCCTTAAGTTATTAGAAATTTTTAGAAGTTTATTTGGTTAAATTTGGAGTTCATATGAATTATATAAGTATAATATATGGTATTTTATAACATTGTTACAAATGGGTAATAAATGTATTAGAAATTGAGAGTGAATTGTGGTTTTATAGAAGTTTAGTGGTTATAAGTAAAAGCCGAAAATATTAAGGGCCACTTGGTATTTTATAAACAAAATATGACTATAGGTTATAATTGTTTTAAATGACTTAAATGTCATAAGATATGTTATGTAACAATAATGTAACATTATATTAATTAAGTGGTGGATTTTGTAAATATTTAAGAACATAGGTGCTGTTCGGAAATATTAACATTTTTAAATGGAATTTGTAATATGGTTTTTAATGTTATAAGAGTTATAACATTTATAATATAAGAGATATTCATTGAAAAGAATGGATATAGATTATAAGACTTACCATATAATAAATAAGTTCCATAACACACATATATAAATAAATATATGTAATGGTGTTGAAAATGTGATTTGGTTAATAATTATAAATTATCGTAATTAAAATGATAATAGATAAGGAGAAAAGAATTATAAACATTAGATATCGAAATTCTGATGTTAGAAGTATGCATGGAATAATAAGGATTTTAAATAGTTAAAAGTATAGTTACAAATGAATTATACCACATTGAATAAAAAAAAAGAGAGAAAAGAAAAGAGACAAACCTTAGAAAAATAAATACTAAGGTGAGATGTATAGTGCATGACAAAGAACCATACATGCAATAAAGAAACAAACTATACGATCTACAAATATACATTAGTTTACATGCGATAACAAATCCAACAATAAGTCTATTAATATACAAGATAAGACTACGCATGTAATGTAACACTTTTCCAATCTCGAGTTAAGCAGAAAACCCGACAAACGTTGACAGTTAATGACGGGGGATTAACCGGGAGGTATTAGTGACGGTACGGAGTACCGTAGAGTTATGATTGTTATACGGGATGCTAATCAGTAGCGTTATGTATTGTCTAGACTGTTAGAGACGACACACGGAGCATAGGATCTTGCTGATTCATACTCCACCGTAATACAATCCGGGTGAACGGTATGTTATTTATGTGGCTTGATTGTCTCTGAGGATTTCCTCAGTCCAGACATTGTGTGAAAATCTGTGTTAAGATTGAATGTCTGCTTGTGTGAATTAATATGCCTGAGTTGTATATTAATGCTGCTTATAATTATTACTGTTGCACGATAACAGTACTATTCGTATATATGAACGTATTATAAAACGGACTAGCGGCAATGATGCTATCTTATATGTGTAATATAAGGAACGTAAGAAAAACGTTGTAGCATTAAGACAATAAGATACACATATTATATGAGACTTATATACGGAGAATTGGCCTCTTTAACGCCGCTCTCGTATCTAACACTGGATCCTGAGTCGACGTACTCAGGATTGGACTAACGACCTTAGTCTGTTGTGTTAGGAAAAATAATAACGCGATGCGATGGTATAGATAAGTTATCAAGAGGATGTGGCTCTTGCTGTGAAATGTGATCCATTAACGATACTAGGATACCGTGTGGTAACCGTAAGTATCAGGATAAATTTCCAACGAACTACAGATTGTTCGTAGGACGGAGACTCTACCGCTAGAGTGGCTACTGCCGTGGGTGACCCGCCAAAGAGATGGGTAACTTAGGGACACGTCGTTCTAATGAGACGTTGTCATTAGACATGACTGAACAATTACGAACGATTATATTAACTCATACATTAGGCGAACATTATTTGGGCGTGCATGCCAAAGACGAGAGTTCATACTCGTTTATAATTCTCGTTGTTTCGCCTTGTTGTTCATTGGTTATGCTGTGTGGTTATGTGTGGTATGTTGGTGGTGTTGATTGAATAAGTCGTTGTACTCATAAGTGTGTTGTGAATTGGATTAATTAAATAAACTGTACTTATATCTGTGTTGTGAACTGGATGAGTCGAGTCACTGTGCTCGTGTGTGGATTTTGTGGACTATTCGTCGAACGAGTCGACGTACTCAACTATGAACTTTCAGGTGTTGTTGGAGTGGAATCTCTGTATTCATATAAGCGCGGTAACGCTCTCAGTGATTTATTACGATGCGATGTGTGAAGCCGGGGGCTTGCTTGTTGTTTGAGTTACTGCAATATATATTGTTGCTTTACAGTTTTAACATTAAACTATTTGCATGAAAATGAAATGCATGCTCTCGACCAAATAACTAAATGGTTCGAGGGTGCACGACAGTCAGGTAATAACATACTCAGCAGGGGCTGATTCCATACCACAAACTACCATTTTTGCAGGTATGCATCTTCCGGTGTCGGCAAAGAGAGTGACGCGCTGGGTAGTTTGGTTACAGTTATTTGAACATGCACTGTTGCACTTTGATATGAACCTAGAAACATGTATAGGTTTTGGATACTTAGAAAGCTCACTAGGAATGTATTATATTTTGGTTTGGGAAGTTTAGATCTATCTCTTGTTGTCACTGCGAGAAATTGTTTCGTATTTAAGAGTATATCAGGAAGCATGTTATTACTCGTATGGGCGAGTGAGAACGGTGACACCAGTAGTCCAATTGTTGAAATTACCGCTGCGATTATATTGTTAAGTAAGATGATTAGGAGCCGATTAGAGTAGGGGTGTTACAGATTCTGTGGTCCAGGGAGCCACATTTGAAGCAGGCTCCCGACTTCCTGTAGTAGTCCCGTCCTCTGTGGAACTTGCCACAAACCTGACACTTCGGAGTAGATGATGATCCATGAAATACACTGTAATTAAAAATAGTGATTAATTAGGCTTATAAGTGTTTTAGAAGCTTAATTAAGTCTAAATAATCATGAGGGAAAAATCCCGAAGAAAACGGATCCCTAAAACGGATTAAAAACACTAACGAACCTTCAAGCATGTTTTGGGAGGAAACCGGGAAACGTGACTTTAAGCGGGTCAAATAGACTCGTAACAATTTTGGTCAATTGAATAGTTATTAATAAACATTAGTGAAGATCTAGAACCAATAAAATTAATAAAACGAGAAAATAGTAAAAACTGTCAAAAACGGGAAGTTGTGGGGTAAAAACATAAATAACCCAAAATAGTGTGTCCACTATTGAAATAAAAATGTAAAGAGTGTGTGTGTGCTGTGTCAGCCAGCCCCCTTCCCTCTGTCACACACTCTCTTAACTCTCTTCTTATGTACAAAAGAACAAAACAATTAAAAAGCAAAAGTAAACTACTTTACTTACTTACTCTCTCTCCTACTCTCTATTTTATTCTCTCACTCACGTGCAGCCCCTCTTCTTCCTCTCTATTTTCTTCCTCCTCCAACCGGTAACAATGGAGAATTGAGCAAACCCACACCAACACCAACTTCTCTCCTCTTGTTAACCCCTTTAACCTTCTCCAAAAATTACAAAAATTATACCATTGTGTTCCTCTCACCAAGGAGAACACTATCATCTTTTCTAAATTTGGAAATAAGCATTTTTATCTCCATGGGTGTGCTGCATTTGGAGCTTCAAGACCACCATTAGAACCACCTTCATCTCCTTATCACATTGAGGTAAAAATAATCTTGAAACCTCATCTTTTTCTAGTCCTTATGGGCAAAACGAAATTTAGGCTAACCCTTGTTTGGTGCCTTGTATTCTAGCCGATTTTGGCTTCTTTGGTGGAGTAGGAATCTTGTTCTTGAGCTATCCCAAACACTACCTACATCCTTGCAAGGTAATATATTCCTAAACCCTAAAATGTGCCTTAAACTTTTAAAGAATGGTTAAGGGTTATTGGTATTAAAATGGTGTGTATATATCGGCTGTAGTGTTAGAGAATTTAACCTACAAATCGGTGGAGAGAGAGAAAAGGAAGAAGGAAGAAGAAAGAAGAAGAAAAGAGAAACTAGAAGAAGAACAAGGTAATTATACTCTCTTGTGTAGTCTTGTAAAATGTATTGTGTAACAGATTTTAGTAGCTCTTAATTATGTATTGAAAATGGTAATGAGTGGTAGTGTAATGTGTAAGAGAATCCAAATGTTTTGAAGCTTAAAAGACACTTAAAAACTTGTCAAAACCTAGATGGGAATCGGATGTTGAGTGCAGGAATTTAATGGTGTTTAATGTTGGTATTGTGTTGGAGAGTTTAGTATATGGTTGTAATTGTTAAACAGGTGGTATGGGTAGAGTTTGTGAGCTAAAACATGTGGTGAGAATGTAAAAATATAGGGGAGACTATAGCAAATTTTACCTCGAAACTAGACACACTTAAGAGTTTAACTAGGTAGAAAATACACTTGGAAACAGATTTTGATTGGAGCTAGTTAAGGGGTAGGTTAGGAGAGATAGTGTAGTGCATTATAAGCCTTAGAAATGACATTATAAGAGGGAGCTATAGATGGAGAGAGTTAGAGTCAAAATCTGTAGCAAAATGCAACTAAGGAAATGGTGTAAGTGTCATAATGAAACTTAGGAAAAACAAGTGTGTAAATTAGTATAGGAATGAGTGGTTAGTTAATGGGTGAACTAAGGTGTATTATGAGGTTTATTTAGTGTTAAAACATGTGGGAATAAGTGTAGGAACAATGGGGAAGTAATGGGTAAGAAGAGGGACTAAAAACAGAAATGAAAATGCAATTACTGGACTGGACCGACCTTGGGACCCGACATGCAAGGTCGGTCGAGCCCAGATTTACAAAGACGGAAACCTTCTGGAATGGACCGACCTTGGGGACCGGACTTGCAAGGTCGGTCGGCCAGAAATTTCCCGTAATAAAACCTTCTGGAATGGACCGACCTTGGGACCGGACATGCAAGGTCGGTCGAGTCCAGAATGTCGAAACCAAAATATACTGAAATGGACCGACCTTGGGACCGGACATGCAAGGTCGGTTGGCCCTAAATTTTCTAGCGTATTACCCTACTGACTTCGACCGACCTTGGGTCCGACCCTGGGTAAGGTCGGTCGAGTCATACAAAAAAAAATTATTATTAAATTATAGTAAGTATATATATATATATATGTATACCCACATATACATATGTACACATATGTATAGGTACACCATTGTTATGTAAGGAAGTAACTTAAAATAATGGAGAGTAAGTAAACAATGTGTAAGTATAAGAATTGTAAAGACATAGTGAGTATGGGTTAGGAAACATAATAGGAATACGAGTTAAGTTAATTGTAGATAATTAACCACTCGATCACATGTATGTTATAGGACTTGATTTGTGAACACCGGAGGAAAGACGGTTTCGAGTACAACGGTGAACGGTATGAACTTCTCATGCCCCATATGCTACCTTGGTTACTCTGATTTGTGTGTTGTGTGCTAATTGATCGCCAAATAAGATAAACACACGAATCGGATATAGTATGCTTACCTGTGAATATCATGAGATTGTTCCTTGTTTGTATATCCTTCTTTAAATCATAGTTTGTATAATTCATGAAATGTATGGATGAATATGAGTGTGTGTATGTATGATATATTGTATTGTGACCGAATGTGATTGTGATTGGACTTCTAACTGATTCCTAACAAGCTAACCAATCTAACTTAAATTGGTAATTAAATTGGAATGAGTAGAAGTTCGATATAGTTTCGGCCACGCGTGAGGATGCGGAGTCACAAGAGGTTGGCTCCAACTCCTGACTCTTTAACTGGTCCACGGCCCAAACCCCTTAAATGGGTAGCATCCTGGATTGGTGAGTCAAGTAAATCCTGGTGGTGGGACGGTGTAGTCCCCGGGCCGGAGGTCATACCGACTTAACATGAGTAAAAGTAAGTAAGAACGAGTAAATAAGTATGGAAAAGTAAGTAAGTAAAGTAAGAATAAGTAATGTGTAATGAGTAAAAGAGTAAAAAGCATTCCGATTAACCCGGATGTGTAATTTGGCTAACCCTTGTGAAGGTAAGTATTGTTTGTACTATTGTATTGTCGTTTTGGCTTGTGTACTGTTTTGAGCATGATTGTATGATGTATGTAAAGCATGTATGTATGAAATTAATGAACCGCATGTACAGTCGACCTTAAATAGTCGGCATACCCTAGTTAGCACGCGGTATATGCGAAGTTTATGCGCAACTTTTGTTGAGCCCCTTGGGGCGATGTTTTTACTACAGGCAGGTCCTCGAGACGGGTGAAGGCCATGAAGAGATTTAGTTTGATTTCTTTTTGTATGTAAACAATGAATTGTGAAAGGTGTACTATGTTGTACACGGCTATAGGTTTTTGGTAGCCGGTGTACCATGAGGTACACCTTTTTGGATAATGATAGGATGGTGAATTGGTATAGATGAGTAGCTTGTAGAAACTCATTACTTTTGGTAGACTTGAAAGGGATGTAACTAAATATGCTTTTAAATACTCGGTAATCCAGCAATGTAAGTATGTTATCTTTTGTATTCAGTATGAAATGTAGTAGCTCGGTATACTTAGGCATCAGACCGTCACTGTAGGTAGTGTAAGCCTTGCTAGCCGTTTGGGCGGTTAGCGGCGTTGTATCACCCGCCGTAGTAGTAGTAGTAGTACTAGTAGTAGTAGTATTTCCGCTGTGACGTAGTAGAATTATCAGGACGATTAGACGGTAAGCATTGGATTAACGGTAGGGGTGTTACAAAAAGTGGTATCAGAGCGTAGTTACGCTCTAATGACCTAGAATTACCGAGCATAGGGATTACCGAGTTAGGATTGCAACCGTCTTAAGACGGATACTTAGAAACCTAACTAGGAACTACCGTTGTTAACAACGGATACCCTTGACGTTCTTATGAATGATACTCTTGCTTAAATTCAAGACCCTTAGGTCATATCTTGCAAAGCCTAATGTAAATGCTAAATGTTCAGATGTCAGGACGAGGCCGAGGCCGAGCTAGAGGCGAAGCCTCAGATGGACCTGGCACGCAGACGATAGCTGAGATCGTTGCCGCCACGGTAGCGCAGATGCTACCACAAGTAATCACTGCTATGCAGCAAAACCAACAAACTCAAACGGGACCAATCCCGCCCCCTCCACCCAGAGAAGTAAACTGGGTAAAAGCTATCGCAGATCTCCGACCTCCGTGCTTTAGAGGCGAGAGCGACCCTGCTAAGCTAGAAGCTTACATCTCCGAAATGGAGACTGCATTTGAGACCTTCGAATGTCCTGCTGGTGTTCGAGTGAGAATAGCCGCCTACTACCTCAAAGATGCTGCTATGGATTGGTGGAAGCTTGTAAAGCATGAGTATGTCGATGACCCCACCTTCGATTGGGAGTCCTTCACCGCTATCCTCCGATCCAAATACTATCCGGAGCATGTAAAGACCAAGAAAAGGCTAGAGCTGGATGCCTTGAGAATGACAGACAAGATGTTTGTGGATGAGTATTACCGCACCTTCACTTCTATCCTCCGTCTTCTACCCGACCTTGGGTACACCGGCCAGGTGTTGGTCGATCGCTTCTATGGCGGTCTGAGCCATCGCCTTCAGTACGGCATGGGCTACACCAGATTTACCTCTCTCCAGGTAAATATCGGTTAACCCTTAGTACCATTGTAAATCCGTAAATCCTTGCCTTATCTTCTTTCTAAATGAGAATCCCGGCTAATACCAGAAACTTCAGGAGTGTTATCACACGGCATCTCGCGTTGAGATCACTTGCCAAATGAGGGATGAAGAAACCGCGCTTAAGCGCAAGGCCAACAACAAAAACACAAGTCCCGAAGAGCAGAACCAGGGTAAGGGCTGGAAAAAGAAGAAAGGGAAATTCTTTCAGCAGACCCAAAAGAACTTCCCCAGTGAGAGTAGTGCCCAGGAGAAGGGCAAACCAGTTGAGCTTCTTCAACTTGGTTCTTCTGCACCGGTGGCTGCGAAGCCACTAAGATCACACCCACCGAAGGGTAAACCTCTATTCCTAAATCGAATTTGAATAAGTATCATACCTAATATATCCGCACAAATATGCTAATACTCTAAACCTTAGGTTCTGGCTCCGGTTTCACCAAGAACTACTCCGACAGCCGCGCATATGTGTGTAGGAAGTGCAACCAAGACCATCCTGGCCTTGGCACTAGTGCTACAACTGTCCGAAACCCGGACACCGAGCCAACTTTTGCCCCGAAAATGCCAAACCCAGAGGAAACTTCCAAAGCTACAAGCAGAGAGAAGGCAAGGAGGTTGCATCTGGCGATGCATCAGCCCAGCAGGCGCCACAGGGACAAGGATCCCGAGGTCCTCAGAAGGGCGCATCCCAGAGGCATCCTGCCTTGCACATCATTGACAGAGATGGGACCGGTTCTAAGTCCGGCCCAGGTAATTAATCAAAACCTTGAATCCTGTGAAACATGACTAAGTACTGAAGTAACTGTTTGAGTGAATGCATAAGTAAATGAATTGAAGTATATGTTGAGCATGAAATGAAGTAGTTGAAACTAGTACTCACCATAGATGAAATTCATAACCATAGGAAGCTTTAGTATCTGTTATCCGATACCTTCGAAACCGAATCAAGAAGAGACCGACATCACCAACCACTACTACACCAACGAGCAGTGTCAGGTCATTCGACCAGGTATGATTCTATTAAAGGAATACCTGACACCCGAAGCCCAAATCTCAATCATCCAACGATGCAATGAACTAGGAATGGGTCAAAGAGGATTTTATACACCCGAATTCCCCGGTGGAGCGAAAATGAAGCTGAAGATGATGTGTTTGGGCAAGGACTGGAATCTTTATACCAAGACATACCAAGAGACACGAACACAAGATGGAGCGATGCCACCGACAATACCCCCAGAATTTCAGACACTTGTCACAAAATCAGTAGAACTTGCACAACAATGCAAATGTGATCCGATCCCCGCAATTGAAGCGGACCTTTGTATCGTCAACTTCGATGAGAAAGAAGGACGACTTGGGTTACACCAAGACAAGGATGAGACAACAGAATCCCTTGAACAAGGAGTGCCTGTAGTGTCTTGGTCCATTGGTGATGACGCCGTATTTATGTATAGTGAGCAGAAGCATGTGGACCTCGCACGGAAACTGGTATTGAGATCAAGAGATGTCCTAATCATGGGTGGAAAATCTAGGATGCTATATCACGGGATCAACAAGATCAAGTTGAATACGGCACCGCCGGCAATAATCAATGCCACACACATGAAACCAGGACGCCTGAACCTTACCTTTAGGAAGTATTAAATTCATAGTATCATGTAATGTATTAGTAACGTGTATTAGAGACACAGTATGTATGATGGTTGGTTTATCAATAAAGAGTAGTGTTGATTTAATTCCACTTGTGTCCACCATCATTACTTATAAACTTGTGAATCCAATAGGTTATGGACTCGGTACCGAAGGTAACCTGAGTATCCTCACCGAAGCACAAGCCGGTAAAAGCGGCACCATCTTAATGGGAACCTTCCTAGTGAACGACATTGAAGCCAATGTGTTATTCGACTCCGGCGCCTCTCACACCTTCGTATCACCATCTTTTGGGAAGAGGTTGAAGCTAGATGCGGATGAGCTACCTAATTTTCTGGTTACTCTCCCATCGAAGGAGCGAATACGATGTACCAAGTATTATCAATCAGCCACCATCGAAATCAAAGGCGAATCGTTTCCCATCTCCTTCATCGAGTTTAATGGATTGGGATTTGATGTAATAGTTGGAATGAATTGGTTGGAGCGGCACAGGGGTAGAATCCTCTGCGCCGAGCATCGATTGCTGCTCAAGAGTCCTTCTAGGGTTACTGTATCTTACCGCCAGAGACCGAGAGAGCCTTCGACCACAGTCATCTCCGCCATGGCTATGTACCGGGAGCTCAGGAAGGGTAAAGAAGTGTATCTGTGTTATGTACAAGACCTGGAGAGAGATCCAGAGTTTAATCCTAAAGTACCTGTTGTATCTGAATTCCCCGATGTATTAACTAAGGAGCTACCCGGCATGCCACCTCGATGAGCAGTAGAATTTGAGATTGACCTCTTGCCAGGTACTGGTCCCATTGCTATGGCACCATACCATATGGCACCTGCTGAAATGACAGAGTTGAAAGAGCAGTTGCGCGACCTACTGGACAAAGGGTTTATACGCCCGAGCGTATCACCCTGGGGAGCACCAGTTCTCTTCGTGAAGAAGAAGGACGGTAGTCTCTGACTTTGTATTGACTACCGCGAGTTGAATGCGGTTACAATCAAGAATAAATACCCATTGCCATGCATCGACGACCTATTCGGCCAGTTGAAAGGAGCCTCAGTCTTCTCCAAGATCGACCTCCGTTCTGGGTATCATCAGATTGCTATCAGAGAGCATGATATTGAGAAAACGGCATTCCGTACTAGATATGGCCACTACGAGTTCACCGTCATGCCATTCGGTTTGTCAAATGCACCAGCAAAGTTCATGGATCTTATGAATCAACTTTTCAGTGAGCAATTGGACACTTTAGTTGTAGTATTTATTGATGACATCCTTGTATACTCAAAATCTGCAGAGAAGTATGAAATTCATTTGAGGAAAGTACTTGAGACACTGCGTGAGAACCAGCTGTATGCGAAGTTCTCCAAATGCGAGTTCTGGGTAGATCAGGTATCATTCCTTGGTCATGTCATCTCGAGCACAAGTATTTCAGTTGACCCTTCTAAGATTGAAGCTATACGATCATGGCCTAGACCCAAGACTGTTACCGACATTAGGAGCTTTCTTGGTCTAGCCGGTTACAACTGGAGATTTGTAAAGGACTTCTCGAAAGTCGCTAAGCCCATGACTACACTGATGAAGAAAGATACACCATTTGTATGGACAAACGAGTACGAAGTATCATTTCAGAGCCTGAAAGACTCATTGACCTCAGCGCCCATCCTTACTGTAACACCCGGCGTGGTGTTACCTCCCACATCGATCGGGAGAGAGCACGAACCATACCTTATTAGGGTGGGGATACTCTTCCCTTGTGTGACGCGTTTTGGGGCGAAACCCCAGGAACAAATCCGTGCGGCCTGCGTGCCAAAGCGGACAATATCACACATGTGGGCTGTTTGTCTGGGCTGTCACAGATGGTATCAGAGCCAGACCCAGGTCGGTGTGGGTCCAGTGAGCCCGTGAGGGCACTGGGCTCCTTAAGGGGGGTAGGGTGTAACACCCGGCGTGGTGTTACCTCCCACATCGATCGGGAGAGAGCACGAACCATACCTTATTAGGGTGGGGATACTCTTCCCTTGTGTGACGCGTTTTGGGGCGAAACCCCAGGAACAAATCCGTGCGGCCTGCGTGCCAAAGCGGACAATATCACACATGTGGGCTGTTTGTCTGGGCTGTCACAGATACTGAAATACCCCTAATCTTTAAAGTATAATTAAATGATCTATTAATGATCTAAGATGATTATTAAGCATCTAAATATTATTGGGGAACAATCTAAAAGATCTCAACAAGGCAAAACACACCTTAAGATCAGTAAAGCCAAAAATGTGCTTTAAGGCACCATAAAGATTGTATGACCTCAAATAGGATCCAAAGTGGATTCCTAAGTATTATAATGAATTAAGGAACACAAAAAAACCGTTCTCAAGGAGAACTAAGCCCAGGAACACCCTGTGACACAAAAATGTGCGCTAAAACACCTTAAAGCACGTTTTTGTGAGATTGCCTTTTAAATTGATTTTTAATGGGCTTAAAAATTATAATTACCCTTAAAATGATATTTCATCATATTATATCATATTAGGAATTTAATTCCAGAAATTTACGAATTTTTACAAATTTAATATTAAAATATTAATAAAACCCTAAAGTGGGGCCCACATGAGTCAATATGACCAAGTATGATCAATGGCCAATTAATTGACCCACTTAGACCGGAGATCGGCAGGCAAGGAGGGAGGAGACAGCACACAATCATTAGAAGACAAATTGCTACCTAATATTCAATTTGCAATAGTAAAACCTACCTTTTTCAATTATTCAAGCCTTTCCACTCTCCTCTTGCTCTTGTCCGATTCCAGCCTGCCCAAACGAGTTCCTCCCTTCCTAAGAAGCTCTCAAGTCTGGTTCTTGAGCATGGAAGGCAGATCTAACTCCTAAGCTCCTAAGGTAAGTGTTTTAAGTCATTTTTAGCCCTTTTTCTTCATCTCTTCACTACCAACACCTAAATTTCGTGGCTCATCAATTCCTATGGCTTATTCTCAGTGTTCTAAGGTTAGAACAAGAGCTAAACTCGGTTGAGACCAGTAGAGGGACCAAGGTTGTTCAAATCTACATTTTAAGGTAAAAATGTGCTTTAAGCTCATAACTTTTGATTCCCTTCGAGTTTGGCTGTGAAACTTTGGTCATAGCCTCATCTTCTTCTCCTTTTCATGTGGAATCTGTTGGTTAGCCATTTGGAGCAAGGGTGACCGAGATCCAAGAGAAATACTCTCTTTTAAGGCATTTTTCCAAGGTAAAACCTAATAACAAGGTAGTATTTCGAGATCTAACTATTTCCTATGTCAATATGGTGGATCTAACACCTTGTGGTGTGTTTGGTTCAGGTCGAAAATACCTAGAACTTCCCTTGCATTTTTAAGGTGATTTTTGCCTTAAATCTTACATTAATTATTCCTTATGGTTAAGCTCAAGCTTGGAGTGTAACCATATCTTGTTTTTGTGTATTAAACATGTCTAAATCAAGTGGTGAATTTTCCTACAAGTGACCGAGCCCATACAAGGAATAATCAAGGTATAAACACCTTAAACTTATGATTTTTGTAATTTCCAAGTATATATATATATATGGCCGAGAGTGAAATCATATATATAGGTCATATTGACCTAAAAATGGAAAAAAATGGCTAAGATAAATTAAGCTAGTCATTTAAGAGATTTAATTAACATAATGGTCAAATTATGACATTATGTGGAAAAATAATTAAATCTAAGTGAGGCCGAATATATATGCTATATTTTGAGACATTTATTGTGTAATTTATTTTGCAAGTTCAAGGTTGTAATAAGGCCATGTCATTAGGCCATTTTAATTTAAGTTTATAAGCTTATTTAGTTTTATTTATGCTTATAATTAAAATTGGGGCCAATTCGTAATTACTAAGAAAATAGAAAGCCGTGGGCTTAATTTAGAGCAATTTAGGATTTTTAAATGAATTTAATAAAAATTATAACATTTTATAAAGTTTTGGGTCAAAACTGTAAAAATAGAAAAGTATAGGTTATTATTAGTAATTACCGAAAAATTGGTTCCCATTTGATATTAGGAGTCAAAGTTGACTATATAGGAGACCTTGACCAAGTTTGGAAAATTTAAGAAAATAAAAATACTACCTTATAATAAGATACTTATTAAATTGTAAAAGGTTTATAAGACTTGGGGTGGTATTGTGATTTCCGAAAACTTGGGGTACTAAAAGGAGTTTAGTACAAACCTTAGGTTATTAGGAATTTTTAGAAGTTTATTTGGTTAAATTTGGAGTTTATATGAATTATATAAGAATAATATATGGTATTTCATAATATTGTTACAAATGGGTAACATATGTGGTAAAAATCGAGATTTAGAGAAAATATAAGGTTAGGAATAATGTTTATAACCTTTTGGTATAGTTTGGTGATTTTGGAATTATATATGAGGTTTTATAAGGACATATGTATAATATATGGTTTTAATGGAATTAGAAAACTATATGTTATAAAGAGGGGAAATTGGTGAATATAGAAAGTTAAGTGGTGGGAAAATAATTTAAATCGACCATGGGGTCTGTTCGGTTATTTTGAGGAAATATAACCATGGGTTATAATTATATTAAAGAATAAGGATTATAATATAAGGTATATACTATAAGTGTAACAAGGAAATATGATTTGGGGTTGAGTTGTAAATTATGGAAGTTTGGTGGGAATTAATTAATACCGAGAGTGTTAAGGGCTGTTTGGCATTTATTAACAATATATAACTATAGGTTATAATTGTTTTAATGACATAGTTGTCAAAATATATGTTATATAACTATAATATAACATGGTATAAATTATGTGGTGGATTTTGTAAATATTTAAGAACATAGGTGCTGTTCGGAAATATTAACATTTTTAAATGGAATTTATAATATGGTTTTAATGTTATAAGAATTATAACATTTGTAATATAAGAGGTATTCATTAAAAAGAATGAATGTATATTATAAGAATTACCATATAAGAAATAGTTCCATAAATACATACACATAAATAAATATGTGTTGTGGTGGAAAATATAATATGGTTTAACGACCATATATTTTCATAATTAAAATGACATAGGATAAAGGGAAAAGAATTACAAACATTGGATATGGAATGTTAGGACAGTACACGTGATAATAAGGATTGATAATGCAAAGTATTGTTTACCACATTGAATTTGGGAAAAAGAAAAAAAAAGAAACAAACCTTAGAAAAATAAATACTAAGGTGAAATGTATGGTTTATGACAAGAATCATACATGCAATATAGAAACAAACTATATGATGCACAAACATACATTCGGTTACATGCGATAACAAAAGCTCAACTATAAAATATATTAATATACGAGACAAGACTACGCTTGTAATATAACACTTTTCCAATCTCGAGTTAAACCTAAAACCCGACAAACATTGACAGTTAATAACGGGGGTTAACCGGGAGGTATTAGTGACGGTACGGGATACCGTAGGATTTTGTGTTGTTATACAGTATGCTAATCGGTAGCATTATGTATTGTATAGACTGTTAGAGACGACGCACGGAGCGTAGGATCTTGCTGATTCATACTCCACCGTAATACTCAGCAGTGTGAACGGTATGTTATTTATGTGGCTTGATTGTCTCTGAGGATTTCCTCAGTTCAGACATTGTGTGAAAATCTGTGATAAGATTGAATGTCTGCTTGTGTGAATTAATATGCTTGAGTTGTGTATTAATGCTGCTTTATTATTACTGTTGTGCGATAACAGTACCGTTCGTATATATGAACATATTATAAAACGAACTAGCGGCAATGATGCTATCTTATATGTGTAATATAAGGGACGTAAGTAAAACGTTGTAGCATTAGGGTAATAAGATATATAAATATCTGAGACTTATATACGGAGCATTGGCCTCTTTAACGCCGCTCTCGTATCTAGCACTGGATCCCGAGTCGACATACTCAGGATTGGACTACGACCTTGGTCTGCTGTGTTAGAAAAAAAATAGTAAAGCGATGCGATGGTATAGATAAGTATATCAAGGATGTGGCTCTTGTTGTGAACTGTGATCCATTAACGATACTAGGACACCGTGTGGTAGCCGTAAGTATCTGGATAAATTTCCAACGAACTACAGATTGTTCGTAGGACGGAGACTCTACCGCTGGAGTGGCTATTGCCGTGGGTGACCCGCCATAAGAGATGGGTAACTTAGAGACACGTCGTTCTAACGAGACGTTGTCATTAGACATGACTGAACAATTACGAACGACTATATTAACTCGTACATTAGGCGAACATTATTTGGGCTTGCATGCCAAAGACGAGAGTTCATACTCGTTTATAATTCTCGTTACTTCGCCTTGTTGTTCATTGGTTGTGCTTTGTGGTTATGTGTGGTATGTTGGTGGATTTGTTTGAACGAGCCATTGTGCTCATACTGTGTGTTGTGAACTGGTTGTGTCGAGTCACCGTACTCATGTGTGGATTGTGGTTGGGTGTCTGGTCGAGTGAGTCGCTGAACTCAATTATGAATTATTAAGTGTTTGTTGGAATGGAGTCTCTGTACTCATATAAGCGCTGTAAACGCTTTCAGTGGTTTATTACGATGCGATGTGTGAAGCCGGGGGCTTGTTTGTTATTTGAGATTACTGCAATATATATTGTTGCTTTACAGTTTCAACATTGAACTATTTGTATGGAAACGAATTGCATACTCTCGACCAAATAACTGAATGGTCCGAGGGTGCATGACAGTCAGGTAATAACATACTCAGCAGGGGCTGATTCCATACCACAAACTACCATTTTGCAGGTATGCAACTTCCGGTGTCGGCAAAGAGAGTGACGCGCTGGGTAGTTGATTACAGTTATTTAACATGCACTGTTGTATTTTAATACGAACCTAGAAACATGTATAGGTCTTGGATACGTAGAAAGCTCACTGTGAATGTATTTTATATTGGTTTTGGGAGTTAGATCTATCTCTTGTTGTCACTGCGAGAGAAAATGTTTCGTATTTAAGAGCTTATCAGGAAGCACGTTATTACTCGTATGGGCGAGCAAGAACGGTGACCAGTAGTCAATTGTTGAGATTACTGCTGCGATTATATTGTTAAATAGGATGATTAGGAGCCGAATAGAGTAGGGGTGTTACACTTACTCTTCCAGAGGGCACAGAGGGATTTGAGGCATATTGCGATGCATCAGGAAAGGGAATGGGATGCGTCTTATGCAGCATGGCAAGGTTGTAGCTTATGCCTCCCACCAGCTGAAAAAGCATGAGGAGAATTACCCGACACACGACTTAGAGCTAGGAGCCATTGTCTTCGCCTTGAAGATATGGCGACACTATCTCTATGGGGTAAGCATCACCATCTACTCCGACCACAAGAGCTTACAGTATGTATATACGCAGAAGGAATTGAACTTGAGACAGAGAAGGTGGATGGAGTTCCTTTCAGACTACGACATCAACTTACAGTATAAGGAAGGGAAGGCAAACGTGGTAGCCGATGCCCTGAGCCATCGAGCACACTTGCTCCATTCGCTACTCGCTTCTTCTAGCTTGGTTGACGAGGTGCGAGACGCTCAGTTGAGCGACCCTTACCTAACCGAAATCAGACAGTAGATCACCGATGGTACATTTGAAAGGAAGAAATATGATTTTACGTTGCATGAAGATGGTCTGATTCAGCTGAATGGCAGGCTATGCGTCCCCCGAAGCAATGCTGAGCTAAGGGATCGCATCCTACGAGAGTCACATAGTTCCACATTGTCAGTCCATCCAGGAGCCTCCAAGATGTACAAAGACATGAAGAGGTACTTCTGGTGGTCTGGAATGAAATAAGATGTGATAGAATTTGTGTTGAGATGCTTGACATGCCATAAAGTGAAGATTGAACATCGTAGACCTGGCGGAATGGTACAATCGATGCCAGTTCCGGAGTGGAAATTTCATGATATCTCCATGGATTTTGTTGTAGGACTCCCACCTGCTAGGGGAGGACTCAACATGATCTAGGTTGTAGTCGATCGCCTTACCAAGGTTGCCAGATTCATACCAATGAAGGACACCTGGAAGGTAGTGAAGCTCGCAGAGCTATTCGACAAGGAGATTATCAGACACCACGGAGTCCCGAAGACCATAGTATCTGACCGCGACACCAGATTTCTTTTGAGATACTAGAGAGCTACACGGGAAGCGCTGGGTACAGAATTGAAACTAAGTACCGCCTTCCATCCTCAGACCGACGGTCAGACAAAAAGGACCATCCAGACACTGGAGGACATGCTTAGAGCATGTGCCTTAGATTTTCAGGGGAGTTGGTTAGATAAGCTTCATCTTATTGAATTTTCGTACAATAATAGCTACCATGATTCGATTAAGATGTCGCCTTTCCAAGCTCTATACGGTAGACCTTGCCGTACACCCTTGTGTTGGGATGAGTCATGTGAAGCGGTCATCATAGGACCGGAGTATTTAGAACAAGTCCAAGCGGAAGTGCAACAAATCTGAGCCAATATGAAGGCAGCCCAAGATAGACAGAAATCCTATGCGGATGTGAGACGACGCGACCTTGAGTTCGCCGTGGGCGACCAAGTGTTCTTGCGTGTTTCACCTATGAAGGGCGTATTCCGTTTTGGTCAGAAGGGCAAGCTGAGCCCAAAGTTTATAGGGTCGTACACTATCACCGAGAGAGTTGGATCCATAGCCTATAGGTTAGCATTACCTGAGGACTTGGGACGTGTCCATGATGTCTTTCATGTGTCACAACTCAAGAAGTACATTTCTGATCCTTCTCATGTCTTAGAGCCCGAGAGACTATCCATTGAGCCGACTATGAGATATGTCGAGACCCCCATGAGAATCCTTGATAGGAAGACCAGAGACACTCGCCATAAGTCTATATGAATGGTGAAGGTCCTATGGTCAAACCATGATGTCGAAGAAGCGACATGGGATTTGGAAGATGCCATGAAGGTGAAGTACCCACAGTTATTCATAGACTAGATAGTCTAGTATTTAGTACATACGGGTACGGGGCGTACCCCTTTTTAAGGGGGGTAGAGCCTTTTTGCTTTTGCATTGCTTCGGGGTGAGCATTGCATAGTGTGTGTATATTGTAATATAGTTTAATGGCACATGTAGTGCGGAGTGTAGTTGGTACGTATGTATATGTATGTGTAATGTATGGATGTGTATGTACAATGTATGGTGCGTTGGTGTAATGTGTATAGTGGATTGCAATGGTGTATTGTGTGATGATGTGTATGGAAATGTGCATTGTGTATATGAATCCGTATGATGCTTGATTAGTGTACGCTTGTAATATGGAAGGAGTAAACACCTCATAGGAGGTAGTAAGACACATTATGGCAATTGGGTTGCCTAATGAGTAGAATTCTTAAACTATTAACCTTGAGCAACATTGTGGGCAAAGTTTCTTAAGGGGGTAGATTGAAATACCCCGTAATTAAAAATAGTGATTAATTAGGCTAATAAGTGTTTTGGAAGCTTAATTAAGTCTAAATAATCATGAGGGGACAAATCCCAAAGAAAACGGATCCCTAAAACGGATTAAAAACACTAACGAACCTTAAAGCACGTTTTGAGAGGAAACCGGGAAACGTGACTTTAAGCGGGTCAAATAGACTCGTAACAATTTTGGTCAATTAAATAGTCATTAATAAACATTAGTGAAGGTCCAGAAGCAATAAAATTAATAAAACGAGAAAATAGTAAAAACTGTTAAAAACGGAAAGTTGTGGGGTAAAAACATAAATAACCCAAACTAGTGTGTCCACTATTGAAATAAAAATGTAAAGAGTGTGTGTGTGTGTGTGTGTGTGTGTGTGTGCTGTGTCAGCCGGCCCCCTTCCCTCTCTCACACTCTCTCTTAACTCTCTTCTTATGTACAAAAGAACAAAACAATTAAAAAGCGAAAGTAAACTACTTTACTTACTTACTCTCTCTCCTACTCTCTATTCTATTCTCTCACTCACGTACAGCCCCTCTTCTTCCTCTATATTTTCTTCCTTCTCCAACCGGTAACAATGGAGAATTGAGCAAACCCACACCAACACCAACTTCTCTCCTCTTGTTAACCCCTTTAACCTTCTCCAAAAATTACAAAAATTATACCATTGTGTTCCTCTCACCAAGGAGAACACTATCCTCTTTTCAAAATTCGGAAACAAGCATTTTCATCTCCATGGGTGTGCTGCATTTGGAGCTTCAAGACCACCATTAGAACCACCTTCATCTCCTTATCACATTAAGGTAAAAATAATCTTGAAACCACATCTTTTTCTAGTCCTTATGGGCAAAACGAAATTTAGGCTAACCCTTGTTTGGTGTCTTGTATTCTAGCCGATTTTGGCTTCTTTGGTGGAGTAGGAATCTTGTTCTTGAGCTATCCCAAACACTACTTACATCCTTGCAAGGTAATATATTCCTAAACCCTAAAATGTGCCTTAAACTTTTAAAGAATGGTTAAGGGTTATTGGTATTAAAATGGTGTGTATATATCGGTTGTAGTGTTAGAGAATTTAACCTACAAATCGGTGGAGAGAGAGAAAAGGAAGAAGGAAGAAGAAAGAAGAAGAAAAGAGAAACTAGAAGAAGAACAAGGTAATTATACTCTCTTGTGTAGTCTTGTAAAATGTATTGTGTAACAGATTTTAGTAGCTCTTAATTATGTATTGAAAATGGTAATGACTGGTAGTGTAATGTGTAAGAAAATCCAAATGTTTTGAAGCTTAAAAGACACTTAAAAACTTGTCAAAACCTAGATGGGAATTGGATGTTGAGTGCACGAATTTAATGGTGTTTAATGTTGGTATTATGTTGGAGAGTTTAGTATATGGTTGTAATTGTTAAACAGGTGGTATGGGTAGAGTTTGTGAGCTAAAACATGTGGTGAGAATGTAAAAATATAGGGGAGACTATAGCAAATTTTACCTAGAAACTAGACACACTTAAGAGTTTAACTAGGTAGAAAATACACTTGGAAACAGATTTTGATTGGAGCTAGTTAAGGGGTAGGTTAGGAGAGATAGTGTAGTGCATTATAAGCCTTATAAATGACATTAGAAGAGGGAGCTATAGATGGAGAGAGTTAGAGTCAAAATCTGTAGCAAAATGCAACTAAGGAAATGGTGTAAGTGTCGAAATGAAACTTAGGAAAAACAAGTGTGTAAATTAGTATAGGAATGATTGGTGAGTTAATGGGTGAACTAAGGTGTATTAGGAGGTTTATTTAGTGTTAAAACATGTGGGAATAAGTGTAGGAACAATGGGGAATTAATGGGTAAGAAGAGGGACTGAAAATAGAAACGAAAATGCAATTACTGGACTAGACCGACCTTGGGACCGGACATGCAAGGTCGGTCGAGCCCAGATTTACACAGACGGAAACCTTCTGGAATGGACCAACCTTGGGGACCGGACTTGCTAGGTCGGTCGGCCAGAAAATTTTACATAATAAAACCTTCTGGAATGGACCGACCTTTGGACCGGACATGCAAGGTCGGTCGAGTCCAGAATGTCGAAACCAAAACTTACTGGAATGGACCGACCTTGGGACCGGACATGCAAGGTCAATCGGCCCTGAAATTTTCCAGCGTATTACCCTACTGACTTCAACCGACCTTGGGTCCGACCCTGGGTAAGGTCGGTCGAGTCATACACAAAAAAAAATATTATTAAAGACATAGTGAGTATGGGTTAGGAAACATAATAGGAATACGAGTTAAGTTAATTGTAGATAATTAACCACTCGATCACATGTATATTATAGGACTTGATTTGTGAACACCAGAGGAACGACGGTTTCGAGTACAACGGTGAACGGTATGAACTTCTCATGCCCCGTATGCTACCTTGGTTACTCTGATTTGTGTGTTGTGTGCTAATTGATCACCAAATAAGATAAACGCACGAATCGGATATAGTATGCTTACTTGTGAATATCATGAGATTGTTCCTTGTTTGTATATCCTTCTATAAATCATAGTTTGTATAATTCATGAAATGTATGGATGAATATGAGTGTGCGTATGTATGATATATTGTATTGTGACCGAATGTGATTGTGATTGGACTTCTAACTGATTCCTAACAAGCTAACCAATCTAACTTAAATTGGTAATGAAATTGGAATGAGTAGAAGTCCGATATAGTTTCGGTCACGCGTGAGGATGCGGAGTCACAAGAGGTTGGCTCCAACTCCTAACTCTTTAACTGGTCCACGGCCCAAACCCCTTAAATGGGTAGCATCCTGGATTGGTGAGTCAAGTAAATCCCGGTGGTGGGACGGTGTAGTCCCCGGGCCGGAGGTCATACCGACTTAACATGAGTAAAAGTAAGTAAGTAAGAATGAGTAAATAAGTATGGAAAAGTAAGTAAGTAAAGTAAGAGTAAGTAATGTGTAATGAGTAAAAGAGTAAAAAGCATTCCGATTAACACGGATGCGTAATTTGGCTAACCCTTGTGAAGGTAAGTATTGTGTGTACTATTGTATTGTCGTTTTGGCTTGTGTACTGTATTGAGCATGATTGTATGATGTATGTAAAACATGTATGTATGAAATTAATGAACCGCATGTATAGTCGACCTTAAATAGTCAGCGTACCCTAGTTAGCACGCGGTATATGCGAAGTTTATGCGCAGCTTTTGTTGAGCCCCTTGGGGCGATGTTTTTACTACACGCAGGTCCTCAAGACGGGTGAAGGCCATGAAGAGATTTAGTTTGATTTCTTTTTGTATGTAAACAATGAATTGTGAAAGGTGTACTATGTTGTACATGGCTGTAGGTTTTTGGTAGCTGGTGTACCATGAGGTACACCTTTTTGGATAATGATAGGATGGTGAATTGGTATAGATGAGTAGCTTGTAGAAACTCATTACTTTTGGTAGACTTGAAAGGGATGTAACTAAATATGCTTTTAAATACTCGGTAATCCAGCAATGTAAGTATGTTATCTTTTGTATTCGGTATGAAATGTAGTAGCTCGGTATACTTAGGCATCAGACCGTCACAGTAGGTAGTGTAAGCCTTGCTAGCCGTATGGGCGGTTAGCGGTGTTGTATCACCCGTCGTAGTAGTATTTCCGCTGCGACATAGTTGGATTATCAAGACGATTAGACGGTAAGCACAGGATTAATGGTAGGGGTGTTACAATCCACCCTGGTCTCTCGAACCCTAGCGGTCTCCAGAATGGTCCCCAGTAGTCTACTTCTTCTGAGAAGTACCGTGATCTCTCCTGTCGCTCTCCTCAGACCTCTGCTTCCTCTTTTGGTCCTTCCCACCAGATTGATGGCCCTTCAGATCGGCCTCCACCGATAGTGTAACACCCCTAATATAAACTTAACAATAAACTGTAACTGCAGCGGAATTATATAACTTAAACGGTAGCTAAACGAGTTGGTGTTACACGCCATTAGCCACCCACATGGCTAACAAGGCAGAATACATACATTGGTATCGGTCAGATGCACAGACTCCCGAGCATAGTACTAAATCCAAAATATAAACCAACTCTACCGAGTATTAATATTTACAACCATCACTGTAATCCGGTACTACCAAAATATAACACCATGGGAGCACAGGCGCATCCCGGGTCCAACATCCATAACTACCAAAAGTATCTCATAACACCGAGATCTAAAGCCACTCCGCTTCCTCGATCCTCATCCTGCAAAATGAAATATGGTGCCCCAAAGGGGCTCAGCAACCCATGGCTGGTATGGTTAACGTGCAGCCCGTCAGCTACCGGGATACACGTAACCAATTGTCATGATAACATGGCATTCATTTTAACACACAACATAAACAAGCATAGCAATAAACTTTGCATAGCAACAACAACATATAACATAACAAGAATGTTTCCCTTTAGGAAACAAACCAAACATTAGTTAGTCAACTTGGTAAGCCTGGAGAATGATCTCACTCTCATATTAAGCTTGTTACACAACTTGTTACCGTTATGTTTGTCGAACAAATAACTTAACCCAAAGATGTGTCGGATATAGTGACCCGAGCACACCGTACATATATTCCCCCTAGTCCGATCAATAGTCAGATAGGTAAGCCTTGGTTAAGCTGGTGGGTGATTGTAATCCAAGAAGGAGAACAACCATAAACATAAAAGGGAGGCGAATCTAATTTAGATATCAACTCCCGTACATACACGCGTGACCGGAACGAGCGGATTCCTCACTCCCCAGTTAACCACTTATTAGAAGTCCCATTGATGGAACTTAACACAAATAAATCACAAGTAAATGTTTAGGCCCAATTAGGCATACAAGGGAAGTGGGATACACTGTTAACTGCACAAACCACAACTAGCTCATACATGGCCGTAGTTAGAACGTTTCTTAGGTGGAAACGTTAAAACCGGGTACCGCTCTCTTACGTATCCTAGTTTGGTTAACTAACGGGTTAGCACGTACTCGAGGTTAACAGTACCGGTACTCACACGCCACAACAATAACAATGACTGTAAACTCATTTCATGATTTAAGTCTTACAAAGTCATAAACATACAGAAAACAAATAACACACAAGCCGGTGTAAACCGGTAGCAAACAGACCGCAAGAAAACCATACCTTGGTCCCTGCTGCGATTGAGTTCCACCGAATGCAACTTCTATACATAATTAATAATTTCGGTTAATTACCTTATTTAACTTCCAATTTTACTAAGTGTTTTACATACTTACATGACATGTTTTACAATTAAAATCACACTTGATTATCCTCATTACACCTACTAGGTTTACTGCATAAGCCATATTTTTTTCTGCTTTTTTTAATAAGTGTTGGCCGACCGACCATCCGACCGACCCAACCCCTGGGTCGGTCCGTTCCAGTAACTATTCCGGGTTTGAAAATTCCACTCCGACCGACCTTGACAGGGTCAGTCCATTCAAGAAACATTTTGGTTCTTTGTTTTTAGCCCGACCGACCCAACCCCTTGGGTCGGTCGATTCTAGAAACATTTCCGTCTGCCTTATTATAGTCCGACCGACCCAGCCAGGGTCGGTCCCCTGGGTCGGTCGACTGCAGAACTTTCCCAAATTTTATCTAACTTCCTCCAAAATTTTCCTTAAGCCTTCCAATGTGTTTTAACATCATTGGGCATCCTAAAACCTTCATAAAACATCCACCAAACTCATTTTCCAACTCACTTCTAAATTCCTCAAACACTTACTCATTTTCTTGCAAAAACCTCCTAACACTTATAACATTTTCCATAGGTTTCTAAGTGGCAATTAATGCCTACAATATCAACTAACCAAAGTGTTCTCCTCCATCATTTTAACCACTCTCAAACATCATTTTGCATTATCATCCTTTCCCTTTCACATACTCCTTAAGGTCTTTTTCCACAAGTTCATACTTAACCCTTTACACTACATTATTTTTCCCTTGTTTTTTTTTTCAAAATTGCACTAGTCTTAAACGCACTCCCACCATGACCTTGGTGTATCTTAAATCACCCTTTTTGCCCTCTAAAACACTAACACAATGCCTAAATCATCATAATGCTTATAAACACTTAAATTCCCCTTTATTTCACTAAATCAACCCTTAACAATTCCTAGTACAACCTAGGTCATCAACCTCATTTAAACACATAAAACTTCTTGTTTCCTACTCAATTTTGACACAACCTCACTAGCACTTTCTTACACCAAAACACATAGGTTTTCACCTTTAAACAATCAAGAACATTCATCCACACAAGAAATGTTCTTTACACAAAACTAAACCTTAAACTACACTACATCACAATATAGTGCATAATTTTAATTGTTTGGCACTTAGGCCCTTAAATAACATGGCTCTTAGGCCCTGAAATTGCATAAATCGTTAACACTGTATTTCCCACATAATGATTGCCTTTAACCTATAAAAACATACAACATCACATATGTCTTTAATAACCTCCTTGAGGATAGTTTTCTAACTCATTTACCATTGGCTCCTTAGGTAGTTTATTAAACATTTTAAAGCTCAATTTTCTAAGACTCAAACACTACATTAGGTTAGATTGTTTACCTCTTTTCTTCAAGATTCCTTTCCTTGTTTTCTTGGATAGAAAATCAGCAAGTAGCTTGATCACTTATCAACCTTATAACCATACACACATGTAAGGGTAATGAGCTTTAAGATTCATACTTAAACACATATACAAACCCTAGTTTTACATAGGTGTTTTAAAACATTAAAATAGAAGTTTACCTTGGAATTGATTGAGGATTGGATTAAGTAGCAAGAGAGGACTCCTACTAGTCCTTTGAAGTTTGAATTAAGCTAAGAAAAGAGCAAGAGAATATACCATTAAGGGTGATTCTCGGCCATGAACAAAAATGAGAGAACACATTGATTTTCTTTGGTTTTCCTTACCTTGAAGCAAAGGAGAATAACAAGGTAGAAAAATATGAGTTCTTGCTCCTTCAAAGGTGAATCTCCATGGCACCAAAATGGAGCTTTTGAAGAATTGGAAAGACAAAGTTGAAAAGCTTGCTCTAACTAGAAGATTGGTGGTCTTGAAATTGATTTTGGAGCACGGAGCTAGAAGTTACAAGTATAAGGAGATGGAGAATGGTATGTTTTCTGTAGCAAAACCAATGTAGAGGGAGGAAGAAGGTTGGAGACGGTGGGAAACAAGAGGGAAATGAGAAAGTGAGGTGAGAGGTTTAGTTTGTAAGATATTTAAGTCTTTGGATAAAGCAAATAGTGAACTTCCTATTTATCAATCTTTCCTCCTTATTAAACTAGCTAAGTGTGGTGAGTCACACTTAAAAACCGGCCCCTTATCCTCCTTGGGATATTTGTGGTCTTTGTTGACCATTTAATCACTTATGTTGACTTATGTCTTAAACTAGCACTATTGAGCACTATTCACAAATTAGTGCACATAATTATGCATATTTTTGATTTTCCTTTGTTTTAGACTTCCTAAGTGATAATAAGTAGTACACATGTTGATTTAAGTGTAATGATGGACATTTAGCCACTCAAACCCACTTCCAAGACAATTTTTCAAAAATGTGCTTTAAGGCTCCTTAAAGCACATTTTGTGTTTTAAATTGTTTTCCATCTTGGTTTTCTTTATTAATTGGTTTAACATGTTCATAAACATGTAAATAAAGTCTTGGTAGGCTCTTAGAGTCTTAACCAAGGTCATCCCAAGCTTAGAGCACGTTTTGCTCTAATTGCCTTTATGGTACTTTATTGTGTTTTCTATGGTTTAAATTGTTCACTAATGTTTCTAAGGCACTTTTTTAGCCTTAATATACCATAGTTTAATATTTAAAAAACATATCAAGGTTTGGGGTATTTCAATCTACCCCCCTAAAAGAACTTTGTCCCCAAAGTTCACCCTTCCCACGCATCCTTAAAATTAGAACAGGGGATTACTTGTAAAACAATACTTCCATAACAAAACTACTTACATAATAACCCTCAGACTCTCGGTAGGGGTAACATAACATCATTCAGACTCAAGTTCTTAACATAACAACATAGACAATTTATTTCAATACATGTCGTACATACATAACGAAACGGCTCTACCCCCCCCCCCCCCTTAAAAGGGGTACGCCCCGTACCCTATACATACGAAAACTAGTTAGTAAAAAATGATGGGTACTTTGCCCTCATTTATCTTCCAGCTCCCAAGTGGCCTCCTTGACTTCCTGGTTAGACCAGAGGACCTTCACCAGTCGAACAGACTTATGGCGAGTGTCTCGAGTCTTAGTATCCAGAATCCGTACGGGAGTCTCCACTGATCCATGGTTGGCTCTAAAGTTAGCCTTTCGGGCTGAAGCACATGAGACGGATGAGACATATATTTCTTCAACTGAGACACATGAAATACATCATGAACCTTGCCCAACTCAGCAGGCAAATCTAGCATGTAAGCTACCGGGCCTATCCGCTCCGTCACAACATAAGGCCCCAAATATTTTGGGCTCAACTTGCCTTTCTGGCAAAACGAAACACACCTTCATGGGGGAAAATCTAAGAAACACCTGGTCGCCCACGGCGAACTCCAGGTCACATCGGCGCACATCGGCATATGATTTCTACCTATCTTGAGCTGCCTTCATGTTAGCTCGTATCTGGCGTACTTCTGCTTGTACTTGCTCTAGATATTCAGGTCCTATAATGACCGTCTCACTTGACTTATCCCAGCATAAAGGCGTGCGGCATGGTCTACCGTACAAAGCCTGGAAGGGAGACATCTTGATCGAAGCATGGTAACTATTGTTGTAGCTAAACTCGATCAAGTGAAACTTATCAATCCAACTGGTCTGAAAGTCAAGTGCACATGCACGTAACATATCCTTGAGCGTCTGGATGGTGCGCACTCTAACCATCTGTCTGAGGGTGGTTGGAAGTTGTACTCAGCTTCAGCTCGGTACCAAGCGCTTCCCGTGTAGATCTCCAGTACCTCGAGAGGAATCTGGTATCCCTATAAGACACATAGTTTTGGCACCCCATGATGCCGTACAATCTCTCGGTTGAAGAGCTCTACAAGCTTTGCCACTTTCCAAGTATCCTTCATCGGTATGAATCGGGCCACCTTGGTCAGTCGGCCAACAATGACCCATATCATATTCAGACCTCTCCTTGTAGGCGGAAGTCGTATACTACGAAGTTCATGGAAATGTCATGGAACTTCCACTCTGGCACTGGCATTGGCTGCACCATACCATCAGGCCGTCGGTGCTCAAACTTGACCTTCTGACAAGTAAGACACCTAACTACATAATCACTAACATCCTTTTTCATTCCAGTCCACCAAAAATACCGTTTCATGCCCTTATACATCTTTGAAGCTCCAGGGTGAATCGAAGTAGTAGAACAGCGGAATTCACTCAGTATGCGCTCCTTCAGCCCAGCGCTACTTCTCGGAATACACAGTCAGCCATTCAGCCTAATCAGGTCATCATCATGGAGTCGGAAAGTCATACTTCTGACCCTCGAATGTGCCATCAATAAGCTTCTGCCTGATCTTTACATGTACTGATCCGACATCTAAGCACTCCACACCTCTTCAACCAAGCTAGAGTGAGAGACTAGCGAATGGAGAGAGTGTGCTCGACGACTCAATGCATCAGCTACCACATTTGCCTTGCCTTCCTTATACTGGAGGTTGATGTCGTAGTCGTTTAGAAACTCGACCCACCTTCTTTGCATCATGTTCAACTCCTTCTGAGTGAACAAATACTTTAAACTCTTGTGGTCTGAATAAATTGTCACGCTTACCCCATACAAATGATGTCACCATATCTTCAAGGCGGAAGACAATGGCACCCAATTCTAAGTTATGGATAGGGATAGTTTTCTTCACACTTCTTCAGTTGTCGGGAGGCGTATGCTACGACCTTCCCGTGTTGCATCACACACAACCCATACCTCTTTCGGATGCATCGCAGTAGACCTCAAAACCATCTGTATCGTCTGGTATTGTCAGACTGGTGCAGAGGTAAGAGCGTCCTTGAGACTCTGGAAGGACTCTCATAGTCGTCTGTCCACTCGAATGGTGCATCCTTTTTCATCAAGAAAGTCATCGGCTTCGAGACACTGGAGAAGTTCTTCACAAATCTCCTGTAATATCCTGTCAGACCGAGGAAGCTCCGAATGTTAGTAACCGTCTTCGGCCTAGGCCAGGTGTGCACTGTATCTATCTTGGCCGGATCCACAGCGATCCCAGCCTTGGAAATAACATGACCAAAGAATGAAACTTGGTTCAACCAGAATTCACACTTAGAAATTTTGCATACAACTGATTCTCTCTCAACGTTTGCAACACACATCTCAGGTGGCTTTCATGCTCACCCCTTGACTTCGAATTACTAGAATATCGTCAATGAAGACTACCACTGACTTGTCCAATTCTCGAACAAGCGGTTCATTAAATCCATAAACTTGGCTGGTGCATTGGATAGACCAAACGGCATAACCGTGAACTCGTAGTGACCGTATCTGGTTCGGAACGCGGTCATCTCAATGTCACCTTCTCGAATAGCAATCTGGTGGTAACTGGATCGTAAGTCGATCTTGGAGAATACTGATGCTCCTTTCAACTGGTCGAATAAGTCATCGATATGTGGTAAAGGATAACGGTTCTTCACCGTAACTGCATTCAGCTCTCTGTAGTCGATGCAGAGGTGGAGGCTACCATCCTTCTTCTTCATGAAGAGGAACGGCGCTCCCCATGGTGAAACACTCGGGTGTATGAATCCCTTGTCAAGTAGGTCTCGCTGTGCTCTTTGAGCTCAGTCATCTCAGCTGGAGCCATACGGTAGGGCGCCTTCCGTTATTGGTCTGGTTCCCGGCACCAATTCAATCTCGAATTCCACTGCCCGTGCTGGCAGCATGCTCGGTAGTTCCTTAGGGAAAACATCAGGAAACTCTGACACTACCGGCACATCTGGGCTAAACTCCGGATCTCTCTCTATGTCCTGGACATAGCAGAGGTATACATCATTCTTTCTTCGCAACTCACGATACATAGACATAGCGGAGATAATCTGAGTCGAAGGCTCCCTGGGCCTCTGGCGGTATGAAATGGTAACCCCAGTCGGACTCCGAAGAAGCAGTCGATGCTCGGCACATAGGATTCGACCCTTGTACCGCTCCAACCAGTTCATCCCCACGATAACATCGAATCCAAGTCCCTCGAACTCTATCATGTCGATCGGAAACTCCTCATCTTTGATTCGTACAATAGCATCTCGGTGATAGCAGGTACACTTGATCCGCTCTTTCAACGGAAGAGTGACTAGAAAGTCAGGCATCTCTTCACTGTCTAACCCCAGCCTCTTCGCAAAAGAAAGCGAGACAAATGTGTGCGAGGCTCCAGAGTCGAACAAGATCGATGTGTCCACGCCATTGACTGGGAAGGTACCGGTGAGGATAGTGCCGCTTTTGTCGGCTTCTGCCTCATTACATACACCCAGTATACCTCCCGTTCTGAGTGCACAGCCTAATTCGGTTCACAAACATATAAGTACATAGTAACAACGCGGCTGATATACTTCAAAACAACATCATTTTATTCATTAACATACTCCTTACACCACAAGTAGGTTTACATTGTCGACATAGCTATTATATAGCATCCTTAACATACAACTGGTTTCACCCATTACATGGTTACACGAGGCTTTAGTACTGCCTAAATGTCAAATTCAAACGTCCGGGTTTCATGTGTGCGGCATTGATTACCGTTGAAGGTGCGGTATTCAGTTTGATCTTCTTGATACCTTGATAATCATCCTCGACTGCCCAAACATGATTAATACGTCTCCTGACTTCAACCCCAACTTCTTTGCAAGGTCTGCACGCTTTTGCTCGCCATACACAAACACTGCGGTATCACCAATGGACCAAGACACCACAGGTACTCCCTTACTCAAAGACTCAGGTGTTTCGTCCTTTTGTTTGGTGTAAACCTAACCGTCCACCTTTCTGGTAGAAGTTTACAATACACAAATCTGCTTTGTCACTCGGAATTGGATTCAATTCAACTCGTTGAGCAATTCCTACAGTGTGGTTAATGGCCGCAAGGAATTCCTCAGGTATCCTCGGTACTGTTGCTCCGTCTTCCGCTCGTACGTCATGATATGTCTTGGTGTAAGGATTCCAGTCCTTACCCATACACATCATCTTCAACTTCATCTTCGACCCATTCGGGTATTCAGGTGTGTAGAAACCTCCAGGTGCTGCTCCCTGTTCATCGCATCGTCGTATGATGTGGATTTGTGCTTCGGGTGTTAGGTATCCATTTAATAATATCATACCTGGCTGGATAACCTGACATTGCTCCATCGGGAATTCGGTGATGCTGATGGCGGTTTCTTCGGGTTCGGTGTGGGAGGGATTGGATAACAAATATTAAAGGTTCCTAAGGTTTAGAATTATCTAGCTTAGGTAAATTACACATTAGCTCTTTAACTTTTTACTTAAGTAGTTGTACATTTAGACTTGCTAACACTCATGCATGAAATGCGGTAAGTAGTCAATTACTTCACTTAATAGTTTAAGTAGTACCTGGTCTAGAAGAGGGCCCAGCAGCCTCTGACCGATCTACCACATTCAGGGCGGCATTGCCAGCTCCCGACCCTTTCCCCTTCTGGGAGTTCATGTTCCCCTGATCTGAGGATGGCTGATTAATCACCTTCGGGCCTTTAGTGGTCGCGGAAGCCTTACCCTTCCATTGCCCCTTAGGCCTGTAGTTTCTGCCGTTGGGGTTCTGGTAACATTTGCAGTCACGGTGCCCCATCTTCTTGCAGTAGCGACATTGCACATGATTTCCCTTGCAGTCCTTGTCGGGGTAATCTCCGTTGCACCACTTGTAGTAGTAGTGGCACTCGGATCCAGAACCCGTGCTAGCTGCTATCACATTACACATTCAGTACACACTTCACAACTTAACAACACACACTTAAACTCGGTATTCGGAATTAAATAATTACCCTTGGGCGGGTGTGAGGGTAGGGGCTTTGCCGCATAGGCATAGGTGAGCTGCAGTGGCTCCTCAGCAGTGGTGGTCTGGGCTTGGCCTTTGCCACCCTGTTGCTGGCCTTTCTAGGACTGGGGGTAAGGTTTCTGCTTCTTTCCTCCCCCATACCCTTGCGTGTTTTTGGCCCTCACTCGAAGCCTTGCGCTTGTGCGCATTCTCCTCGTCCCTCAGTCGGACGGTGATCTCAACCTTAGCAGCGGCATGATAGCACTCCTATATTTAGGATGTCAGTCATGCCCCGTGAATCAAACTCACATTCACATGTACTCACTGTATACACTTATTCACATCACACTGTATTTTAATTACCTGCAAGGTGGCATATTCATCTGGCCCCATCCCGTAGCGTAGGCGGTGGCTGAGTCCGTTGTAGAAACGGTTTACCGGAACCCGGTTCGAGTAACCCAGGTCTGGTAGCAGGTGGATAAGGTCGGTGAAGGCGGTGTAGTACTCTTCTACCGACATCTTGTCCCCTTGCCTCAGACTATCCAGCTCAAGGCGCTTAGCCTCTTGTACATGTATCGGATAGTACTTGGCTCGCAGCAGAGCCGTGTACTCCCTCCACCCGAAAGCAGGATCTGCAATCTTGTCATCTCGCACCAGTTTCCACCAACTCCTCGCCAAACCCTTCAGGTAGTAAGTGGCAAGACGAACCTTGGCTCCAGCAAGCACATCCAAGGTCTCGTAGGCAGTCTCCAGTTCGGAGATGTACGCCTCCAGCTTACTCGGGTCGGTCTCCCCCTGAAATGACGGTGGTCTCAAATCTGCCAATGCCTTGACCCAGTTGGTCTCGCGTGGCGGTGGTGGTGGCTGAACCTCGGGCTGCTGCCCCTGCTGCATCGTAGCGACAAGCTGAGGCACTATCTGGGCAACGGCAGCCGCTACTGTGTTGGCCATTACTTGTGCCGTCGGGTTATCCCCTGGTTCTCCCTTACCGCGCCCGCGGCCTCCTCCCTGTGGTCGGCCTGCCATCTGAATTCACACGAACATACATTAGCACTATGCTTGCAAACTTATCGGTTCCAACGGTTGTAACACCTTTCAGACAATAAGGTAAATCCACACTTAGTTAGTGGTTAACCTTTCCTTAACTGCTCACTTAGGTAACTAAGGTTAAATTTCCTTACTCGATATCCCGGTCATCAGAGCGATACTTCACTCTGATACCACTTTTTGTAACCCCCTACTATAAACTTAACAATAAACTTAAACTGCAGCGGAATTATATAACTTAAACAGTAGCTAAACGAGTTGGTGTAACACCCCAACTCAATCCAGATGTGGTCTCGCAACTTAACAGTATATATATAAACATGTCACAGCGGAATTCTTTATAATCCAGGACCTTGCCACGGTCTGACTACAGAATATACCGAACATTAGTACAACAATCTTAACGATATACATATCCTTCTTACAACCCCTCACATCCTATACATCTTACTAACTCAAATTGCCATACGAGTGTACATGCACAACTCGTAGGCCACACTAAACCCTTAACAACTGAATCCTCTTCTTACTCTCGCGTCGGCCGCTTCCTGATGTACCTGTGTAGTAAAAACAGCCCCCAAAGGGGGTCAGCACGAATGCTGGTACGATCCCCTCATGGCCCCAAGCTAACGTGGCTACGACGACTAATTGTCGATAGCATGGAGGTTGATTAAATGCACAACATAATAGTAAATGCTGTAAACAACAATCCATATATGAACAATCAAAGTTCACACACAATGAACGACTTAAATGCGTTCCCTTAATTGGAGAGTTAGTTATTTAACTCCTTAAGTAATGTTCCCTCTTAACCTTAATCAATCCTTATCTCACCTTAATCTTAGTCTTATCTTAACCTTAGAAACAACCATCCTTTAATAAGGAGTGGATGTTGCTTATCTTAATCTTAATTATACAAATCATCCTTTAAAGGAATGATTGTAACTTATCTTAATCTTAACTTAATCTTAATCTTAACTTAATCTTAATCTTAACAATACAAATCATCCTTTAAAAAGGAATGATTGTAACTTATCTTAATCTTAACTTAATCTTAATCTTAACTTAATCTTAATCTTAACAATACAAATCATCCTTTAAAAAGGAATGATTGTAACTTATCTTAATCTTAACTTATTCTCAGAATACAAACCGTTCCTGGAGGGGAATGGTTGTAGCCTAAGTCCAAACCTGGGATTTAGGTGATCCCACCGCACCATCTTAATGCCACCTACCCTGGACGGGAATCCAGCGTAGCTGAGCCGGCAACCGGCCCTAGGCTACAAGTCCGAAGACAAGTCCTTAAGCGGAGGGCGGATCTGATTCAGATACCGTCCCCCTTTTTCCTTAGCATGCATGACCGGAGATCGGTCCCGGGTTTCCTCACTCAAGTTCCAGTTAGTAATAGTCTCAAGACCATGTTTGTTGGTTAACCTCTTTCGGTTCATATCGTCCCTTATTAGGGGCGTTCCTTAGTCTCACTCAATTTCTTACTAAACATTGGTTAGTAAGTTCTCACGGTATGTTGTGTTAGTTTTCAAACATCACACAACCATAAAACAATAAATATAATATATTCCGGTTGCATGCTTTATCTTGTTTAGTGAGCACACAAAACAAATAGCACACAAGCCGAGGGACACCTCGTTAGCAAGCAGGTCACAAGAGAACTGTACCGTTCACCGTTGGTCGTTCGGCTGCTTACTCTCTTCCGGAGTCCAATTTCCAAGTCCTAAAACATTCATTCAGTTTTAGGTTGTTAATCACTTAACTCAATTCAACTTACTTATTTACTTAACTTACTTAACCCTTAATGACTCCAAACCTAACACCTCTTAAGTCTTACAACTTATCTTACAAACTTAATCTTAAACTTTTAAGTTTATTCTTAACTTAATCCTTAGGTCTTTATACCTCTAATCATCATTGCCCCCTTAATGGGGTACCATTAATACCACTAAACTCTCTAGGGTTCTTTCTTTTTTTTTTATGGTCCACCGACCGACCCACCGACCGACCCACCCCTGGGTAGGTCGGCTGCAGAGAACATCCAACTTCACAGTTTCAGCCCGACCGACCCAGACTGGGGTCGGTCCCCTGGGTAGGTCGGCTGCAGAAACTTCTCATACATTGTCAACTTTTCTCAAATTTTTCCTCAAGCCTCCTAATGTGTTCTAACATCATTTGGCACATCAAACACACCTTATAACCTCCACCAAACTCATTAAAACAACTTCCAAAGATCTTCTCAAACATTTGCTCAATTCTTACAAACACTCCTAACACTTATCATATAATTCCTTATTACCAACTTGTATCTTTACCAAAACTTCAACCAACCCAAGTGTTCCCTCCTTAACAGTTGGGCACTTCATAAACATTATTTTCCATCTTCAGTTCATTTACCAAAACTTCCTCAAGTCATTACATAACCATGCACAAATTCCTCTCTTTTCCATTTTTTACTCATCATTCCTAAACTCTTGGGCATACCTAAACATTTCTTGTCATCCTCTTAGCACCTTAACCTTGTTCTTCTTTACCTTAACTATACTACACCCTCCTTGGACATTTCCACTCCTTTTACTCACTTACTCACCATTATCACGATCATACGCTCTTTTACATTCCTAGTCATTTCCTTGATGACTTACAACATCCTCCTACCTTTTTCACTCCCATCACCCAAGTCCACACATTACCATTCAACTAAACCTTACTAGTCCACACTAACATCATCACACTTACACAAGGTTCTCAAAACTCTCATTGTCTTACTCTCTAGTTCATACCTAAATCTCCTTAAGGCATTATACACCTTTCCTTAAAACTTATGCACAAGTCTTACACTCCTCATACCATGACTTTGGTGTGTTCATACACCCACCTAAACTCTAACTTCCTCATAGACCATTCTAGGTCATTCTCATCCTTAAGAACTCTTTAGTTAACTCATTTCCACTCAAATTCTTCATAATGACTCCTAGTAAATCCTAGGTCATATTAATTCACCACCATCACCTAAACACTATTTTCTACTCAAATTTCGCCATAGCTCCTCTAGTATATTCTCATGCCCAAATGCATTGTTTTTCTCACACAATAATCTCACACACACACCAAGTCCTTTCTCATCTTATTTTCTCACCCAAATCAACTTATTCACATCATACTCAATATATTGCAATAATCTTAAATTGCATAGCACTAAGGCTATTAAATGACATGGCTCTTAGGCCCTTAAATGACTTAAACTTTAAACACTGAATTTCCCATATAAAAAGCCTTCAACCTGCAAATACACCCATCAATCTCATAGTAGTTATAATGCTCTTAAAATCCACCTTAAACTTATACTACTAACTCATTCTCATTGGCTCCTTAGCACAAGTTCACAAGCTTATTTAAGTTCTTTTTCTTAGGTTATATAACCCAATACACAATGTAAGCTCTAAGCCACATTGGTATCCACTTAACTCATCCCTTAAAACTTAAACCACCATTAGGTAAGCATTTTACCTTGTTTTCTCAAGCTTATCTTAACTTCCTCCTTAGACCTTCTTCTTGCATGAATCTCGGCCACCACTTAAATTCCCCTTGCCAATGTTCTAATCAATATTCAATGACTCATATGAGTACTAAACAATACACTAACCTCAAGGAATAAAAACCTAGGGTAGAAATAGAATGTGTTCTAAGGCATAAAAGTGGATGATTACCTTTGAAGTCTCAAGGTAGACTTTGGCATTGAATGAAATAGGACCTCCACTAGTCCTTGGTGAATAAATCAAGCTAGAACAAGGCATAAAAACAAGGCCCCATGAGTAGAAATTTTCGGCCATGTAGAAGAAATGATGGAAACTTGGTTTTTCTTACATTTTCTTTACCTTAAGAGAAAATGGAGAAGCTAATGAGCTCTTCAAACTTGGTTTTCCTCCATCAATGTTTGTTCCTCTTGGCACCAAAATGGGGCTTTGAAGGATTTGAAAAGATAGGAATGAAGGCCTTGATCTAACTAAGAGAAATCTATGCTTACTTTTCGATTTGGAGCAAAGATGAACATTTGGTGAGCAATTGAAGGTGGAGGCACCATGGATGGAGCTCTCACGGTTTTGGAGCAAAAGAAGAGAGAAGAAGAAATCGTGTGAAGAAGAGAAATGAAGAGAGAGAAGAAGAAAAGGTGGCTTATAAGAGATATTTGCTTTAATAAAGCAAATAGTACTTTTACTTATCTCTTCTTTTCTTCCTTATTTGACTACTTATGGTGACTCACCCTCCTTTAGAAAACCGGCCCTCCCCCTACCTAAATAAGGCTAGTTATGGTCTTTGTTGACCAACTAATTAGCTTATATTGATTAAAACTTAAACTAGTCACTATTTGGCACTATTCACTAATCAGTGCACATATTTCTGAAATTTTTGATTTCCCATTGATTTAGACCTCCTAATGTGATACTAATTAGTACACATGTTGATTAAAGAGTAATGATGGACATTTAGCCACTCAAAACTCAATTCTAAGACAATTTCTCAAAAATGTGCTTTAAGACTTCTTAAAGCACATTTTGTGTTTTAACTTGTTTTCAAGCTTGGTTTTCTTTGCTAATTGATTTAAAATGTCCATTATCATATTACTAAAGTCTTATAATGGTATTTGGGTGCTAATCAAAGTCACTCCAAGCTTAGAGCACGTTTTTGCCCTGATTGCTCTTAAGGCACTTTCTTGTGTTTTCCTTGGTTTAAATTGTCTACCAATCTTTCTAAGGCATATTCTAGCCTTACTACATCATAATTTGATGTTCACTTAGCATACTTAGGTTTGGGGTATTTCAATCTACCCCCCTTAAAAGAACTTTGTCCTCAAAGTTCCCATGCATCTTATCTCATTAGAATACATGTCTTACCTCATTCCTTAGATCATATAGATCATACTTATGTATACTTAATCTCATTGGATCATTAGATCCGCCATATCCTTATACTTAAATATCACACAACATGCTTAAGCATGTATAGCACTCTAAAATTCCTTTTGTTCCTTTTGATGATTAAAACATTCACATAACTTCCAACGTATTCTCCCATGTCACCGGTCCGTAGACAATGGCTCATTCGTCCTCGTCACCATGGGCCAGAATACAAAACACGCTGCTCTCCCCATGTCACCGGTCCGAAGACAAAGGCTCGTGCGTCCTCGACTTCATGGGCGAGACTCAGTAAAAAGGTAATCCTTTTCACGAGGTCATGTGAGGAATAATTCCTCTAATTAAAAATACAATCAACTCCAATTTCATTTTATCCTAAGGCCTCTATCCTTAGTGTGATTTAATTGTGACCACTGGTAGGGAGTTTCAGGAATAATCCTACCCTGATGTGATCAGCATCAGTGTAGACCATCCTTCCACTCCAATTTGTGTTCGGTTTCCCTTGATCCCTAGAAAATCAAGTTCCACCTCCCACGTCATTTTCAAACATCAGATAATTCACTCATGTCCAATTTTCTATCTTTTTAGTTCTTCTAATCATAATCAATACATCTCCAAAGTGTGGACTCAGTCCATCAAACATTCCCAATTCATCTCTTAGTAATTACCTCAGGACTTAAATTCCTACTAAGTTCTATAACTGTCCCATACCAATTCTCACCATCTTATATCTCATAGCATTACAATTTCCTTCCTCATATTCATATCAAATTGTATCTCATAATGTTATCTTATTCTTATCTCACACATAGTCTCATATCGACTTATACCTCATATATTCCTTATTCCTTAAGTCTCCCTTAACCTCTTCCTTAATTCTCTTAACTTGTACTCACACCGGAGTTAACAAGATAGGTACTTAATATGTATGGTATTCACATCTTCTGTGTGCAATAACCATGATTTATCTTAAAATGTTTATGTAAAACATATTCTCAAATTATTTTGTGCTATGCACACCGTAGTTTATGTACTCAGTACACAAACATACGCTAAGCGGTTTTCGCTCTACCCCCCTTAAAATGGATTACGCCCACGTAATCAACATTACATGATCTTTGAACATAAGTTCAAGATGTCTAATTCTTACCAAGCATTCTAGCTTCCACGTTATCTATCTTACTTATAATTCGATCAGAAATGACTTAGTCTCTGTATCGAGGATTCTTAACGGTACTTATACCGTATTCTTAACTTAGTTTGGTCTAATCTCAAAGTAGTGGTCTGCTAGCTTCCGCTGCGCGCCTCTGATAATCTTAGTCTTAATTGTCTCAATGGACACGTGTTTTTTATATACACGGCCTTAATGAGTTGTAATTCGTCTATCCATTCTCCTTGAAGATCTTACGCTCATACTTTAGTATTTTCTCGAATGTCTAAATTGTTCTCCCCAACTGACCTTTGGTCTGAGGATGATTCTTAGTCTGAAACTACTGTTTAGTGCATAATGCGCTTTACAGTCTTAATCTCTTACATCTTAAGGCATGTTCAATGTCTGTACTTAACAATCCGTGCTCTTCGCACTCCATAGTCCTTAATTATTCGTTCTCTGATTTCTCGTGTTGTTGTGGTTCAACTGAATTCTTCTCCTCAACTGTTTGTGGTAGTAGCTGTTCTTGTCTGATCTTGCGTCGTTGTCCGTGGTACGGAGTCGACTACCCCCGTGTTCCTTACACCACTCGTCTACGTGCATGGGGTACCTTACTGGTACATTACTACTTACCCAACTAACTCATAAATGAGCATGTAGGCCTGCAAGCCCCTGTGGGGTGCAGTCGTCCCACGTCTCGTTTTAGTAAACTCATAGTGTCCGTCACACGTTTAGCTATTGCTAATTATGAAGTATTCTGTTGTCGATCTCCTCTTTCATTGTTCCATAATAACATTTATTGTTCTTCTTGAAGTTAATCAAGGAAATCCATTTACTGCGTTTCTTGGGTATGGTATGCTCCAGCTCCTTTCTGTATTCCGTATTGATTCTATTTCTTAGTAGCTTAGGTCTCTTTCCATAGAGCCTCTTATCTTCTTTCTCATATTCATTCTATTAGGAAAGCACTTCCAGTTCCTTAAGGAATGGGTAGTGTGCTTCCTGCGAAATCTTACCTAACCAGGTCCAGACTACTGGCATCAACGCTCAGTTCGTCTACCATCTTATTTTCTTACTTATGTTGGTCTTAACTCATAAATCTAATTGCCTCAGTGTCAATATTTGACGGCTCATACATAATGGTCGCCTTACCGCGCACCATGACTTAATCCACTTATCTAACTATTGTACTCACGACCACTACTACCGTGGTAGTTGGCCTTTACCATGTTGCCCATTAATGGTGCAACCTCTTACTCACTTATTCTAATGTCTTACCTTATACTCAATCCCTTCTTGGTGTAAACACACTGGAGTTCTCTCATTCCGGTATTGGCGGTTGTGTCGTACCGTGTTGTAAAATAGTTGACTCTTGATATGAAGATGTTATGCTCCAATCTCAGATTCGTAAGTAGGCTAATCTCTTTCGCTTTCTTTTATCCTTAGTGATGTTATCTACCATGTAGTTCTAAATGATTACTGAAGAAGTCATCCAGATGAATCACAGAGCTCTTTCTGAGCATTGATTAATGACGTGCCATAATGTGCAGTCACAATGTTTATCTCTGCCCATTACTAATTCTTACTCCTGGGTGTTGGATATGGGGTCTATCTGTGCCAACCTTCCTTATTACTCAAGTGTATCTGGTATGTTCTAAGGTAATCTCGGTTCATAGTTTCCATTTTCTAAATAAGTGTATTTTATCTCTAATATGTGAAAGCCCTTTTGAGGGGTTCATTCCCACTCATGGCCTCACAAAAGGAGAGGTATCCCCACCCTAAAAGGCATGGTTCGTTCTCCGCTCCCGTCCTTAGCATTATCTCAATGTTCTCATTGGTACCCTTTCTTGGCTTAAACAAGCTCTCTTATAACTTATTGCGCCTCGGGCTCTGATGTGGTTAACATCCTTGGCTCGTAGGCTCTTAAGGCTTAATGTCTCAGTTCATTATTTGTACTCTTACTCATCTGCAGGTCATCCCTATAAGATTCTGGTTCTTTGAGCACTACACCGTTAGGTTACATACTAAATGTAGTATTGGGTTTCATGGTAAGTCGCTGCATCCTGCTTCCTGATGGAAGTTTATTCAGGTATTCTGAGGTTACTTAGTGTCTTGACAATGCTGTCATTTTACTAGACTTATGTCTTTTAATAGTCAAGGTTAGGTTCGTATTAGGCGTTTGCTTTACGGTGTCCAAGTTGGATATCATCCTGTCGTCTTATACTTCCATCTCAACGCTTCGTTCAACTTCTGTTGATTACGCACCCTTTGATGATCAATCGTACTTGGGTGTTAATGAGTTAAACAAACAGTGTTAACTGTCATTCATCAGTTTTTCGGCTCGACTATGCCCGCTTTGTGGGGTAGTCCTCTGAGCTTTCCTTTTCTAGGGTTGTACGACTTAATCCTTGGTAGGTTATAGCTTACGTTTATTTCTTTTATCCTTGTTTTCTGGGTTTTCTAACATCTTCATGAAGAATGTTTTATTGGTATCCTTAATGGTCACTCTGGGAGTCTTATCCCGTTTCGTTGTAAGTCGATGCTTCAACAGTCTCAATAGTATCTTATAATACATCCCTTGTATATCGTTGCTTATATAGTGTTTTTGCTCGCATTACCGAGCGATCTCTTAGGTTTTCCCCTTGGAGTTCGGGATTGTGTTCTTACCGTACTGTCGGTTGTTGTTGTAGTGGGTTGTACGTTGCTAATATTTATATGGTTTAATACTTTGTCCAAGTTCCGCTCCCGGCTGACTGGTGTGTTACCTTATCTCATCATGGTCAGGCCGTCGGGCCTTCTAAGGTCTTATTTCTGTTCTCGTGGATTTACAATCCGGTATTAATATGCGTTCTCAACTGTAGCGTTCTCCTATCTTGCCATGATGGCTTTCCGTGTAGCTTAACCGTGGTAGCACTTGCTATGGCAAGTGCGCCATGCAGGATGGGCTATTGGTACAAGGTACATCGGTAGTGACACTTCCTTCTAATTTCCATGTAATTGGTAGTCCTCGGGACTCCTTCGATAATTTCTTATTTTGGATAACCGTCCATCCGGCAGTTTCCTGTTGTTTGACAGTACTGTCATCTATAGGGCGTTCCTCTTTCTGAGGGAATCCCATAATATTTCTTATGTCTTAATCCTCGCTCCTGTCTCCACACATTCTGTTGTGGTTATTAAGTAATAATTCTCCTTTAGGCACTACATCGTAGTCCTATTTTGGTATACAATTTGTATGGGTTCTACCGTCGTCTGCATTATGTTGGCCAGGTTTTGTAACCTTCCTCAATGTATGGGGCTGGAGTTCCCGTTTCTAACTGGACCTTCCAGTAGTCTCAGTCCTCATGCTGTATTATCCCACTGTTATGCTCCTTCGGACCACTGTCCGGTACTCATGTCACCTCCCCTTTTTCCTTTCTATTGCACCCGTAGTGCTTTCCTTATCATTGGTATGGCGGGTTATTTCAACTGCGTATCATGTCGACCCTGTTGCCGGTAAATTACCGTTCCCTTATTGATAGAATTCCATAGGTAGCGCCTGTTTCTGTGTGCGCTCCATTAAAACCTCCAAGTTCTCCATAACTGTTGCACAACAAGTTGTTCCTCGTACTGCTTATTGTTAGCTAACTGCCAGATCGGGTTTCCCGAGTAAGAGAAGGCTTTCTTCTCTCTGGCGTTTGTTCCATATATTTAGGGTTAGGGATGTGGAGGGCGGGCTAGGTACTATGGATATCCGGTAAACACCGGGAAGTCCTGGCTAACGCACCTCTCACTCTATCTCTCAACCCTTAACCCATAACTCAATCTCAACCTCATCATTCTCCTAAGTTCGGTATTTCTTGTCTTCAGAGCGTAACTACGTTCTGATACCACTTTTTGTAACACCCCAACTCAATCCAGATGTGGTCTCGCAACTTAACAGTATATATATAAACATGTCACAGCGGAATTCTTTATATCCAGGACCTTGCCACGGTCTGACTACAGAATATACCGAACATTAGTACAACAATCTTAACCATACATATCCTTTTTACAACCCCCTCACATCCTATACATCTTACTAACTCAAATTGCCATACGAGTGTACATGCACAACTCGTAGGCCACACTAAACCCTTAACAACTGAATCCTCTTCTTACTCTCGCGTCGGCCGCTTCCTGATGTACCTGTGTAGTAAAAACAGCCCCCAAAGGGGGTCAGCACGAATGCTGGTACGATCCCCTCATGGCCCCAAGCTAACGTGGCTACGACGACTAATTGTCGATAGCATGGAGGTTGATTAAATGCACAACATAATAGTAAATGCTGTAAACACAATCCATATATGAACAATCAAAGTTCACACACAATGAACGACTTAAATGCGTTCCCTTAATTGGAGAGTTAGTTATTTAACTCCTTAAGTAATGTTCCCTCTTAACCTTAATCCATCCTTATCTCACCTTAATCTTAGTCTTATCTTAACCTTAGAAACAACCATCCTTTAATAAGGAGTGGATGTTGCTTATCTTAATCTTAATTATACAAATCATCCTTTAAAAGGAATGATTGTAACTTATCTTAATCTTAACTTAATCTTAATCTTAACTTAATCTTAATCTTAACAATACAAATCATCCTTTTAAAAGGAATGATTGTAACTTATCTTAATCTGAACTTAATCTTAATCTTACTTAATCTTAATCTTAACAATACAAATCATCCTTTAAAAAGGAATGATTGTAACTTATCTTAATCTTAACTTATTCTCAGAATACAAACCGTTCCTGGAGGGGAATGGTTGTAGCCTAAGTCCAAACCTGGGATTTAGGTGATCCCACCGCACCATCTTAATGCCACCTACCCTGGACGGGAATCCAGCGTAGCTGAGTCGGCAACCGGCCCTAGGCTACAAGTCCGAAGACAAGTCCTTAAGCGGAGGGCGGATCTGATTCAGATACCGTCCCCCTTTTTCCTTAGCATGCATGACCGGAGATCGGTCCCGGGTTTCCTCACTCAAGTTCCAGTTAGTAATAGTCTCAAGACCATGTTTGTTGGTTAACCTCTTTCGGTTCATATCGTCCCTTATTAGGGGCGTTCCTTAGTCTCACTCAATTTCTTACTAAACATTGGTTAGTAAGTTCTCACGGTATGTTGTGTTAGTTTTCAAACATCACACAACCATACAAAAATATAATATATTCCGGTTGCATGCTTTATCTTGTTTAGTGAGCACACAAAACAAATAGCACACAAGCCGAGGGACACCTCGTTAGCAAGCAGGTCACAGAGAGAACTGTACCGTTCACCGTTGGTCGTTCGGCTGCTTACTCTCTTCCGGAGTCCAATTTCCAAGTCCTAAAACATTCATTCAGTTTTAGGTTGTTAATCACTTAACTCAATTCAACTTACTTATCTTACTTAACTTACTTAACCCTTAATGACTCCAACTAACACCTCTTAAGTCTTACAACTTAATCTTACAAACTTAATCTTAAACTTTAAGTTTATTCTTAACTTAATCCCTTAGGTCTTTATACCTCTAATCATCATTGCCCCCTTAATGGGGTACCATTAATACCACTAAACTCTCTTAGGGTTTCTTTCTTTTTTTTTTTTTTTATGGTCCGACCGACCCACCGACCGACCCACCCCCTGGGTAGGTCGGCTGCAGAGAACATCCAACTTCACAGTTTCAGCCCGACCGACCCAGACTGGGGTCGGTCCCCTGGGTAGGTCGGCTGCAGAAACTTCTCATACATTGTCAAATTTTCTCCAAATTTTTCCTCAAGCCTCCTAATGTGTTCTAACATCATTTGGCACATCAAACACCTTATAACCTCCACCAAACTCATTAAAACAACTTCCAAAGATCTTCTCAAACATTTGCTCAATTCTTACAAACACTCCTAACACTTATCATATAATTCCTTACATTACCAACTTGTATCTTTACCAAAACTTCAACCAACCCAAGTGTTCCCTCCTTAACAGTTTGGGCACTTCATAAACATTATTTTCCATCTTCAGTTCATTTACCAAAACTTCCTCAAGTCATCTTACATAACCATGCACAAATTCCTCTCTTTTCCATTTGTTACTCATCATTCCTAAACTCTTGGGCATACCTAAACATTTCTTGTCATCCTCTTAGCACCTTAACCTTGTTCTTCTTTACCTTAACTATACTACACCCTCCTTGGACATTTCCACCTCCTTTTACTCACTTACTCACCATTATCACGATCATACGCTCTTTTACATTCCTAGTCATTTTCCTTGATGACTTACAACATCCTCCTACCTTTTTCACTCCATCACCCAAGTCCACACATTACCATTCAACTAAACCTTACTAGTCCACCACTAACATCATCACACTTACACAAGGTTCTCAAAACTCTCATTGTCTTACTCTCTAGTTCATACCTAAATCTCCTTAAGGCATTATACACTTTCCTTAAAACTTATGCACAAGTCTTACACTCCTCATACCATGACTTTGGTGTGTTCAATACACCCACCTAAACTCTAACTTCCTCATAGACCATTCTAGGTCATTCTCACCTAAGAACTCTTAGTTAACTCATTTCCACTCAAATCTTCATAATGACTCCTAGTAAATCCTAGGTCATAAATTCACCACCACCATCACCTAAACACTTATTTTCTACTCAAATTTCGCCATAGCTCCTCTAGTATATTCTCATGCCCAAATGCATTGTTTTTCTCACACAATAATCCTCACACACACCAAGTCCTTTCTCATCTTATTTTCTCACCCAAATCAACTTATTCACATCATACTCAATATATTGCAATAATCTTAAATTGCATAGCCCTAAGGCTCTTAAATGACATGGCTCTTAGGCCCTTAAATGACTTAAACTTTAAACACTGAATTTCCCATATATAAAAGCCTTCAACCTGCAAATACACCATCAATCTCATAGTAGTTATAATGCTCTTAAAATCCACCTTAAACTTATACTACTAACTCATTCTCATTGGCTCCTTAGTCACAAGTTCACAAGCTTATTTAAGTTCTTTTCTTAGGTTATATAACCCAATACACAATGTAAGCTCTAAGCCACATTGGTATCCACTTAAACTCATCCTTAAAACTTAAACCACCATTAGGTAAGCATTTTACCTTGTTTTCTCAAGCTTATCTTAACTTCCTCCTTAGACCTTCTTCTTGCATGAATCTCGGCCACCACTTAAATTCCCTTGCCAATGTTCTAATCAATATTCAATGACTCATATGAGTACTAAACATACACTAACCTCAAGGAATAAAAACCTAGGTTAGAAATGTGTTCTAAGGCATAAAAGTGGATGATTACCTTTGAAGTCTCCAGGTAGACTTTGGCATTGAATGAAATAGGACCTCCACTAGTCCTTGGTGAATAAATCAAGCTAGAACAAGGCATAAAAACAAGCCCCATGAGAGAGAAATTTTCGGCCATGTAGAAGAAATGATGGAAACTTGTTTTTTCTTACATTTTCTTTACCTTAAGAGAATGGAGAAGCTAATGAGCTCTTCAAACTTGGTTTTCCTCCATCAATGGAGTTTCCTCTTGGCACCAAAATGGAGCTTTGAAGGATTTGAAAAGATAGGATGAAGGCCTTGATCTAACTAAGAGAAATCTATGCTTACTTTTCGATTTGGAGCAAAGATGAACATTTGGTGAGCAATTGAAGGTGGAGGCACCATGGATGGAGCTCTCACGGGTTTGGAGCAAAAGAAGAGAAGAAGAAATCGTGTGAAGAAGAGAAATGAAGAGAGAGAAGAAGAAAAGGTGGCTTATAAGAGATATTTGCTTTAATAAAGCAAATAGTACTCTTTACTTATCTCTTCTTTTTCTTCCTTATTTGACTACTTATGGTGACTCACCCTCCTTTAGAAAACCGGCCCCCTACCTAAATAAGGCTAGTCATGGTCTTTGTTGACCAACTAATTAGCTTATATTGATTAAAACTTAAACTAGTCACTATTTGGCACTATTCACTAATCAGTGCACATATTTCTGAAATTTTGATTTCCCATTGATTTAGACCTCCTAATGTGATACTAATTAGTACACATGTTGATTAAAGAGTAATGATGGACATTTAGCCACTCAAAACTCAATTCTAAGACAATTTCTCAAAAATGCGCTTTAAGACTTCTTAAAGCACATTTTGTGTTTTAACTTGTTTTCAAGCTTGGTTTTCTTTGATAATTGATTTAAAATGTCCATTAGCATATTACTAAAGTCTTATAATGGTATTTGGGTGTAATCAAAGTCACTCCAAGCTTAGAGCACGTTTTTGCCCTGATTGCTCTTAAGGCACTTTCTTGTGTTTTCCTTGGTTTAAATTGTCTACCAATCTTTCTAAGGCATATTCTAGCCTTACTACATCATAATTTGATGTTCACTTAGCATACTTAGGTTTGGGGTATTTCAGTTGGTGTTACACGCCGTTAGCCACCCACGTGGCTAACAAGGAAGAATACATACATTGGTATCGGTCTGATGCACAGACTCCCAAACATAGTACTAAATCCAAAAATACAGCCAACCTTACCGAGTATTAATATTTACAACCATCACTGTAATCCGGTACTACCAAAATATAACACCACGGGAGCATAGGCGCATCCTGGGTCCAACATCCATAACTACCAAAAGTATCTCATAACACCTAGATCTAAAGCCACTCCGCTTCCTTGATCCTCATCCTGCAAAATGAAATATGGTGCCCCAAAGGGACTCAACAACCCATGGCTGGTATGGTTAACGTGCAGCTTGTAAGCTACCGGGATACACGAACCAATTGTCATGATAACATGGCATTCATTTTAACACACAACATAAACAGCGTAGCAATAAACTTTGCATAGCAACAACACATATAACATAAAAGAATGTTTCCCTTTAGGAAATAAACCAAACATTAGTTAGTCAACTTGGTAAGCCTAGAGATGATCTCACTCTTATATTAAGCTTCTTACATAACTTGTTACCGTTCTGTTTGTCGAACGAATAACTTAACCCAAAGATGTGTCGGATATAGTGACCCGAGCACACCGTACATATATCCCCCTAGTCCGATCAATAGTCAGATAGGTAAACCTTGGTTAAGCTTGTGGGTGATTGTAATCCAAGCAGGAGAACAACCATAAACATAAAGAGAGGCGAATCTGATTCAGATATCAACTCCCGTACATACACGCGTGACTGGAACGAGCGGATTCCTCACTCCCCGGTTAACCACTTGTTAGAAGTCCATTGATGGAACTTAACACAAATAAATCACAAGTAAATGTTTAGGCCCAATTAGGCATAAAGGGAAGTGGGATACACTTTTAACAGCACAAACCACAACTAGCTCATACATAGTCGTAGGTAGAACGTTTCTTACTTGGAAACATTAAAACCGGGTACCGCTCGCTTACATATCCTAGTTTGGTCAACTAACGGGTTAGCACGTATTCGAGGTTAATGGTACCGGTACTCACACCGCCACAATAATAACAATGATTGTAAACTCCTTTCATGATTTAAGTCTTACAAAGTCATAAACATACAGAAAACAAACAACACACAAGCCGGTGTAAACTGGTAGAAACACAGACTGCAAGAAAACCTTACCTTGGTCCCTGCCGTGATTGAGTTCCACCGAATGCAACTCCTATACATAATTAATAATGTCGGTTAATTATCTTATTTAACTTCCAATTTTACTAAGTGTTTTACATACTTACATGACATGTTTTAAACTCACATTTGATTATCCTCATTACACCCACTAGGGTTTACTACATAAGCCACATTTCTTTTCTGTTTTTTAATAAGTGTGGGCTGACCGACCATCCGACCGACCCAACCCTGGGTCGGTCCGTTCCAGTAACAATTCCGGGTTTGAAAACTCCACTTCGACCGACCTTGACAAGGTCGGTCCCAAGGTCGGTCCATTCCAAAAGCATTTTGGTTTTTGTTTTTTTCCCAACCGACCCACCGACCGACCCAACCCCCTGGGTCGGTCGATTCCAGAAACATTTCCGTCTGCCTTATTACAGTCTAACTGACCCAGCCAGGGTCGGTCCCCTAGGTCGGTCGACTGCAGAACTTTCCCAAATTTTATCTAACTTCCTCCAAAATTTTCCTTAAGCCTTCCAATGTGTTTTAACATCATTTGGCATCCTAAAACCTTCATAAAACATCCACCAAACTCATTTTCCAACTCACTTCTAAATTCCTCAAACACTTACTCATTTTCTTGCAAAAACCTCCTAACACTTATAACATTTTCCATAGGTTTCTAAGTGGCAATTAATGCCTACAATATCAACTAACCAAAGTGTTCTCCTTCATCATTTTAACCACTCTCAAACATCATTTTGCATTACCATCCTTTCCCTTACACATACATCTTTAGGTCTTTTCCACAAGTTCATACTTACCCTTTACAATACATTATTTTTCCCTTGTTTTTTTTTTTCAAAATGGCACAAGTCTTAAACACACTCTCACCATGACCTTGGTGTATCTTAAATCACCCTTTTTGCCCTCTAAAACACCAACACAATGCCTAAATCATCTTAATGCTTATAAACACTTAAATTCCCCTTTCTTTCATTCAAAATGAACCCTTAACAATTCCTAGTACAACCTAGGTCATCAACCTCATTTAAACACCTAAACTTCTTGTTTCCTACTCAATTTTGACACAGCCTCACTAGCACTTTCTTACACACAAAAAACATAGTTTTTCACCTTTAAACAATCAAGAACATCATCCCACATAATAAATGTTCTTTACACAAAACTAAACCTTAAACTACACTACATCATAATATAGTGCATAATTTAAATTGCTTGGCACTTAGGCCCTTAAATAACATGGCTCTTAGGCCCTTAAATTGCATAAATCTTAAACACTGAATTTCCCATAAAATGATTGCCTATAACCTACAAATACATACAACATCACATATGTCTTTAATAACCTCCTTGAGGATAGTTTTCTAACTCATTTACCATTGGCTCCTTAGGTAGTTTATTAAGCATTTTAAAGCTCAATTTCCTAAGACTCAAACACTACATTAGGTTAGGTTGCTTACCTCTTTTCTTCAAGATTCCTTTCCTTGTTTTCTTGGATTGAAAATCAGCAAGGAACTTGATCACTTGTCAACCTTCTAACCATACACACATGTAAGGGTAATGAGCTTTAAGATTCATACTTAAACTCATATACAAACCCTAGTTTTACATAGGTGTTTTAAAACATTAAAATAAAAGTTTACCTTGGAATTGAATGAGGATTGGATTAAGTAGAAAGAGAGGACTCCTCCTAGTCCTTTGAAGTTTAAATTAAACTAAGAAAAGAGCAAGAGAAGACACCATTAAAGGCGATTCTCGGCCATGAACAAAAATGAGAGAACACATAGATTTTCTTTGGTTTTCCTTACCTTGAAGCAAAGGAGAATAACAAGGTAGAAATGGAGCTTTTGAATATTTTGAAAGACAAAGTTGAAGAGCTTGCTCTAACTAGAAGATTGGTGGTCTTGGAATTGATTTTGGAGCATGAAGCTAGGAGTTACAAGTATAAGGAGATGGAGAATGGTATGGTTGCTGTAGCAAAAATGATGGAGAGGGAGGAAGAAGGTTGGGGATGGCGGGAAACAAGAGGGAAATGAGAAAGTGAGGTGAGAGGTTTAGTTTGTAAGATATTTAAGTGATAAAGCAAATAGTGAACTTCCTTTATCAATCTTTCCTCCTTATTAAACTAGCTAAGTGTGGTGATTCACACTTAAAAACCGGCCCCCTTATCCTCCTTGGGATATTTGTGGTCTTTGTTGACCATTTAATCACTTATGTTGACTTATGTCTTAAACTAGCACTATTTGAGCACTATTCCCAAATTAGTGCACATAATTGTGAAATTTTTTATTTCCCATTGATTTAGACTCCCTAATGTGATACTAAGTAGTACACATGTTGATTTAAGAGTAATGATGGACATTTAGCCACTCAAAACCCTTTTCCATGACAATTTTTCAAAAATGTGCTTTAAGGCTCCTTAAAGCACATTTTGTGTTTTAACTTGTTTTCCAGCTTGGTTTTCTTTAGTAATTGGTTTAAAATGTTCATTAACATGTAAATAAAGTCTTGGTAGGCTCTTAGAGTCTTAACCAAGGTCATCCCAAGCTTAGAGCACATTTTTGCTCTAATTGCCTTTATGGTACTTTATTGTGTTTTCTATGGTTTAAATTGTTCACTAACGTTTCTAAGGCTCTTTTTTAGCCTTAATATACCATAGTTTAATATTTAAACAACATATCAAGGTTTGAGGTATTTCAGATAGGGCGACATCAGCAACGTCCCTGAAGGTCTTGTGGCGTAGCAGTGTCACACAGAGCGGATATCTCGCTTGAGGCCACTCTCAAACTTACTGGCCTTCCTATGCTCATCCGGCTCAGGTGCAAACCTGGAGAGGCTGATAAACTTACGAACATACTCCTCTACACTCATGTCCCGACCCTGGCATAGTCGGTTATACTCCAGAATCCTCTGATCCTTATAAATGTCAGGGTAAAATTGTTTGTTGAACTCGCCCGTGAACTGGTCCCAAGTTCAGGGCTAGGGAAACTTCCCCATCACAGACCTCCACCACTCATTGGCCTCGGCCTTGAACAAAAAGGTGGCGAAGTCCACTTTCTTCTCCTCCTCTGAGCCCATGACCCGCAGCAGGTCCTCCACCTTTGACAGCTAGTGGCTGGCCTCCTAGGTGTCTCCAGTCCCGTCGAATGCTGGAGGCTTCAGTTTCATGAACTCCTGAAGCACTTTGACATTCCTTCCTCCAGCATCAGCAGCCCTAGCTCTAGCTGCTCCACCCCCAGCTGCACACCAGCAGCTCCACCTCCAGTTGCCATAGTGTTCATCAGTTGTGTCATAAACCATTGAACGACATCAGCAACGTTTCTTAGAGGAATCACCGAAGCTCTTCTTGACGGCATTCTGAAAGTCCACATTGCAAGCAGTTAGACCACGAGTCTCCAATGCACAAATACTGACATTACTGACTGACTAAGCTAAATTCCCAATAGATTAGAACCTGGCTCTGATACCACTAAATGTAACGCCCCCGACACTAGCCTAGGAGTTAGGGACATTACACGCCACGTATTACTACCTAATAACACAAGGCTCTAAACTAACGTTCGCAAATAAGACCCAAAATACTATTTGTATATAGTATAATCAAAGTGTAGCAAAGTATTCTCAATTCACAATACAATGTAAATGTCAAAATAGAAATCAAAGCGTGAGTGTCAAAACGCTACTAAGGCCCCGTAGGCTACAAACAATCAAAGTGAGCTAGCTAACTAAAGCTCCAGAAACAGAAGCGATCCTCGCTGATCAATCTGCAATGTTATTAAAAGTAGGGGAGTGAGCACACAACTATGCTCAGTAGATGACTAACTTCATCAACCAGCATACTCAAAACATTTGCAGGTAATAGTATACATCCAGATGATAAACAGAAGGGAAGAGATGCTTTCCACACAAAAACCAGAAGTCCAACACAATAGTTCAAAACAGAATCATGAGCGGACAAATACAAACAAAGTGGGACACTAGATACCAAAGCATACAAACAGAACAAAATAGATTCCATGAACAGAACAAGGAAACATCACTCGTGAATAGAACAGGTGGAACACCTGTGAACAGAACGGGGGAGACACCCGTGATAATAGAAGGATGTCCTACACAGTGCGCTACGAGATAGCTAAACCAGCCATCCACGATTTAGACATAGAGGTACTAGGTCCCAAAACAGAAGCTTAAATACTAATAAACATATGTGCACCATTTGCACCAGAAAGCACTTAGAAATCTTAGTTACATTAGGGGAATACCATCCCACAAATAGAAGTCAAAATGGAGCTCAAACGAGCATGTTTAGTAAAAAATAAAGGCATGTCCAAACATGTGTCCAAACGTCAATGTTCAGACACAAGTCCAGACACAGACGGCGCAGAAGTCAGAATGTCCAAACATGTGTCCAAATGTCAATGTTCAGACACATGCCGAGAGTCAGAATTTGAAGATGTCCGGACGTGTGTCCGGATGTCAAAGTTCGGACAAGTTCCGAAAAACAGATACGTGGTGATGTCCGAAATGTGTCCGAACATGTGTCCGAACATCAAAGTTTGGACGCATGTCGAACTAAAATCAGAGGAAACCAATAGAGGGTGTCCGAACTTCTGTCCAGACTTACCAGTTCGGACATCAGTTGAAACTTGTAAGTCGGATTCGTCCTCGCACCCCGTCCAAACTTACATGTTCAGACAGAAGTCCGGACACATGTAAAGACGCAGAACTCAGAAGGTAGCACAGAGTCTGTCCGAACATTAACACGTCGAAAACCACAGTTTCCAGAATCGCAAAACATGAACTGAGACATCAAAATGCACTAAATTGTGATGTAAACTCAAAGTTGGGTTAGAAAACACTATGAGGATTTTAAGAAGGTGACACCAACATAAGTCAGATGGAAACCAGGCATAACCGCAAAGCAATTCAGCAATTCTTAAACTTAGATTACAAGTCCCCATAGTCAAACACATAGATCGAATCCGCTAGCCACTTACCTTGTAAAATAGTAGGACGATTCCCAAATCTGAAGCAGAATCCAGCCAAATGCAGACCACCGCGCAGCAATGCCAAAACAGGATACCACAACACAAATACCAAACCCCAAATCAGAAACTGATAGTGTACCCAAAGTAGAACTGCAACTGACGAAACACAATTACAACTCTTACCTGATTCTGACCACGAAAACACAGAGGAAGCCAACAACAGTAGAGTTTGACAAAGACGCAGGACCAACGCTGAATCACAATCGAATTGCAGAGAACAATTAGAACACGAACTCTCAAATCTGAAGAGTTGAAAGAGGAGTAGTCTAGCCACTATACCTTTACTGATCCAAAAATTGCAGAAGAGGGAAAAACCACAGCGGAGCAATTAGTTCGTAACTCCACTGGCAGCAGGAATTGGTAGATCGAGAAAGAATGAAGAACGTTAGAGAGAAAATAGAGAGAGAAGCGTTGTGAGCAAACTTTCGATTAGGAAATCTGATTGTGGAAGACTGAACGTGGGAGGAGAATTTATTAATTAGGGAATTAATACTTAAATAATTTCCTTACCAAAATTAGGGATGGAATTTGACCTCCTCACTCTTGTCTTTAATTAAAAAAGACGCCCATATCCTGCATCACAATAAACTCACTAAGATAACACTGTGACGAAATAAATTCTGCACTAAACTTTGGGTTATAACATAGATTCTTTATTTTGAAGAACGGTTCAAATCACTAAAATTAGGGAGATAGCATCACAAACCCTATGGCTGATGTAGCGTAATAATCTCTTCTATATATTTATTTTTTCGAAGCGACATCGGCTCTCACGCAAATGGTATAATGTGTGTTGCTGGCTCCCAATAACCCAGCTATATCTGCCATAAATGTACCATTGTTCCTCTAGCACTATGGTGAATGATGGTGGTGAATGGGATGATGTATTTTATTATTGCTCCAAATATTCATCCTCTCCTGTAAGAACCTAACCCCCAAATCACCATTTATTTGTGCTCCTTGCCGCTTGCTGCTTTTAGCGAAAGAGCTCAAGCATGCCGGTCCTGTTTTTATAATTGTCAACTACACACGTGTATGTTCCACATTTTCAGTTATGCAATAAGCCAAGTGATTGACCATTATGAGCTTTTCCGTTTAATTATTCTTGTTGCTGTCTACATATGTTCTATTTTCTTTAGTTACAATACTTTGGATTCTGTTTAGCTAGATTATTATATTGTGACTTTAATCACCTAGTACTATGACACTTTTTAAACTTTTGTTTTATAATCTCTTTTTATTGTTGGAAGCCAGACTGACAGTTTGCCAGAGATATCGTCATATATTATTCTATTGTTCAACTTTAAGGCATATAATGACAAGCTGAACCTGTTCCAGTTTCTAATTAAATATCAATCAAAGGTTAACTAGATTCAGCTGGGAAAAACTATTGCCGCTTGAACCACCTATTTCTATTGAGCATAATCTTCAGCAAGAAAATTGGGATGCTCTTATTGCTATTAATAATAAGTGCTTACATTCTGATGGTTTCACACAACTTTGTTCCTTAAGTCAATGTGACATAAATTGGGGATGAGATTTGTAGTGTAGTCACTGACTTCTTTTCTACTGGGAAGGCTACTTGGTGTGACACTTCTTTGAGTAGTGAAGTATTGCAGTAATTCTTCAATCTAACATAAATAGTTATGCTTATTTTTTGTAGGGCTTGTGCGGTTGATTTTGTTTTTTTTTTTTTGGAATGTGAACTAACACTAAAACACTTAGATTCATATATATGTCAATTGATGGATCCATTAGCATTGGCTGCCGAAAACAATCTAAATTTCATAATACACTTCTAAATTTCAGAACATACTTCTAAATTTCAGAAAACATTCTAAATTTCATAATACACGTATAAATTTTAAATACACTTCTAAATTTTAGAACACACTTCTAAATTTTAGAAAAAAAAATTCTAAATTTCAGAAGAAAAAACCTAATTTTAGAAAACATTCTAATTTTCAGAAAAATATTCTAAATGAGCTTCTAAATTTAGAATACACTTCTAAGTTTCAGAAAACATTTGAAATTTCATAATACAATTCTAAATTTTAGAAAACTAACTAAATTTCATAATACACTTCTAAATTTCAGAAATCACTTCTAAATTTCATAATACACTTCTAAATTTCATAAAACATTCTAAATTTCAGAATACACTTCTAAATTTCATAATACACTTCTAAATTTCAAAAAACATTTCTAAATCCCGAGCTCCAATAAGCATCCTAATTTCTCAGAATCTCAAAATCCTTAAGGTTTCGGCTCTTCTAGCATCTTGAACCTAAAGAATTCTGAACTTCTCACGAGACAAACTCCATCTCAATCCTGACACTCCACAAGGACTCGAATGACCAACATCTTTACCAAATCCAAACTGAGTCAAATAATCTCGAATGCATCCCAGTCCTCAAATCACTTCAAAGACTCAAATGTATCAAAAGATCACATCTCATCATGGACCCTCAATTCCCAAAAACGACCACAAAACCTCTTTGACCTATCAAAGACCCAAAATGTCAAAACCTAAAATTTCTTAAAATCCTAAACTCCCAAAAGCTCAAAATCCGTGAACTACTTAAGGTCTGATCTCAATAAGAAGTTGAGTATGTAGGCAACCCACCCAGGGTGTGACTCCATTCCAATCGCAAATACTCTTTTCCAACTCTAAGGTGTTACTTATACCTCCCAAAACACTCAAAACCCAAGAACCATCTCCTTTGACTTTCACAAGCCCTCAGATACTAGAATCCAAGTCTTCTTCATTGACTTAATCTTAGACATTTCTCATCTTTTTGGGCCAATAAAAGCTTGGCATAAAAGCTCTCCTCATCCACTCTCTATCTCTCTTCCTATCCTATCCTCATGGCTCTTTAAAAGAATCTCTCTGGAAAGGATTTGAAAGAAGGAAATCCCAACCACCGGAGACCAAGGTTTCCTCGGGAACCATCCGAAATCATGGTCGTTTCCACTTCCAAGGGGAACCCAACATGGAATATCTAGTATGATCAAATAAGTCTTATCCATAGGCAACAAATCTCATAGTCAATTAATGGTTCTTAAAACCTTCTACCCTTCTGTTATACCCAAAATTTTAACCTCCTCGGAATAGTCACTAAGGCATACATGTTACAAAGGGCAAAACGGTCAAAAAGCACCAAGGCGGGATTTTCCAAGGACATCTTTGGGATTTTCTATTTTCATATGACTTGTTCATTATATCCAAACACTTCCAAATATCATAGTCATTATTAAAGGAATTTCATGATTTTTATAATATTTATTCCGAAAATTTAGCTTTTAATTCATATTATAAGCTAATTTCTTTAATAATTAACACATGAAATAGCCTCAAAATAGAAATAAAAAAGGTTTCCAAAAATTAAAATAAAATTGTCACATGGTTAGAATGACTACATACAGTCATAAACCTGAAATTATCTTATTTGGAACCTTAGCCCAAATTTAAAAGAGAAATTCAATCATTTTTGCAATTGTCTCTCTCCTCTGGAAAATACCGAAATCAAATCAAAATGTCATGAAATTTTAACAAACGATAGAGGATGATTTTTAGAGACTAATGCCGTTGGAAATTTGTTATTTCAACTTTTAATAATAAGTTATGAATTAAGGGAGATTCCAGATTGTGAGATTTTTATCTAACCGGTTATTTATCAAAATAACCCGATTCCAACTCTCAAAATTCTAAAAAGTCATCCTATACCTTCAGTTAAAATTTCAAAAATTTTCTCGGCCCCCAGCATATTCTAAAAAATCAAATTCCCTTAGAGCACAAAATCAGGGTTTTAGATAAAGATCTTGTTCTATCAACATGGTCTTGCTCTTTCTATAAAAGGACCTTCCAAAAATGACCTAGGGAAGAGGAGAACATTCCCAAAAGTCATAAGAGGCAGTTGTTAAGCATCTCCCCACGTTTTTACACTTCCAAGCCTCAAATCAATACCGACACCCTGCTGCAATCACCCCGAAACAACTGAAAACACAATATTTCTTTCCCCATCAGACTTCCAATCACAAAACCACCTGAAATACAGAAGTAAAAACGTCCTTAGCAAGACAAGGAAGAAGGGTCCAGAAGTTTGGGTCGAAGTTGAACCAGATCGGCCACCAATGAAGCTTTCAGAGATTCCCGACGTGAAGGAACAACAAATTTTCAAAATCAAAACAGGTAAAAACCAAATTCTCTAACCCCCTGAATTTCCTTGCTTCTAAATTAAGGTTTGTTTGTGTTTCTGCCTTCTAACTTGTTAACTAAGTTTCATATTAATTTCGACTTCAAATCGAATTCTTTCTGTTACTAACATGCTTATATCTTTCAGCCTACGTACCCATAAAATTTAAGCCAAAAACACCCGCCGGCACAGCCTCAATGCCGCAGTCCGAGGGCGGTCCGCACCACGGATGCTACGTCCGGGGTCTCGAACGCCCTGTCCGTAAACCCGGACGCCCCCGGACGGTGGCGGGACAATTTTATTTTCAATTTAGGGGTTTTCAATTTATGTCTGGGCCTACCGACACCTTGTCCGTGGCCCTGAACTTTTCAAAATTGTGTTTCTTATTAATTCAACTTTTTTGTTTATTTTAGATTAACGTGGCTTCGGACGTTAGGTCCGTGGCCACGGACAGAAGCGAAATTTGACCTAATTCTGCCTCCGAAACCCTATTTTAGGTAATTTCAATTTCACTTTTAATTTATTTCCAAAAATGTCAAAATATATAAAAAATCAGAAGTTCACGCACTTAGGTTAAAACGACTCGTAATAAGCCGTAATTAAACTAAGTAGAGAAAAAACGACTTCGAGGGGTAATGAAAGTAATTGAACCCTAAATAAGTTGAATATCAAGCCCTCGAACCCGAACTCTCCTTTCCTAATTTGATCTAGGTTAAAATTAGGTGGCGACTTGTAATAGGTTCAAGTGAGCTAGCTTAGGTTTTAATAATTATGGTTATATGACTTAGTTATTAAACATAGGTTATAAGTGGACCTAAAACCCGATCAGATCCTAATCAACTCGAAACAACCTACGATAGGGTTTAAAAATTGAGGCTCTCAGACTGGCGACTCTGCTGGGGACAAATTCTTAATTTGAACTTATTTAATTTTAAGAAAGAGGGCTTAACTCGAATTTGTTTATTTATGCCTTTATTACATGGTTTGTTTACTTTTGTGTGCAATTTAATTTTATGCACCTTTGCATCATATGAGAGCGAGGGTCCACTTAAACCGATTTCACCCCGGGACCCATTTGAGGGTCCCCTGTCAGGGACTTACACCTTTTAGGTGATGTGAATAAGTGGGGGAAAAGAGGAGGGTGTCGTCTAACCACACCCCCTTAATACCTGGGCTTTAGCCCCAAGCATTTTCCTGACAGTGTCCTTACCTATCCTCGTTTGGTCATTCAAAGACCCGACCGTAGACGCACACCTTTAGGTGATGTGAAAAAAGTGGGGAAGCCCAAAGAAAATAGCGCGCGTGCAAGCCCTATTCCTTTGTGGTGACCTGGGCCCATGCCCCAAGCACTTCTCTGGATCGATCCATACCCAGTTTGATTTAACCGTCTAGTGAGGGCATGTTGAATTGTGTGGGCCTTGTTTGCTTGTGTGATCGGCCCACTACCCAGCCTAGAAACTGATAGGATTTTATCATACATCAACCTAGCCCAACCCGAATTGGCAGCTCTATTTGTTTGCGGCCCAGAGGCCCTGTTTGGTTTAATATGTGAGTCGTTCGGGCTTTGGCCCAAAAGCCTAGACTTAGGTGATTTCTCTTCCAGCCTAATTTGAATTATCCAATTAGTTTTAGGCCCATAAAAAGAAACCCACCTGAACTTGAAATAACTCACAAATCCTGAAAATAAAATCTTTTTTGGCTTAGAAACCCATCTCTCTGACCCAAAGAAAATTAGGCCCATTTGTGATTTAGGGACCATTCCAGCTCATGTGCTTTACTTCAGGCCCAAACACATTCCAACCCAAGGGCTCATTCTAGTCTAGGTAGACTTCTTATCATTACCCTATCCCAAAACCCTACATCCAGGTGTCACCTCTTAGACACAATCAAAGCCATCCATTTAGATTTCAGTTCAAATTCCAATTCACAGTTTGAAAGATACTCCGGCCCAAACACCTCATTTTAGGTTATCCTGGCCCACTTGCTTTCAGCCTAAGCCTGTTCTGGTTTTCGATCTACCTTGTGAAGCTTCATTCTCACCTTAGTATCATTCAGCCCACTTCCTTTTGTTAGCTAATAATGGACACCTTGGAAACAGACAAGCCCGAATCCAGATATGACAGAAGGAGGAAATCCGATCAACACGGATGCCCAGTTGGACGCTGTGCAGCAAAGGTGCAAGATCTTAGAGTCCATTGTCAAGGAATTGAGAAGTAAGGCTAATCTCTAGGAGACAAATCAGCCCACTCTGGAAAAGCTTGCAGATGAAGATCTTAACCGTAGTTACATCCAGTTTGAATCCGTTAGGGCCCAAGATTCTTAAACACATATGGGGAAAGATGTTCCGGACAACCAACTAGCTACAGAGGTTAAAAGGGTTTTTAAAAGGATCGAGTGCATAGAGAGAACCAACAAACCAGCTGGCTTCGATTATTTCTCTCTACGTGTCGTATCCGAAGTTGATCTCCCCCCAAAGCTGAAGCTGCCCACACATCGCTTTGTACAAGGGTTCCTCAGATCTACAAATTCATTTGGTTATGTTTGACCGGAAATGTCCATCCTGGGGCTCAACGACATGCAAAAATCCAAGGTTTTCGCACGCTATCTAGACGAGACTCCTCAACGTTGGTATCTCACTCAGAGATGAATACCAAGACCTACGAGGAGGTTTGCGAGGCTTTCCTAAATCATTTCGAGTATGCTAAGAACCTCGAGGTCACCAGAATCTATCTTGCAGGCACTCGACAGAAAGACACTGAGTCCATGTCTGACTTCATCAAGCGTTAGAGGAGAAAGGCTGCTGCCATGCCTACCAAAATGGACGAGCAAGAGCAAATCCGCATGATAATTGAGAACATGTGAAAACAACACAACCATGAGCTAAAATTTATGTACTTTTCGAGTTTGGACATGTTGATGGGACAAGTCGGTATTCTAGAGAAAGGATTCATAAGGAAGGGTTGGAGCTCGAGTGCTCAAGAAACTCTGGCAGTGGCTCCAAATTCTCTAAGCCATGACCAGAAAAAGCTTATTTTTAGACAGTAGCTTGCACTCAAAGCAGTTTTGAAATACCCAGAATAATTAATACCTTAATTAATAGGAATTAAATTAAATCATGAGCAATCATCGCCATAATTATTATCATATAAATATATATATATAAATAGAGTCCAAAGAGGACATTAAAATATACATTAGATCTCTTATAAAAGAGAAAATATTATGAAGGGTACCACATGTAACATATCTGTACATGTGCTAAATGCCATTAATATCATTCTATAATTATACAAATATACTATACAGTTTTGACAAGTATAAATACAAAATATACTCATGGATATGCACGTTATGACATATATATATATATATACATAACACTATAAATGACAAAGTAACACATAAATATAGTTACTTAATTATATATATATATATATATATATATATACAGGTAATGCCATAATATTAGTTAAAGAGAAAATTTGAAATTCCCTCCAACTCAATTACCACCGGCTAATGTAGGGAAAAAGAAAAAAAAACAATGTATGATGAAATTAAACAAATTAACATTACAAGGACAACAAGTACAATTATTCCCCACTTTCCCATGCTCTAGACTTCTACGGCAGTCTCCTATCTTGTCCAAGTCTCTCATCTTGTCCAATGCCAGTTAAATGGCAGCAGCTTACCCATACAGCAACAACAGGTAAAGGAGCCTTCTCCTCTCCTTTCTCCCACGCATCCCTTCAGCTCCTGCTGACCAAGACCTCTTTCTCACCTTCCATTCTTTCAGTAGCATCACAACAGCTTTCTTTCCCCTATAACTCACGACAGCTCCTGCTCATTCAGCCCTCCTCTTCTTTTCTTTTCACACCACTGCAACTGAAATACCCCAAACTTAGATATGGTGTTTAAATGATAAACTAAGATATAAGGAGGCTAAATAATGCCTTAGAAACATTAAGAAACATTTCTAATCAAAGAAAATATAAGGAAACACTAAAAGAGCAGTTTAAGCAAAAACGTGCTCTAAGCTTGGAGAGACTTGGGAGAGTACCCAAATATTGTTCTAAGACCTTAGTAATATCCTAATGGTCATTTTAAGTCAATTACCAAAGAAAACCAAGCTTGAAAACAAGTTAAAACACAAAATGTGCTTTAAGAAGTCTTAAAGCACGTTTTTGAAAAATTGTCTTGTAAATGAGTTTTGAATGGCTAAATGTCCATCATTACTCTTTAATTAATATGTGTACTATATAGTATCACATTTGGAGGCCTATATCAATGGGAAATCAAAATTTCACAACAATGTGCCTTGTTTTTGATGAATAGTGAATTAATTAAGCTAGTTTATAACATAAGTCTATATAAGTGAGACATTTGGTCAACAAAGACTAAACTACCCTCATTCATTAAAGGGGGCCGGTTTTTTAAGTGTGACTCACCACACTTATCTAGCTAAGTAAAGAGAAAGCAAAAATAAGTAAGTTATAAAGTAAAAACACTATTCACCTTTTAAGATAAATATCACATTTACTTACCTCTCTCCTCACTTCTTCATTCTCCCTTGTTCACACGGTTTCTTGCTCTTTCTCTCTTCTCCATTCACGTAGAGCTCACCTCCATGAAAGCTCCATCTTCCCTTGGCCACATCTTGCTCATTTTAGCTCCAAATCCAAAACAAAATACATATTCTTCTTAGTTAGCTCAAGCTCCTCCCTTCTATCTTTTCAAAACTTCAAGAGCTTCATTTTGGTGCCAAGTCAAACCACCATTAGAGGAGGAAATTCAAGTTTGGAGACTCCATTGGCATCTCCATTCTCTTAAGGTAAAGAAAGTGTAAGAAAATCTAGGTTTCCACCATTTTCTTCACATGTCCGAAAATATATACTCATGGGACTCCATGTTTATGCCTTGTTCTAGCTTGTTTCTACTTTTCAAAGGAGAGAGGAGGTCCTTCTTGCTTCATACCCAAGTTGTCTTGAGAAAACCAAGGTAAAATAATCACATTAATACCTTAAAGCATATTTTTAACCTAGGGATTGTTCCTTAGGGTTAATGTGTTATCTAGTACTCATTGGAGTCATTGGATATTGGTTAGAACATTGGCAAGGAGAATCACATTGGTGACCGAGATTGAACAAAGGAAAACCTAAGGAAGAAAGCTTTTAAGCTTGTAAAAGAACAAGGTAAATTACTTACCTTAAGGTGTTTTATTGTTCAAGGGAATGGGATTTAGGTATGTGATGAGTTTAGTAGAGAGTTACATTAGAAAAAGGGTTATATAAAACCTAGGAGAAACAATGACTATACTCATGAACTTGTGACTAAGGAGCAAATGAGAAAAAGAGATAGTTTAAGAACATCAAGGTGAAGTACAAGAAGCATTTTATTTCAATGGGAGCCTTGTTGAGTGTATTCGCAGGTTGAAGGCTATATATGTGGAATTCAGTGGTTAAGATTATTGTCATTTAAGGGCCTAAGTGCCAAGCATTTTAAGTTTAAGCACTATATGATGATGTGGTGTGGTTTTGGTGTAAATTGGGTGTTAAGTTGTTGGGTGAGAATTTGGGTGATGTTGGTTGTTTGATGGAGAAAACCATGTGTTAGGTGGTATTATATACTAGAGAACCTATGGCAAAATTTAAAGGAGAGTTTAAGTGTTTAAGATATTCTAAGGGAAGTTAATGACTTATAATGACTTAGGTATCACCATGGAAGATTTAGGAATCAAGAGAATGTATTTGAGTATTTAGGACTTAGGCAAATGTTTGTGCACAACTAGGAAGGAAATAATGTGTTGATGATGGAAGTTTAAACTTGTGAAGGAACTTTTAGTAAATGCTAAAAGAGTTTTAGATAGTGAGAGATGCTTGGGAGATGATGTTATAGTGGTGAAGAAAACATTTGGCATAGTGGTTACATTAGGTATGAACCACCACCTAGAAACCTAGAGGAAGGCATTATAAGAGTAGCAATATTACAAGGAAAATGCATAATGACTAAGGTGAATCTTGGTGGATAATTTAAGGTATTTAAGGAGGGCTTAAGGTGTATTTGAGGTGCCCAAATGAGGTTATAACATATTAGAATATATGAGGAGAAGTTTGGAGTTGAAAGAGATTTAGAAACAAGTTTCTGGAGCCGACCGACCTTAGGACCGGACTTGCAAGGTCGGTCGGGCTCTGTTACACTACCGGAAAATGTTTCTGGAATCGACCGGACTTGGGGACCGGACTTACAAGTCCGGTCGGGCTTGTGTTTTGTGAGGGAATTAGTTTCTGGAATAGACCGGACATGGGACCGGACTTGTCAAGTCCGGTCGGGCATGAATTTTGTACGGTAATAAGTCTCTGGAATCGACCGGACATAGGACCGGACTTGTAAGTCCGGTCGGGGTAAAATTTTCAGACGGAGAAGTGTTCTGGAATGGACCGACCTTAGGTAAGGTCGGTCGGAAGTCCGGTCGAGCCTAAAAAAAAAAAAAAAAAAAAAAAAAAAAATTTCAAATTCTAAGAATGGTAATGGGTAAAGAGGTATACCTTTGGTAGGGTAGTAATGATTGGGACCCTAAGAACTTAAGGAATTAAGTCAAGATAAGTATAAATTTTAATGTTTAAAGTTAAGTTTGTAAGCTAAGTGATAAAGACTTGAGAGGTTATTGAATGGAAGTCCTTAGGGACTAAGTGAGTTAAGTAAGGTGCAAATAACTAATAACCTAAAAATGAATGAATGTTTTAGGTTTGTGAATTGGGACCCCGAAGAAGGTTAAACAAACACGATCGACGGTGAACGGTACAATCCTTCTTGTGACCTGCTTGCTAACGAGGTGTCCCTCGGCTTGTGTGCTATCTGTTTATTTGCTATGACTAAAACAAGATAAAGCATGCAACCGGTTATATTGTTCTCGTTGTGATTGTGTTATATTTACACTAACCCGCGAGACTTGAGATTGTTACTAACCAAGTTTAGTACTTACTGAGTTAAGAATAAGAGTTAAGATGATGGTCGTTGGTTAATGCCCGTTAGGGCTTAGCTAGCACATGGTGTTTAAGATGTCTACTAACTGGAACTTGAGTGAGGAAACCCGGGACCGATCTCCGGTCATGCATGCTAAGGAAAAAGGGGGACGGTATCTGAATCAGATCCGCCCTCCGCTTAAGGACTTGTCTTCGGACTTGTAGCCTAGGCCGGTTGCCGGCTCAGCTACGCTGGACTCCCGTCCAGAGTAGGTGGCATTAAGATGGTGCGGTGGGATCACCTAAATCCCAGGTTCGAATTAAGCTACAACCCATCCCTTCCAGGAAAGGTTTGTATACTGAGATTAAGATTAAGAATGAGATTAAGATTAAGGTAAGGTAAGGAACTGAGATTAAGGAAATGAGGACTAAGGAGGGGGTTACTAACCCACTTGTTAAGGGAACGCTTGAGTCGTTCTTTGTTTGTGTGAACTATACATGTTCATCAGTGGTTATTGTTATTGCACTTCATATTATGCTTGTGTATGTAATCAATTTCCATGCTATCGACAATTAGTCGTCGTAACCCCGTTAGCTTGGGGGCCATGAGAGGGTGTACCAGCATTCGTGCTGACCCCCTCGGGGCTATTTTTACACTTGCAGGTAAGAGGCCCATGAGGACGCACTACGAGAGTAGGAGCGGTTAGACTTAGGTTGGGACATTTATTTTGAATTCGGGTTGCGCCTGTGCACCCGACTGTTTATATTAAACTGATGTAAGTCTGAGATTATGTATGAGATACTAGTACTCGGTTGGTTTGAGATTGTGAATGTTGATGTTTAAGTTGGATAAGTGTTTTTGGATAAGTATTGTAAGTTTTAAGCCGGTATATTCTAACGTTCAGACCGTGGCAAGGTCCAGGTGTTGTATATTTCCGCTGCGACGTATTCGATTAAGTGTTCAGATTGCGATAACCACGATAGGCTTTGGATGGGGTGTTACAGCAACACATCTTCTACACATTCTCAAACAGATGAAGTAGCAAATGAACAACCGCACAAGCCCCAGCCTAAACTTACAACTATTGGTTGCAAACAACAAGTTTGAGCAAGGCCATTCTCGGTTCATAACCAACAGAGCAAACAACAACAATATCTGGTAGGAACAGCTGCATCCTTCTTGTTCTGTACCTTTCTTTTCTTTTCTTTTTTCAGCCTCTACTTTACCAGAACTTATTCTCCCATTATTACCATTGCAAAGCAGTCCATCCCCTCTGCATAAAACCGTAACTGGTTCCCCAGTTGAGCCTATTTTTCGGTGCATACTCAGCAGAGCAACAAACCATGGAAATGGTAACATATTCCTCCATCTTCCTTCCTTACTTCTCTGTGTTTCCCCACATTAATCCCAGCATTTTTCCTCTCTATTACAGTGACCAAAAACGCAAAGAAGATCCCTTACAACACCCTTGGTAACAGAACAAAAAAAATACTGGTAAGCACAATACTTTCTTCCCAACTCACCGCTTCTGTCTTTTTCCCTACCCCATCTTCCTTTCCTTTCTGTGGCAGTAAACAACAACAGATCACACCCAGCTGAACTCCTCTTCTTCCGGCTCAGGAACAGCAAGCAGGAGGGATCTCCTTGGTCTTTTACGTTAGGAAAGAACCATCTTCACATACACTGTTTCTTGTCGAGAGTGCTAGTTCTTGATATATTTTTTTCTGTTTCTGATGTTCGTGCTTGAACTCTATCCCAGCGTCTCTGTTCTGCCAAGCTACAACCATTTAACATCAAGAAAAGAGGGTGGAAACAAGTGAACCAAATAGACACGTAAAGCCCTAAAAAACAAGGTAAGGGAAATTGATAGTATACATGCTACGCAAGCCTCTCCTTCCTGCTTTTCAAAAAAAAATATGAAAGCTTCCCTTGTTGTCCAGCTACCGAAGAGACCTGCACAACAGCAAAATACAGTGAGCAGTGGGGAGGTTATAGTGGGAGAAACCAACACACCTTGAGGAGGTAAAAAACAAACTCAAACCGTGAGCATTGTATACAAATATGAACGACATACCAAGATCTGTAATTGAACATTATTTACGTACATGTCTAGGCTGATGAAAAGAGGAGATATGGCTGGTGAGAATTTGTGGGATACTTGTGGTGACTAAGACCATGATTATCAATGGTTCTTATGGGTTCTTAAGTAAAAAAATAAATAAAAATATGATGTGGAAGAGAGAGTTTAAGAACTCTAATTATGGGTTCTTGTGGAAGAACATTTTAAAGAACCCAAAAATGGGACCCACCATATTTTTCCTCTAATTATTAATATGTCAAATATAAATAGTTAAATCTTATATATTTTAAAATCTTAATATTTTAAAAACTACTAAATATATAAATAAATAAATATATCAAAATTCTTAAAATCTCATTCTCTACAAAATGAAATCTATGTTGATTATGTTTTTCATATTTTAAATATATATTTATTTTAGGCAAATTAATATTTAATATTTACATTTTAGTGATATAAAAGTATATTAAAAGATATTTGAAAAATATAATATGTACCAATCTATTCATTATAATATTTTAATCCTAAATATCAGGTGAAAAATAATAAAAAATAATATTAATAATAATAATATAAAATTTTTATTTTATTTTTGTTTCAAAATATAATAAAATTTAATCATCTATAAAATATTAAGTTAAAATTATTTGTGAATTATTAAAAATAGTAATAATAATTAATATTAATGTTTGTATTATACAATGCTTAATAGAATGTTGCTATTTGATTAAAAAAATATTCTTATAAAATAATAAGTAAAAAAAATAAAATGATATGACAAATAGAGAGATTTAAACTAAATGATAGGTTCTCTGATGTTGTAAAAATTAAACATGGTTCTTAAAATGATGTGGAAGTGAGAAAACAGGAAAGAGAGTGTTAAGAACTCAAATTTGGGTTCTTTGATAATGATGCTCTAACAAGGTAATGATAAATTCTAGGCAATTTCTTGGCTACAACTGATTGTAGCTAGGATGGCGACATCTATGGGTGATTTTGTAATTTAAAAACAGGGATGGTGGTGGGTTTGTAATTTAGAAAATAGGGAATGGTGGTTTTGTAATTTATAAAACTTGGGGAAAACGGAAATGGAGAGCGCGCGCATCTTGAGTTTGGTTATTATTTTTTTTTCTCTTTTTCTTTTTTTTAACATAACTTAATAATTTTAAATTGTTGTAATTTTTAATATAAAGTCCAATGAAAAAAATTATATCATTGTTCACCTAAAATTTAAGCTCTTCAAAACAAGACCACTCTGGATATGTTTTGACAACTTTTGAAAAAAAAAATTATTTTTACATGTTACGATGATTTTTATCGTGAGAATGTATGTACATATTTTATGTGAGAATGTACATATTTGAATGTGACGATGTCCATTTCAAAATGTGAATAATTAAGGTTTTTAATGAACATCCTGTACATGTTTGTATGACCATCTGTACATGTTTTGGACTGATGTACAAGTAATCTTTCTTATATGTACAGATTTTAATCTAAGAATATACATATTTAGTGATTCGTACAAATTTGTATTGCCCTTCTGTATGTTTTTTAATGTACATTTTTTACGTGATGATGTACATATTTTAGTGAACTTTGTACAAGGTTTGTATTACCATCTTGTATAAAGTTTTCCTTTTATGTTCAGTGCACTAATACATTAAAAATAATTTTTTTAATGTTGTCAAAATTAATCCATGACTGTCTTGTAACACCCCATCCAAAGCCTATCGTGGTTATCGCAATCTGAACACTTAATCGAATACGTCGCAGCGGAAATAAACAACACCTGGACCTTGCCACGGTCTGATCGTTAGAATATACCGGCTTAATACTTACAATACTTATCCAAAATACTTATCAACTTAAACATCAACATTCATAAAACCACAACCAACCGAGTACTAGTATCTCAAACATAATCCCAAACTTACATCAGTTTAATATAAACAGTCGGGTGCACAGGCGCAACCCGAACTCAAAATAAATGTCCCCACCTAAGTCTAACCGCTCCTACTCTCGTAGTGCGTCCTCATGGGCCTCTTACCTGCAAGTGTAAAAATAGCCCCCGAGGGGTCAGCACGAATGCTGGTACACCCTCTCATGGCCCCCAAGCTAACGGGGCTACGACGACTAATTGTCGATAGCATGGAAATTGATTACATACACAAACATAATATGAAGTGCAATAACAATAACCACAGATGAACATATATAGTTCACAAGCAATGAACGACTCAAGCGTTCCCTTATCAAGTGGGTTAGTAACCCCCTCCTTAGTCCTCATTTCCTTAATCTCAGTTCCTTACCTTACCTTAATCTTAATCTCAATCTTAATCTTAATCTCAGTATACAAACCTTTCCTGGAAGGGATTGGTTGTAGCTTAATTCGAACCTGGGATTTAGGTGATCCCACCGCACCATCTTAATGCCACCTACTCTGGACGGGAGTCCAGCGTAGCTGAGCCGGCAACCGGCCCTAGGCTACAAGTCCGAAGACAAGTCCTTAAGCGGAGGGCGGATCTGATTCAGATACCGTCCCCCTTTTCTTAGCATGCATGACCGGAGATCGGTCCCGGGTTTCCTCACTCAAGTTCCAGTTAGTAGACATCTTAAACACCATGTGCTAGCTAAGCCTTAACGGGCATTAACCAACAACCATCAAACTTAACTCTTATTCTTAACTCAGTAAGTACTAAACTTGGTTAGTAACAATCTCAAGTCTCGCGGGTTAGTGTAAATATAACACAATCACAACGAGAACAATATAACCGGTTGCATGCTTTATCTTGTTTTAGTCATAGCAAATAAACAGATAGCACACAAGCCGAGGGACACCTCGTTAGCAAGCAGGTCACAAGAAGGATTGTACCGTTCACCGTCGATCGTTGTTTGACTAATCTTCTTCGGGGTCCCAATTCACAAACCTAAAACATTCATTCATTTTTAGGTTATTAGTTATTTGCACCTTACTTAACTCACTTAGTCTCTAAGGACTTCCATTCAATAACCCCTCAAGTCTTTATCACTTAGCTTACAAACTTAACTTTAAACATTAAAACTTATACTTAATCTTAACTTAATTCCTTAAGTTCTTAGGGTCCCAATCATTACTACCCTACCAAAGGTATACCCATTACCCATTACCATTCTTAGAATTTGAAATTTCTTTTTTTTTTTTTTTAGGCTCGACCGGACTTACCGACCGGACTTGCCAAGTCCGGTCCATTCCAGTACCCTTTTACCGTTGGAAATTCACTCCGACCGGACTACATGTCCGGTCCTATGTCCGGTCGATTCCAGAGACTTATTACCGTACAAAATTCATGCCGACCGGACTTGACAAGTCCGGTCCCATGTCCGGTCCTTCCAGAAACATTTTCCCTCACAAAACACAAGCCGACCGGACTTGCAAGTCCGGTCCCCCAAGTCCGGTCGATTCCAGAAACATTTTCCGGTAGTGTAACAGAGCCCGACCGACCTTGCAAGTCCGGTCCTAAGGCCGGTCGGCTCTAAAACCTTTTTCTAAATTCTCTTTCAACTCCAAACTTCTCCTCATATATTCTAATATGTTATAACCTCATTTGGGCACCTCAAATACACCTTAAGCCCTCCTTAAAATACCTTAAATCATCCACCAAAATCCACCTTAGTCATTATGCATTTTCCTTGTAATAATGCTAACACTTGTAATGCTTTCCTCTAGGTTTCTAGGTGGTGGTTCATACCTAGTGTAACCACTATGCCAAATGTTTTCTTCACCACTATAACATCATCTCCCAAGCATCTCTCACTATCTAAAACTCTTTTAAACATTTACTTAAGGTTCCTTAACAAGTTTAAACTTCCATCATCATCACATTATTTCCTTCCTAGTGTGCACAACATTTGCCTAAGTCCTAAATACTCGAATACATTCTCTTGATTCCTAAACCTTCCATGGTGATACCTAAGTCATCATAAGTCATTAGAACACCTTAACTTCACCCTTTTTCATCAAGACAACCCATAGAACATTCCTAGTACTTCCTTAGTCATTAAATTCCCTTAGGATATCTTAAACACTTAAACTCTCCTTTAAATTTTGCCATGGGTTCTCTAGTATATAGTACTTCCTAACACATGGTTTTTCTCCATCAAACAACCAATACCACACAAATTCTCATCACAACACCTTAACACCCAATTTACACTAAAACTTCACCACATCATCATATAATGCTTAAACTTAAAATGCTTGGCACTTAGGCCCTTAAATGACAATAATCTTAACCACTGAATTTCCACATATATATGCCTTCAACCTGCGAATACACTCAACAAGGCTCCCATTGAAATAAAATGCTTCTTGTACTTCACCTTTATATCTTAAACTATCTCTTTTCTCATTTGCTCCTTAGTCACAAGTTCACAAGTATAGTCATTGTTTCTCCTAGGTTTTTATAGCACCTTCCCAATATAAACTCTACACAAACTCATCATATACCCACATCTCATTCCCTTAAACAACAAAACACCTTAAGGTAAGTAATTTACCTTGTTTTCTCACAAGCTTAAAAGCTTTTCTCCTTAGGTTTTCTTTGTTCAATCTCGGTCACCAATGTGATTCTCCTTGCCAATGTTCTAACCAATATCCAATGACTCCAATGAGTACTAGATAACACATTAACCCTAAGGAACAAACCCTAGGTTTAAAAATATGTTTTAAGGTATTAATGTGATTGTTTTACCTTGGTTTCTCAAGACAACTTGGATGTGAAGCAAGAAGGACCTCCTCTCTCCTTTGAAGAGTAGAAACAAGCTAGAACAAGGCATAAACATGGAGTCCCATGAGTATATATTTTCGGTTATGTGAAGAAAATGGTGGAAACCTAGATTTTCTTACACTTTCTTTACCTTAAGAGAATGGAGATGCCAATGGAGTCTCCAAACTTGAATTTCCTCCTCTAATGGTGGTTTGACTTGGCACAAAATGAAGCTCTTGAAGTTTTGAAAAGATAGAAAGGAGGAGCTTGAGCTAACTAAGAAGAATATGTATTTTGTTTTGGATTTGGAGCTAAAATGAGCAAGATGTGTGCAAGAGAAGGTGGAGCTAGCATGGAGAGGAGCTTCACGTTAATGGAGAAGAGAAAGAGAGCAAGAAATCGTGTGAACAAGGAAGAATGAAGAAGTGAGGAGAGTAGGTAAGCAAAATGTGATATTTATCTTAAAAGGTGAATAGTACTTTATGCTTTATAACTTACTTATTTGCTTTCTCTTTACTTAGCTAGATAAGTGTGGTGAGTCACACTTAAAAAACCGGCCCCCTTTAGTGAATGAGGGTAGTTTAGTCTTTGTTGACCAAATGTCTCACTTATATAGACTTATGTTATAAACTAGCTTAATTAATTCACTATTCATCAAAAACAAGGCACATTGTTGTGAAATTTTTGATTTCCCATTGATATAGACCTCCAAATGTGATACTATATAGTACACATATTAATTAAAGAGTAATGATGGACATTTAGCCATTCAAAACTCATTTACAAGACAATTTTTCAAAAACGTGCTTTAAGACTCCTTAAAGCACATTTTGTGTTTTAACTTGTTTTCAAGCTTGGTTTTCTTTGGTAATTGACTTAAAATGACCATTAGGATATTACTAAGGTCTTAGAACAATATTGGGTACTCTCCCAAGTCTCTCCAAGCTTAGAGCACGTTTTTGTTAAACTGCTCTTTTGGTGTTTCCTTATATTTTCTTTGATTAGAAATGTTTCTAAGGCATTATTTAGCCTCCTTATATCTTAGTTTATCATTTAAACACCATATCTAAGTTTGGGGTATTTCAATCTACCCCCCTTAAAAGAACTTTGTCCTCAAAGTTCACACATGTGTTTAACCATTCACGGTACACATTTCTCTTAATCTTAATACCACATCTTATATTCACATTCATACATCTCAAGACTCAAAGGTCAATCTCAAATACAATACATAAGTATCATACTAACTCAAACTCAAACTTACACCGAAGTGTAGCAACTTACACAAATTCACATCTTAAACAACCAAACAAACGACAAACATGATCGTTTCCTAACTCAAAAGCGAGGAAGCTCTACCCCCCTTAAAAAGGGGTACGCCCCGTACCCTATACAGACGATCTAGTCAGTAAATAAAGAAGGGTACTTCGCCCTCATCTTATCCTCTAATTCCCACGTGGCCTCTTCGACATCCTGGTTAGACCAGAGAACCTTCACCAGTCGCACTGACTTGTGGCGAGTGTCCCTAGTCTTACTGTCCAAGATTCTCTGAGGAGTCTCCACGGATCTCATATTTGGTTCTAAAGTCAACCTCAGGTTCTAACACATGGGAGGGGTGGTGCATGTATTTCTTTAGCTGTGAAACATGAAAAACATCATGCACTTTACCCAGCTCAGCAGGTAAATTCAACCTGTAAGCAACCGGGCCCACCCGCTCCGTAATCTCATAAGGACCAACAAATTTCGGGCTTAACTTGCCCTTCTGCCCAAACCTGAATACACCCTTCATCGGTGATACTCGCAGAAATACCTGGTCGCCCACTGCGAACTCCAGGTCCCGTCGTCGAACATCAGCATACGACTTCTGCCTATCTTGAGCAGCTTTCATGTTCTCCCTGATTTGCTGAACTTCAGCCTTAACTTGTTCTAAGTACTCTGGTCCTATAATGACCGTCTCACTCGACTCATCCCAGCAGAGCGGTGTACGACATGGTCTACCGTACAACGCTTGAAAAGGTGCCATCTTGATCGAAGCGTGATAGCTGTTGTTGTATGAAAACTCGATCAGATGCAATCTGTCAATCCAACTGCCCTGGAAGTCTAAGGCACATGCTCTCAGCATGTCCTCGAGTGTCTGAATAGTACGCTCAGTCTGACCATCTGTCTGAGGATGGAACGCGGTACTCAGTTTGAGTTCTGTACCCAACGCTTCTCTGGTAGCTCTCCAGTACCTCGACCTCGAAAGGAATCTGGTATCTCTATCTGACACTATGGTCTTTGGTATGCCGTGATGCCTCATGATTTCTTTCTCAAATAACTCAGCTAATTTGGTCACCTTCCAAGTATCCTTCATCGGTATGAATCGGGCTACTTTGGTAAGGCGATCCACCACCACCCATATCATGTTGAGACCTCCCCTAGCAGGTGGAAGCCCAACTACGAAGTCCATGGAGATATCATGGAACTTCCACTCCGGAACTGGCATCGACTGTACCATTCCGCCCGGTCGTCTGTGCTCGAATTTCACCTTCTGGCATGTGAGACACCTCAAGACGAACTCGGTAACATCTGTCTTCATCCCCGACCACCAGAAGTATCTCTTCATGTCTTTATACATTTTAGAGGCTCCCGGATGGATGGAAACTGAAGAACAGTGTGATTCTCTAAGTATACGGTCTTTCAGATCCGTGTTACCTCGTGGTATGCATAATCGGCCCTTAAGTCTGATCAGATCATCATCATGAAGTCTGAAGTCGTATTTCTGACTCTCAAAGGTACCATCTGTCAGCTTCTGTCTGACCTCTCTCATATACTCATCAGTCCTCTGAGCCTCTCGCACCTCATCAACCAAGCTGGAGAAAGAAACTAGCGAATGGAGTGAGTGTGCTCGACGGCTCAGGGCATCTGCTACAACATTGGCCTTCCCTTCTTTGTATTGGAGGTCAATGTCATAGTCTTTCAGAAATTCTAACCATCTCCTCTGTCGAAGATTTAACTCCTTCTGAGTGAATATGTATTTCAAACTCTTGTGATCGGTGTAGATCGTGACACTAACCCGTATAAGTAGTGGCGCCATATCTTCAAAGCGAAGACTACAGCTCCCAGCTCTAAATCATGTGTGGGGTAGTTCTCCTCATGTTTCTTCAACTGGCGTGAGGCATATGCCACCACCTTGCCATGTTGCATGAGCACGCAACCCAGCCCTCTGCCGGATGCATCACAATAAACCTCAAAGCCCTCTGTACCGTCTGGAATGGTCAGTACCGGTGCAGTGGTCAGTGAGTCCTTCAAGCGCTGAAATGATCTCACAGTCAACTGTCCACAGAAATGGTGCATCTTTCTTCATCAGACTGGTCATCGGCTTCGCGACCTTGCTGAAATCTCTAACAAACCTCCTGTAGTAACCTGCCAGACCGAGAAAGCTCCGGATGTCGGTAACAGTCTTCGGCCTTGGCCAGGTACGTACGGCATCAATCTTTGCTGGATCCACTGCGATCCCAGCATCTGAGATGACATGACCTAGGAAAGAGACCTGGTCAAGCCAAAACTCACACTTGGAGAACTTAGCATATAGCTGGTTCTCCCTCATATTTCCAACACCCTCCTCAATGTTCCTCATGCTCAACCTTAGACTTTGAATATATCAGAATGTCATCAATAAAAACCACACCGACTTGTCCAGCTGCTCCCGGAACAAGCGGTTCATCAGATCCATAAACTTCGCCGGTGCGTTCGACAAACCGAACGGCATCACTGTAAACTCATAGTGGCCGTATCGTGTCCGGAATGCCGTCTTCTCAATGTCTCCCTCCTTAATGGCTATCTGATGATACCCCGATCTGAGATCAATCTTGGAAAACACAGATGCTCCCTTCAACTGATCGAACAGATCGTCAATGCGGGGTAGTGGGTACTTATTCTTCACTGTCACTGCATTCAGCTCTCTGTAGTCGATGCAGAGGCGGAGACTACCATCCTTCTTCTTCACGAAGAGGACTGGCGCTCCCCATGGTGACACACTTGGTCTAATGAATCCTTTATCCAACAAATCTTTCAATTGTTCTTTTAACTCAGTCATTTCTGCCGGAGCCATACGGTATGGTGCTTTGGCTATCGGTCCGGTACCAGGTAGCAGCTCAATGGTGAACTCTACCTCCCGAGTGGGTGGCATGCCGGGCAGTTCCCGTGGAAATAAGTCGGGGAACTCCGACACTACCGACGTAAGTAAGTCGGGGTCGAACTCAGGGTCTCTCTCTATGTCCTGTACATAGCAGAGGTATACTTCTTCCTTCTCCTAATTCTCTATGCATTGCCATGGCGGTGATGATCTTAGTCGAAGGCTCTCTGGGCCTCTGGCGGTATGATATTGTTACCCCAGACGGACTCCTGAGCAGCAATCTATGCTCGGCGCAGAGGATACGTCCCTTGTGCCGCTCCAACCAGTTCATCCCGAAGATAACATCAAATCCTAGCTTACTGAACTCAATGAAACTGACTGGGAAGTCTTCCCCCTTAATTCTGATGGTGGCTCCTCGGTAGTAACGAGTGCAACGAACCTTCTCCTTAGACGGGAGCGTAACCGTGAAGTCGGGTAGCTCATCAGCGTCTAGCCCCAACCTGCTCGCAAATGATGCAGAGACAAAGGTATGCGAGGCCCCTGAGTCGAAGAGAACTGATGCCTCAATCCCATTGATCGGAAAGGTGCCGGTGAGGATAGTACCGCTAGCGTCGGCCTGTGCCTCTGTGAGTATGCTTAGTGCACCTTCCGTACCGAGTCCATAACCTAATTGTGTTCACAAGCTCCATGAGTATTGATGGTATAACAAGAGTCGTAACAATTTATATGAACAACACTGTTATTTTATTCATGACCATCCTGTTTACAACATGTGCTTCAATCTTACATCTCATTTCTCATCTCATTCTAACATTACATGGCTAATATTGTCTAAAGGTTAGGTTTAATCTTCCTGGTCTCATATGCGTCGCATTGATTACTGCTGACGGTGCTGTATTCAGCTTGATTCTCTTAATCCCATGGTATAACATCCTTGATTCTCCTCCCAAAATTAATACATCACCTGACTTAAGTACTATCTTATCTGCACGGTCCGCACGCTTCTGCTCGCCGTATAAAAACTCCGCATCATCTCCAATGGACCAAGACACTACGGGTATCCCTCTTTCGAGAGACTCCGTTGTCTCGTCCTTATCCTGGTGTAGTCCCAGTTTCCCATCTTTTTCGTAGAAGTTTACAATGCAAATGTCTGGCTGGATGTCTGGAATCGGTTCAGCTTCCAACTGCTGAGCGATTTCCATGACTTGTGTAATAACTGGATGGAACTCTTCGGGTATTCCCGGTGGTGAGACTCCATCTTGCTCCCTTGTGGTTTGGTAATTCTTGGCATACGGATTCCAATCCTTGCCCAAGCTCATCATCTTTAATTTCATCCTTGCTCCCCCTGGGTACTCCGGTGTGTAAAAACCTCCCGGTCCCATTCCTAGTTGATTGCATCTCCTGATGATGGCTATTTGTGCGTCGGGTGTCAGGTATCCCCTTAATAAAATCATACCTGGGCGGATAACCTGACATTGTTCGGTTGGAAAGTGTGTGGTTTCGATGTCGGTGTGCCCGGGTTAGATGTAGATGGTATAGGGTAGCAGATGTTGAATCTTCCTAAGTGGTAGTAGGTTATGTCTTACTTAAGTTCTAATCTCATCTTATTCTTACTTAACTCATATATTTCACCAAACATGCATGATAATGCGGTAAGCAGGTAGTTTTATTACTAAATGGTTATAGTGGTACCTGGCCTCGATGAGGGCTCAGGCTCATCGTCCCGGTCCACCATGTGTAGAGTGGGCCCGTCTTCTGGGTCACCCTTGGGTTCTTGTCCGCCGGCTGCTGCACTTTCCTCTGACCGTCAGATCCAGCTCCCTGATCGGTCTTGCCCTTGCCCCTGGTGTCGGGCCTATAGGCTCTGCTAGCAGGGTTCCGGTAACACTCATAAGCTCGATGCCCGTACACCACAGAAGTTGCACTCCACCTTATTCCCCTTACAGTCGAGCCCGGGGTGGTCCTTGTGACACCATCTACACAGATGAAGCGTCGCTGGTAGCCACCACCGGCTCCCCTCTCAGTCTCAGATCCTGATGATTCACATTGTCAATTTCATATCTCAAACGGTTACTAATTTATTTCTTAACTCATTCAATATCAATTCCTTACCCTTTGGCGCCTTAGAGCGCAGGGGTGTAGCTGCATAGCATATGTCAGCTTCAATGGCTCTTCCGAAGCCTTCTCCTTTCCCTCCTTCCCCTTCGGGTTCTGATTCTTCTGGGCCTGAGGCTGGTACTTTTGTTTCTTGTACCCTCCTTGCCCTTGACTCTCTGAGCTCTTCCCAGCACTCTTCCTCTTTGCATTCTCCTCGTCCCTCAGCTGGACGGTAATCTCAACCTTAGCAGCGGCATGATAGCACTCCTGCTTTTCCATAGTATTAGTCACACTTATTTCTCATAATCTAAATCTTATTCACCACTTACTCAAATTTCAATCATTCTTATTACCTGCAAGGTAGTGTAACTCGTCGGCCCCATGCCGTAGCGGAGTCGATGGCTAAGCCGCCATAGAAGCGGTCCACCAAGATCTGGTCAGAATACCCTAGACCTGGCAGAAGACGGAGCAAGGCAGTGAACTCTGAGTAATACTCGTCCACTGTCATCTTGTCCGACTGCTTAAGCGCATCCAACTGCAAGCGCTTCTTCGTCTGGACATGGGCGGGGTAGTACTTTGCCCGTAGCAAGGCGGTGTACTGCTCCCAGCCGAACTCTGGATTGGCCACATGCTCGGCCCTCACCAGCTTCCACCAATCGCCCGCCGCCCCCTTCAGGTAGAAAGCAGCTAAGCGCACCTTGATCCCAGCAGGGACATCAAGGGTCTCGAAGGCGGTCTCCAGCTCGGAGATGTACGCCTCAAGCTTGGCGGGATCGGTCTCCCCCTTAAAATGAGCGGGTCGAAGATCTGATAGACTCTTCACCCAGTTTGGTTCCCTAGGTTGTGGCGGTGGAGGTGGTGCACCCACACCAGGCTGATAGCCCATGTGCCCTAAAGCGGCAGCTACGATCTCTGCGATCGTCTGCCCTCCAGGTATCCCTGGAATCCCTCACCCCGGCCGCGACCTCGGCCTCCTCTAGGGCGTCCTGCCATCTGAACAAGCATAACTTACATTAGATTCGTATTCACCACTGTTTTGGTTAGTAAATTTATAACGTCCGTAGACGGTAAAGACAATCCACACTTATTAGTGGTCATCTGACTCTACTCACTCTAACTTCTCACACCCACAACCCTTACCCAACACTTATTCCTTAACTTATATCCTAACTCGGTGGTTACTTATGTCCGGTATTTCTTGATCAGAGCGTAACTACGCTCTGATACCACTTTTTGTAACACCCCATCCAAAGCCTATCGTGGTTATCGCAATCTGAACACTTAATCGAATACGTCGCAGCGGAAATAAACAACACCTGGACCTTGCCACGGTCTGATCGTTAGAATATACCGGCTTTATACTTACAATACTTATCCAAAATACTTATCCAACTCAAACATCACATTCCACAAAACACAACCAACCGAGTACTAGTATCTCAACATAATCCCAAACTTACATCAGTTTAATATAAACAGTCGGGTGCACAGGCGCAACCCGAACTCAAAATAAATGTCCCCACCTAAGTCTAACCCGCTCCTACTCTCGTAGTGCGTCCTCATGGGCCTCTTACCTGCAAGTGTAAAAATAGCCCCCGAGGGGGTCAGCACGAATGCTGGTACACCCTCTCATGGCCCCCAAGCTAACGGGGCTACGACGACTAATTGTCGATAGCATGGAAATTGATTACATACACAAACATAATATGAAGTGCAATAACAATAACCACAGATGAACATATAGTTCACAAACAATGAACGACTCAAGCGTTCCCTTATCAAGTGGGTTAGTAACCCCCTCCTTAGTCCTCATTTCCTTAATCTCAGTTCCTTACCTTACCTTAATCTTAATCTCAATCTTAATCTTAATCTCAGTATACAAACCTTTCCTGGAAGGGATTGGTTGTAGCTTAATTCGAACCTGGGATTTAGGTGATCCCACCGCACCATCTTAATGCCACCTACTCTGGACGGGAGTCCAGCGTAGCTGAGCCGGCAACCGGCCCTAGGCTACAAGTCCGAAGACAAGTCCTTAAGCGGAGGGCGGATCTGATTCAGATACCGTCCCCTTTTCTTAGCATGCATGACCGGAGATCGGTCCCGGGTTTCCTCACTCAAGTTCCAGTTAGTAGACATCTTAAACACCATGTGCTAGCTAAGCCTTAACGGGCATTAACCAACAACCATCAAACTAACTCTTATTCTTAACTCAGTAAGTACTAAACTTGGTTAGTAACAATCTCAAGTCTCGCGGGTTAGTGTAAATATAACACAATCACAACGAGAACAATATAACCGGTTGCATGCTTTATCTTGTTTTAGTCATAGCAAATAAACAGATAGCACACAAGCGAGGACACCTCGTTAGCAAGCAGGTCACAAGAAGGATTGTACCGTTCACCGTCGATCGTTGTTTGACTAATCTTCTTCGGGGTCCCAACTCACAAACCTAAAACATTCATTCATTTTTAGGTTATTAGTTATTTGCACCTTACTTAACTCACTTAGTCTCTAAGGACTTCCATTCAATAACCCCTCAAGTCTTTAATCATTAGTCTTACCAACTTAACTTTAAACATTAAACTTATACTTAATCTTAACTTAATCCTTGAGTTCTAGGGTTCCCATCATTACTACCCTACCAAAGGTATACCCCATTACCCATTACCATTCTTAGAATTTGAAATTTCTTTTTTTTTTGTGTTTTTAGGCTCGACCGGACTTACCGACCGGACTTGCCAAGTCCGGTCCATTCCAGTACCCTTTTACCGTTGGAAAATTCACTCCGACCGGACTTACATGTCCGGTCCTATGTCCGGTCGATTCCAGAGACTTATTACCGTACAAAATTCATGCCGACCGGACTTGACAAGTCCGGTCCCATGTCCGGTCCATTCCAGAAACATTTTCCCTCACAAAACACAAGCCCGACCGGACTTGCAAGTCCGGTCCCCCAAGTCCGGTCGATTCCAGAAACATTTTCCGGTAGTGTAACAGAGCCCGACCGACCTTGCAAGTCCGGTCCTAAGGCCGGTCGGCTCTAAAAACTTGTTTCTAAATTCTCTTTCAACTCCAAACTTCTCCTCATATATTCTCATATGTTATAACCTCATTTGGGCACCTCAAATACACCTTAAGCCCTCCTTAAAATACCTTAAATCATCCACCAAAACCCACCTTAGTCATTATGCATTTTCCTTGTAATAATGCTAACACTTGTAATGCTTTCCTCTAGGTTTCTAGGTGGTGGTTCATACCTAGTGTAACCACTATGCCAAATGTTTTCTTCACCACTATAACATCATCTCCCAAGCATCTCTCACTATCTAAAACTCTTTTAAACATTTACTTAAGGTTCCTTAACAAGTCTAAACTTCCATCATCATCACATTATTTCCTTCCTAGTTGTGCATCAACATTTGCCTAAGTCCTAAACACTCGAATACATTCTCTTGATTCCTAAATCTTCCATGGTGATAACTAAGTCATCATAAGTCATTAGAACACCTTAACTTCACCCTTTTTCATCAAGACAACCCATAGGACATTCCTAGTACTTCCTTAGTCATTAAATTTCCTTAGGATATCTTAAACACCTAAACTCTCCTTTAAATTTTTGCCATGGGTTCTCTAGTATATAGTACTTCCTAACACATGGTTTTCCTCCATCAAACAACCAATACCACACAAATTCTCATCACAACACCTTAACACCCAATTTACACTAAAACTTCACCACATCATCCTCATAATGCTTAACTTAAAATGCTTGGCACTTAGGCCCTTAAATGACAGTAATCTTAACCACTGAATTTCCACATATATATGCCTTCAACCTGCGAATACACTCAACAAGGCTCCCATTGAAATAAAATGCTTCTTGTACTTCACTTTTACATCCTTAAACTATCTCTTTTCTCATTTGCTCCTTAGTCACAAGTTCACAAGTATAGTCATTGTTTCTCCTAGGTTTTATAGCACCTTCCCAATATAAACTCTACACCAAACTCATCATATACCCACATCTCATTCCCTTAAACAACAAAACACCTTAAGGTAAGTAATTTACCTTGTTTTCTCACAAGCTTAAAAGCTTTTCTCCTTAGGTTTTCTTTGTTCAATCTCGGTCACCAATGTGATTCTCCTTGCCAATGTTCTAACCAATATCCAATGACTCCAATGAGTACTAGATAACACATTAACCCTAAGGAACAAACCCTAGGTTTAAAAATATGTTTTAAGTATTAATGTGATTGTTTTACCTTGGTTTCTCAAGACACTTGGATGTGAAGCAAGAAGGACCTCCTCTCTCCTTTGAAGAGTAGAAACAAGCTAGAACAAGGCATAAACATGGCGTCCCATGAGTATATATTTTTTATGTGAAGAAAATGGTGGAAACCTAGATTTTCTACACTTTTTCTTTACCTTAAGAGAATGGAGATGCCAATGGAGTCTCCAAACTTGAATTTCCTCCTCTAATGGTGGTTTGACTTGGCACCACAATGAAGCTCTTGAAGTTTTGAAAAGATAGAAAGGAGGAGCTTGAGCTAACTAAGAAGAATATGTATTTTGTTTTGGATTTGGAGCTAAAATGAGCAAGATGTGTGCAAGAGAAGGTGGAGCTAGCATGGAGAGGAGCTTCACGTTAATGGAGAAGAGAAAGAGAGCAAGAAATCATGTGAGACAAGGAAGAATGAAGAAGTGAGGAGAGAGGTAAGAAAATGTGATATTTATCTTAAAAGGTGAATAGTACTTTATGCTTTATAACTTACTTATTTTGCTTTCTCTTTACTTAGCTAGATAAGTGTGGTGAGTCACACTTAAAAACCGGCCCCCTTTAGTGAATGAGGGTAGTTTAGTCTTTGTTGACCAAATGTCTCACTTATATAGACTTATGTTATAAACTAGCTTAATTAATTCACTATTCATCAAAAACAAGGCACATTGTTGTGAAATTTTTGATTTCCCATTGATATAGACCTCCAAATGTGATACTATATACACATATTAATTAAAGAGTAATGATGGACATTTAGCCATTCAAAACTCATTTACAAGACAATTTTTCAAAACGTGCTTTAAGACTCCTTAAAGCACATTTTGTGTTTTAACTTGTTTTCAAGCTTGGTTTTCTTTGGTAATTGACTTAAAATGACCATTAGGATATTACTAAGGTCTTAGGACAATATTTGGGTACTCTCCCAAGTCTCTCCAAGCTTAGAGCACGTTTTTGTTAAAACTGCTCTTTTGGTGTTTCCTTATATTTTCTTTGATTAGAAATGTTTCTAAGGCATTATTTAGCCTCCTTATATCTTAGTTTATCATTTAAACACCATATCTAAGTTTGGGGTATTTCAGGTCTTGTTTTGAAGAACGTGAATTTAGGTGAACAATGATATATTTTTTTCATTTTGAACTTATATATTAAAAGTTGCAACAATTTAAAGTTTTTGTGATTAAAAAAAAAACCAAACAAGCACGCTTAGGGAGGATGAGGATGTAGCTAGATAGCTACACCTAAATGTAGCTAAGAACGACTGTAAATTCTACTCATTCTTGTTATACCGTAAAAGGGTTGTTAGAAAAAAAATTGTTATATTGGAAATGTGTAGTTACACGTATAGTATTTGGGTGCATCTTACCAAAAAAAAATATACATACATGGGTTAGAAGAAAAAAAATAAACCGTAGAATATATAATGTAGTTAAATCAAAATATATATGAGAATGAATATAGGTTGTTTAGATCCTAAAAATGTGGGTTAAATTATGGTTAAGTATTTGGTTAGTGAATTTAGGTGCTTATGACTTATTAAAGTCAAGTTTATAAATTAATAATGAAAGCAAATGATTTAAAGGAGTAAGATATTAATCTGTACAAAAACCGATAGCATATATGCTATTTAAATCCTAAAAATGAGGATAAGATTAATGGTTAAATATTTGATTAGTGAAACTAATTAATGAAGGAAAAATAATTTAGTGGTGTTAAAATAAAATCTGTACAAACCGTGAGTTAGTATGTGTATTTGGAACATTTTAATGTCCTTTTTAGACTAAATATTATATTATGTCTAAGGCCATGAATTTAGGCAATGTTATTATGGTTATTGTAGGCTTAAATAATTATTTAATGAGCTTTTAGAATGATTAAATGAATTATATAAAATTCTGGTGAAAATATGTAATTTTAGTGAACAAAATCACTTAGGAATATTTTAGATGAATATTAGTGAGTTTTAAGTGTCATACAAATTAAGTGTAAGGTTATATTGTGATTTAATTATAAACCTTATAAGTATTTAAATGAACAAAGGAATTATTTATGAGGTTAAAATGTGATTAAGTAAAATATAGGGTGCCAAAATAATATTAAAAGCCGCAAGGGCTGTTATGGGAATTTTTAGAAACATAAAATATAATTTTAGGAAATTAAAGTGTTAAGTGTAAAACTAGAGAAACAATTGTAGTATTTTCGCAATTATGCTAAATACTGGTCAAATGGAGTATTTGGGTGGTCAAACTTGACCACATGTGATGTTTGACCAAGTTAGAAAAATAAATAAATCTATTTGGTAATTTAATGAAGTGTTAAGTTAAAAATGGAGTTTATAAAAATATATGGGGTGTTTATGTAGTTACCGAAAATGTAGGTGTTGGGACGTAAATATTAAGGCCCTAGGGGTGTGTTTATAAATTAAAAGAATTTTTGTGTTAGTTTAATGATTTAATTTATTAAGGATTATAGTATATAGTTTAAGTATTAAATTGTAACAATTATGAAATTATGGGGCTATATTGTAATTACCAAAAATTGAGGGTTGAAAATGAGATTTAATAAAGTTGAGGGTCTGTTCAGAAATTTGGGTAAGGTTTGGATTGATTTTAGTAAATTAACGAATTAAGGATTTTAACATATAGTTTGAGTATATTAATGTAACATTTATAAAGTTTATGGGGTTATTATGTAAATAACCGAAACTTGGGGGATGGAAAATAATTTTAAGACAGCCTAGGGGCTGTTCAGTATTTTAGAAAATTACTATGGGAGTTTTTGAAATTAAATAAGCTAATATGTATAATATAAAGTTTTGAGTATTAAATTGTAAAGTTATGAAATAAAGAAGGGTAAAATGTAATAAAAAGAAAGTGTGGAGAATTAGAATAAAATCTTGACAGAATGTGGGCTGCTGCTCAAAATTTAATAAACAGGTATGTGGTATATTACAATGTTTGAAAACCTTTGATTATAAATTAATAAGGTTAGTAATGTAACAAACATACTATATGGGATAGTTTTGTAAATAATCAAAACTATGTAGGGGAAGTATTGAGATTTCCGAGAATACGTGTGCTGTTCGGAATTATATACCTATATATATGGGTATGATAATGTTTTGGAAACTCTAGGTTATAAATTAAATAAGGGTAGAAATGTAGCAAATATAATATTTGGGTTGATATTGTAATTAATCAAAATTAAATGGGGAGAATATATAGATTCCAGAATTATAATGGGATGTTTAGAAATTAAAATATATATGGGCAGCTTATATTATAAGTTGAAGAGGATATCATGTGACATTTTATTGAAGTGTAAGAGGATATATCGTTAAGAAATTAACATGGTATGAATCTACCTTGTAAACAGTTACACAAAATGATGAGTCTAAATGGAGAATCATAGAGAGTATAAAACATAGTAGAAACCTTATATTATAAGGACCATGACAATGTATAAAAGTATATTGTATAATCATGAAATAAATTTTCAATAAGAAACGTAAGAAATAACGACACAAATGAACAATATACATTCTACGCGAAATGACGAAATGAGATTAATATGAAATTTTAGAATGGGATGGAAAATATCGCATGATTTTGTAAGATATATATGTATAGTTAGCATATAATGTGTGCAAGTGTAATATATCTAGAGATTTATGAGATAAGGGGCACGAAATAGGATACAAGTACATACGAAATCGTATAAATGTTATATGTAGGTATACGCATGTATAAACGTACGAGGAATAGATAACGTTGACCATTAAATAATTACCGTCACGTAATGTGTAACAAAATGACGACGAGAATTACATATACATACGTACGAACCTATAAACGTACATGAATATATATATAAACACGGGAGTATTAATATATACACGTAAATGTAAATATACATAATTATACGAAAACGAATAACCGCGTTGGGTATCATGACAACCGGGAATACAACCTCCACGTAGTGAATAAAATACGGTATTGGGTAATACGTATTCGTAAGTTAAACCGTACAACAAACTATAAATCCTAAGACGTGGATACTGATAGTAGTTACATTTCTCAGTAGATCGGGTTGCGGGATTCGAACTCCGGGGACGTAGAGGATAGGCGTTCACTTGTTTCGCTAGCTTTGCTCATCGGTGTACGGTATGTGAATGTGTGGTCTGAAAACTCTGAGGGTTTCCTTAGGTTCCGGACATAACTGTGGGCTTGCATGTCAGATAAATAAATGTTATGCATGTGTTGTATGTGCTTATGTTTTCCAATCGCCAAAGCATTTATTAACTGTGTGCGTACGTCGTTCGGACATGTGATACTGATTATCACCCCAACTGTGTATGAACTTTCGGGAGAGACTCTGGATACTATATTGTGAGAGTAAACAACTCCTAACACACTAAGTGAGGAACTTAGTTTAGAGACCGGTATTAACCGTCTCTAGAGTGATGACTCGACCTTTGAACATCACATAGCAAACTTCTAGCTTGTGTGTAAGACCCAATAGGGCAACCAATAAAAATGTGTTTTCTTCAATAACGAGATTGAATATCCAGGAGACTAATTAAAATACGCTAACTTATGAGGGTGTGATAATTAATTAATGGAACAATGTTCCTAAATCCTGGTCTGCATTCGTTCCAGCAGGTTGCGCATAGTGATCACTAGAGTTCTAACACCCTTTTAGGGTCTACTCTTGTTTATCTAACGAGCCGGATACGATCGTTAGTCGGAATGTGCTACCGTTGGCACCATACCAAGGCTTCGGCCTAATGGACATCTACCACTGTAGATAAGTGAGTCCATCTACCCACTGTAGATGGCATCGGACTACTGTCCAAAATATTAATGTGTGAGGTTAAATGGGGAATTGTCCTTAACATGACACCCGTATGTTTATGTGAGATTGTGGAAGCGGGGCTTCACGTGATGGAAATAAACAAGTGAGACTAACTGGACTTCAGCTAACTCTTACATTACCGTCGATTCAAATTTAATTGTTCAATTATCAATGTCGTAATAGCACGTCTTGATGTGTGAATGTTTGAATACCTATTGTGTGTTTTAATTCTGTATTTACAGTTATGTTATAAGCATGTAAACGGTACAGCATGAAATGAACCCCATGTTAATCAAGATGGCTAAAACGACCTAAGTGGCCTAAAGGGTCTAGGATCACATTTAGCATACCAGCAGTTGGCTGAGCCTTTATGGCACCCACATTTCAGGACTTAATCGAGCTATGAAGCCGGAGTGCGGGTCTTCGGGGTAGTCAACGACGTTATTTATGTATTATTGCACTTCATAATTAGTTTATATTTAGTACGATGTAAATATGGGGATTGCCTTAGATGCTCACATACCTTATGTATTAGTTTAAACTTAGGATGATGTAGTATATATCTCATTCATCACTGCGGTTAATTATTGTCGCATTTTATTATTATTCTTTTCTGCTTCTTTACTCGTATGGGCGAGTAATGGCATGTGACACCCGAGTGATAATTATGAGTGTTTAACTTCCGCTGCGAGACGTCTTTAATTATGCTACGAGAGTGATTATTACGCGTTTAATGTGAGGGGTGTTACAAGTTTCCCAGAAGTGAATGTGGTTCAACAACCTAGAGCTCCGTATTAAAACTTTAGGATGGTACCCTTACCACGCCGAGACTCACGCAAGGGAATCACCAACATTGGCTGAACACCAAGTCAGGCTTTTGAAGAGCTTCTGAGGAGAAACTTGCTACAGCCCTTGGCCTCTCGGCCAGGAACCACTCATTTGGGGAGGCATCGTAATCAATTCTGCCACTACCATCAGTTGCCTGGCCATTATGCTGAAAATTGTCGAGCATTGAGGCACAAGATTCAAGACCTCCTCGAGCAAGGAGTCCAATTTTTCTAAGTATGCAGATAATTTTATTAATATTTTCTTGCATCTTCAAAATTTCCTAGTGGCTTATTTTCTTAGTTAGTTTTCAGTCTCCACAGATTGTAATTTTTACGTTTCTTTCATGATTCATAAATAAAATCATAGTTCCATTTTCACAATTTTTGTACAAACCATTTTTCATTCATTCATTGAAAAAAAACAAAAATTTTTTTCAAGGAAAGGGATCACGGAGTAATCATTTCCCGACTATGGAACAAAATGATTTGTCTCTTGTTTCTAAAAATTGAACATGCCACGCTAAACACCACAGCTCACCCCTAAGCATCCAAACAAACCACATAGCGCTTTGAAGTCCACATTTGTCAAATTGTTGTCATAAACCCTAGATTAAGACTGGGGGTAGTATAAGTTTAAGTTCGTCATCTTTTATCTTTTGTTTAAATGTGCGAACGAGTTTCCGAGTGAAAATCTCGTGAGAGTGTCTTGAGTGGAAAAACCATGAGTGAACGAGCGTGTCATTTTTACATGACTCCGGTGAGACCCCATTCAAAGGTGAGGTAAACGACATAACTCTGACCGAAAGAGATAATTTGTAAATTTACTCTTAGACCTATGAAAAGTAACAAAGAGCGGATACACAACTATCAGGAATGACGAAGCACCTAGGTACAGCACCATATAGCCAAAAGCTTGTGAACCCTGACATTAAACCCTAGGCACCCCCGCTGAGCCTTTCATATATCCCTTTTCGATATTATGAACTCCACAAAATAACCCAGCCAATGATGAATGTCCGACCCGGTGACCAAAGGAAGCGAGGAGTCCGACTTCAGATAATGTTCTCATCAGTCCAAAGAAGCAACGCCGCTAACAGCATGACAAAGTGATCCGCAAAATGGTTTCAAGAGTGACACAGGATCCAAAAAGCTCACATCAAAACAGCTTTCAAAGCCCAAAACCAAGAAACACAAGAACCGTCGAGGCAAAGTCAAGAAAGGATAAAACAAAGAGGCAAACCCAAAGTGCCTCGAGGAAATCTGAATGACAAAAAGAGAAAATGGTGTAAGGACGAGTTCAAAAGTCCAAGTCTAGAAGCTCGAAAGCAACGTCAGCACGAACAGCTAGACGACTTCAAGACAAGGAAGATGATTTTGAGAAACGCAGGTGCAGCTTTGGTCCACCTTTAGCTCCACATACCTAAAATATCCCCCTCCATGGTCTCGTTGACTTTCATCACACCCCATGGCCACGTTATAAGCTTTTAAGACTTCGGACTTGATAGTTGTGTGTCCAATCACGCGAAAGTAGTAGATCAAATGCGTAAATCCATCAAATATTGAATTCAATTGTCTAGAAGTTATGACCATGAGTGAGAAATGAGTGCAAACACCAAACACTTCGAGTGTAGGTTAGAAAGCACCACATCAAAGCATAAGCCTTGACCCTTTGAGGATGAGACTTGTTCACGTGTTTAATCAAAGAAATACTGGGGGCAATCGATCGTGGTTCCGATCGATTGCCACAAACTCTAGCACGGTTGCCTTAAGGGAGAAATACTGGGGGAAATTGTTGGTTTTAACAATTGCCATGACAACACCAATTGAAACCCGAAGTTTGAGCATCACCAACATTACCACCACACAGACCCACATAAGCCTTTACCTTCACATCATACACCACAGGTCAATCAAAAGTCCGACCACCACTCAAACACCACACACTCCCACCAGCGGCATGTTTATCCTCTAAGAAACAAATTGCAGATCTAAATTCTTAGTTAGGAAGTGATTATTTTCACTTTCCTTTTTTCAGTAGAATTTTTCCAAAGCTTTGCCGCATTTGGCACATTTTCCGGTAATTTCTTGCTTTGAATAATTTTCAATTCTCATCATTGCCATGTTTGGCACATTTTCCAGCAATTTCTTGATTTGAGCAATTTTCAATTCTCATCATCATTGCCATGTTTGGCACATTTTCCATCATTTCTTGCTTTGAACAATTTTAATTCTCATCATTGCCATGTTTGACACATTTTTCAATAGTTTATTGCTTTGAACAAGTATTTTACATGCACTGTGATTGCATTTTACAAACTTTTGCATATACCTCATCATCGCCACGTTAGGCCCTTTTACAATTGGTTTTCACCACATGCATTTGCACGAGACCATTATCTTTCTAACTCATTTTTAGTTCGAGACCCAAAATCAGTGCGAGACCCTACATTTTGACATTCAGTGCGAGACCTAGCATCTTCATTCAGTGCGAGATCTAGAATCAGTGCGAGATCCAACTTTTTCTTCATCCATTTAGTACGAGACTTCAGTGCAAGAACCATCATCTCCATCAGTGCGAGACCCATCATTTTCTTTAGTGTGAGACCATGCATCTACTTCAGTGCGAGACCCATCATTTTCGAGACCTTAGTTCGAGAGCTAGAATTTTCTTCTGTGTGTGACCTAGCATTTTCATTATTCAGTGCGAGACCGAGCGTCATTATCAAGTGCGAGACCTGTACGAGACCTAGTATCATCTTCAGGGCGAGACAGTACGAGATAGAGCGTGATCTAAGTTGGCGGGGCATAGACAATAAGTCCCCATCTTCATGTCAACTTTTTGGGAGAAACAACTAGTGGTGTGAGCCTTGATTTTTGAACCCAATCCTATGTTGATTCAGGTTGATTAGGATCTGGTCGGATTCTAGTTCACTTATAACCTAAGCTTAATAACTATGTCATATAACCCTAGTTATTAAATCCTAAGTTAGCTAACTGGAACCTATAATGAGTCACCACCTAATTTTGACCTAGGGTAAATTAGGAAAGGAGAGTTCGGGTTCGGGGGCTGATATTCGACTTATTTAGGGTTCAAATTACTTTCACTACCCCAAGAAGTCATTTTCCTCTACTTAGTTTAATTACGGCTTATTACGAGTCGTTTTAACCTAAGTGCGTGCTTCTGATTTTTTTGTATTTTAAACATTTTTGACACAAAATTAAAGTGAAATTAAAACTACCTAAACTCGGGTTTTTGGAGCCAGAATTAGGTCAAATTTTAGTTCTTGTCGGTCACGAACGAATTCGTAGGCAGCTGGGCACTGCCCCGTTGCAGCCTGCTTCGCAACTTCCGCCGGAGTTAAGGGTTGCCAGCCCATAACTAACTCGAAGGGACTCTGCTTCGTGGCACTGCTCTTGTGCATATTGTAGCATAGTTGTGCCGTGTCCAGCAGATGCTAAGCGAAGCCATTGGAGTTTAATGTGGGGGATCGTGTCATGCTTAAACTGACTCCACAGATCTTGAAGAAGATCAGAAGACCTTTGCATAAGGGACTTGTCCCACGCTTTGACGGACCTTTCGAGGTCGTTCAACGTATCGGTAATGCCGCATACCGTCTTGACCTTCCAGAAAGGTTGAGGATGCACCCTACCTTTCACGTAAGCTTCTTGAAACTTCATGGCAGATGAACAAAGTTTGCATGAGGATAAAGCTCGGGCTCCGCCGACTATATCTGTTCAATACGAGAAAGGAATCCAAGAAGTACTCGCCCATCGGCGAGCGGGTTGGAAAGCTAATCAGCGAACAGACTTTCTAATTCACTGGAAGGGAGAGGCCAGAGAAGATGCGACGTGGGAACGAGAGGGCAATTTATGGCAATTTAGGGATGAGATACATAAGTACTTAATCTTTGCCGGGGACGGCAAAGACTTAGGTGGGGGAGGTTTGTTACGTCCAATTTTTGTAAGGACAAAGACAAGCAGCCTGAAAACCAAATGTACTTGTGCATAACGATGTAATGTAAGCCTTCGGGCTTGTATCTTCATCAATAAAAGAAGTAGCCCTTTTGTACCTGCGTTGCGATGACTCGGTCTCTCTCTGTTATACGCCCTTTATGCTAACTTGCAGGTGTGCAGGTAGCTGAGGGGCCCCTTGGGGATAGAGCTTTGGAACTACGGTGCGAGCTTCTATTACCCCCGATGCCGAGAGCTGGCGGCATCAACTCATTATGTCCCTGGTTATTCTTACCCCAATGTGCGGGCGGGCACATCGTTAGAGCCTTTGTGGCTCACGCAGGGATGAGTTGGATTTGGGTGGAGATAAGTGTGTTGGTATTCGCCCGATGCCCTCACCCTCCGGTCATCGGTACTTGCACTAGCTGTGTGGGTGAACCTCGTGGTTCCCCGGGCACTGGCTTTACTTGTACTTGGGCTGCGCACTTGGGCAGGAGTTGCAAGGGGTGCGCAGATCCCCTTTGACCTTGACGCTTGAAGTTGAGGGAATTGGGATGGCCAGGAGAACTTATCTAATAAGGGTGGTATAAGTCCACTCTCATCCTTGTGGTTATGAGTGGCGCATTCCGGCATGCTGGCATAGCGCAGCATCGCCGGAGCCCTGGGGTAAATCCTTAGGGCATGTCAAGCTAAGTGCTTGGCGTCGTTAGGATGCGAATGCTTGTTTGCCTTAACGCATGTGTTCAATGTTTCTGTGCGCATGTGTGTTTACTTGGTGCCCGAATGTTGCTTGAATGTTTCTAAGTGTTTTCCGCTGCGTGTCTTCCTGAGTTTTTTTTTTCAGGAAAATATATGTCACAATTTGGTATCATGTCTGTAGCCACGGACCTAATGTCCAAGACCACAAACCCCAATTGAATTACATGATTACGAAAACAGAACTAAAATAAAAACGTAAACTTGAAAAGTCCGGGGCCACGGACAGGGCATCCGTGGGCCCGGACATGCACCGTTCAAAACCCTAAAGTTTGAAAAATTGAAAAATAAAAATCCCGCCACAGTCCGGGGGCGTCCGGCTTACGCACAAGGCGTCCGGGACCCCGGACATAGCGTCCGTGGGTGCGGACCGCCCTCGGACGGCGGCGTTTGGGCGGTTCCCGACGGTGTTTTGGCTTAAAATTTATGTACTTGTAGCCTGAAAGATGTAAGATGTTAGTGATTAAAAGGTTTCAGTTTGAAGTCGAATAACACACAAAACTTTGCAAACAAGTAACAACGCAGTAGCTAAAACAATTTTCAATACAGAGGTCGAGAAGAGTTGGTTTGAACCCAAATTTAAAAATAAGACTGATAAAGTCGTAGGGAGTTAGATAGTGGAATTCCTCCCTATTTTACCTTTGGATTTACAATGATTCTTCAAGTTGAGATTCGTTGAGTGCTCCGTTGATGCAGATCCGAAAATACTTCGAACCAAGCTTCTGGTTGCTGGTTGTTCTTGCTGCTCTTCATGTTTTGGTGGTGTTTTTATGGGGTTTTGATTTTTGTTGATGCTTTGGGAGTTGGAAAACAAGTTTAGATGGTGATTTCGGGGAATTTCGGTATGATTTTGGTGGCCGGGTGTTGAAAAACATGAGAGAGAGAGAGAGATGAGAGGCAATGTTTTCTGACTTCCTAGGGTTCTGGAGCTTGTGAGATCTCATTTTATCCTTGGACTTGCTCCTTTTTTTAGACTTTCTTAAAGATAAAGAAAATCTAGTAAAAGTGAGATTTTTTTGAATTTTAATTAAGTGACTTCCCAAAGGAATCTTGCTGTGAAATTTTACCCACGTGTTAAGTATGAAAATTATGGTTTTTATGAAGTGGAATCGAATTTTTTTAAATGTTTGAACATTTTTAAATTCAATTTCTCGTCAGATTCAATCAGAAATTGATAGAAAATTATTGGAAATTCAAAAAATCAAATTCCAACGACATTATGCTTAAAATGTCATCCTCTCTCATGGGTTAAATTTCACACAGCATTTCAAGTTGATTTGATCATCGTTTGGAGGAGAGAGAAAGCCTATAGGAGGTCTTGGGGGCCTTAAAAATTACGAAAATGCCCCCAACGATGACGAAGCTGCTCCCGATGTCCCGGAATGCGCTGATCGAGCTGGAATCCCCCATGACTTGATTGAAGTGCCTCTCATAACATCAATGCCTCGCACACCCAAACCAGGGGGTGAAAATTTTGGGTATAACAGATTGCCCCCCGCCAACTAGACTTTGTAATGAAGGTGAAAAGGCTTGTTGATGCTTGAGTGATACCCCAAAATTTCAAAATTTTCTAAGACCCTACGTGTTATTGAAAACTGATAAATTGTGTCGAGCTATTCTAAGGCGCTGACTACCTATAAGTGAAGTGAGGAGATGTCAAGCGATTCTAAGGTGTTGACTACCTCGAAGGAATGAGTAGAATGTCAAGCTATTCTAAGGCGTTGACTATCTGTAAGGGATGAGAGTAATGTTGACTTCCTTCAGGACAAACAAAGATGATGTCAAGCTATTCTAAGGCGCTGACTACCTGAAAGTGGGTTAAGGTAAGCCTAGCATTCAAAGATGTTGGGAACTTAAAAGGAAGTTTAAATGGTATGCAGATGCAGGAATACTGGTATGCCAACGATGCTAATGATGCCGGCAATGCTGACAATGTTGATGATGCTTGGATGCTTCTGGGGACCGAAACCCATGCCAATGCTCCTAGCTAGACCCAATGTGGACATATTACGATCGCCCCCCAAGCCGGTGTGCAGGGATAACTCCTGGTAATAACCCTGGGGACTTATTGCCTTCGCTCACCATTCGTTGATCCCAAAGTAAGCTGACATAACACAGGAGGATTTATTGCCATCACCTCACCTCGCCAACTTTTCTGTCGCCAAATCTTGTGACGCACCTGGATAATGTAACTCGGTCTTATGACGAGCCTATATGAATGAGATGAATGTAATGTGTTTGATGAGAGTGGGTAAGCTAAAGGGTAATGTTAGGTCTTACTACGAGCCTAAAGGAATGCAACTAGGTCTTATGACGAGCCTAAAGGATGGTTCTAGGTCATATGACGAGCCTAAAGGTATGAAACTAGGTCTGATGATGAGCCTAAAGATGGTTCCAGGTCTTATGATGAGCCTAAGGATGGTTCTAGATCTTATGACGAGCCTAAATGAATGCGACTAAGTCTTATTACGAGCCTAAAGATGGTTCTAGGTCTTATGACGAGCCTAAGGATGGTTCTAGGTCTAATGACGAGCCTAAATGATTGAAACTAGGTCTTATGATGAGCCTAAAGGATTAAATGTAAGGGAGGTCTTATGGGTGAATGGAATTATTGAATGTAAGGTAGGTCTTATGTGTGGCTAAAGGATTGAATGTAAGAGAGGTTTTATGGGTGCCTGAGGATGATTTTATGAGAGGTAGGAAATACAAAGTTGGACTTATGTGTGCCTAATGATGTGTTTTTATGCAAGGAAGGGCTTATGTGTGCCTAAGGTTTGGGAATGGAATTCATCCTAACTCGGTTGCTTATGGAGACCGAGACCCATCAAACTCAGTTGCTTATGGAGACTGAGATCTGACTAACTCAGTTTCTTATGGAGACTGAGATCCGTTCTGCTCGGTTGCTTATGGAGACTGAGATCCATCTAACTCAGTTGCTTAGAGAGACTGAGATCCGTTTAACTTAGTTGCTTATGGAGACTGAGATCCGTCTAACTCAGTTGCTTAGGGAGACTGAGATCCCTCTAACTCAGTTGCTTATGGAGACTGAGATCCGTCTAGCTCAGTTGCTTAGGGAGACTGAGACCCCTCTAACTCAATTGCTTATGGAGACTGAGATCCGTTCTGCTCGGTTGCTTATGGAGACTGAGATCCATCTAACTCAGTTGCTTATGGAGACTGAGATCCGTTCTACTCTTAACTAGGCTAATTGAGGAATGCAGTATGTTTGATGATGCAAAAATGCGAAGTATGTTTTATGCTAATGATTGTGGCAAAAAGCAAATTGTCAAAGTTCCAAACATGGAAATTAAGAAGTTTACACGGGTATTGCAAAATGAAATTGAAGTGCTTGTAAAGACTGAAAATTGTCCAAAGTAAGAATTGCTGGAAATATGCCAAACATGGCGATGATGCAGATTTGTCGAAAGCAAGAAATTGCTAGGAATATGCCAAACATGGCGATGATGCAGATTTATCCAAAGCAAGAAATTGCTAGGAGTATGCCAAACATGGTGATGATGCAGATTTGTCGAAAGCAAGAAGTTGCTAGGAATATGCCAAACATGGCAGTGTGAAGAAAAATTGTTCAAGACAAGAAATTGCTGACGAAGGTGCCAAACGTGGCAGTGTTTGAAGAAAATTCTGTCTACTGAAAAGGAAATTGAAATTACCATTTCCTGACTAAAGATTTCAGACTTGTAATTTATCATCGAGGAGATGAATATGCTACCAGTGGGGTGTGGTGTTTGATGTTGAGATCTTTTGAGTGATGATCAAGGCAGATATGTGGTGTATGATGTGAAGGTAAGGGTTTATGTGGGCCTGAGGTGTTTGATGTGGAGGTAGGGCTTATGTGTCACCTGTGGTAGCATGGTGGTGCTCAAGCTTTGGGTTTTAATTGGTGTTGTTATGGCAATTATTGGAACCAACAATTACCCCCAGTATTTTCCTTAGGACAATCTGAGCTAGAGTTCATGGCAATCGATCGGAATGATCGATTGCCCCCAGTAATATTTTTGATTAACATGCGAACGAGTCTCGTCCTCACAGGGTCAAGGCTTATGTTTTGATTTGGTGCTTCCAAACCTACACTCGACGTGTTTGGTGTCTATACTTGTTTCTCACTTACGATCACAACTTCTAGACCATTGAATTTGATATTGATATTTATGCATTCGATCATTACTTTCACGTGATTGGATACAACTACCAAGTCGGAAGTCCTTTAAAGCTTTAACATGGCCATGGGTGTGATGAAAGACAACGGGACCATGGAGGGATATTTGAGGTATGTGGAGTTTAAAGGGGTGACCAAGGCTGCACCTTGCTTTCTTCTCTCGGAATCATCTTCCTTGTCTTGAAGTCATCTAGCTGCTTCGTGTTGACGTTGCTTTCTAGCTTCTGGAATTGGACTTTTAAGTCATCTTTACAACATTTCTCCTCTTTTTGTCATTTGGATTTCCTCGAGGCACTTTGGGTTTGCCTCTTTGTTTTAATCTTTCTTGACTTTGCCTTCGAGGTTCTTATGTTACCCGTTTTAGGTTTCGGAGCTGTTTTGATGCGAGCTCTTTGGATCCTGTGTCACTCTGGAGCATTTGCGGACCGCTTCATCATGCTAATGGCGCAATTGCTTCTTTGAACTGATAACGATGTTATCTGAGATTCAGGCTCCTTCTCCTCGCTTCCTTTGGTCACCGGTTTGGAAATTCATCATCGGCTGGGTTATTTTGTAGGCTTTGTAATATCAAAAAGAGATAATAGAAAGGCTCTGTAACACCCCATCCAAAGCCATTTGTGGTTATCGCAAAACTGAACACTTAATTAGAAACGTCGCAGCGGAAATAATAACACCTGGACCTTGCCACGGTCTGATCGTTAGAATATACCGGCCTTAACATTTACAATACTTATCCAAAATACTTATCCAACTCAAAACATCACCATCCACAATACCACAACCAACCGAGTACAAATATCTTAGTCATAATCACAACCTTACATCAGTTTAATATAACAGTCGGGTGCACAGGCGCAACCCGAACTCAATATAAACATCCCACCCTAAGTCTAACCGCTCCTACTCTCGTAGTGCGTCCTCATGGGTCTCTTACCTGCAAGTGTAAAATAGCCCCCGAGGGGGTCAGCACGAATGCTGGTACACCCTCTCATGGCCCCCAAGCTAACGGGGCTACGACGACTAATTGTCGATAGCATGGAAATTGATTACATACACAAGCATAATATGAAGTGCAATAACAATAGCCACAGATGAACATATATAGTTCACAAACAATGAACGACTCAAGCGTTCCCTTATCAAGTGGGTTTAGTAACCCCTCCTTAGTCCTCATTTCCTTAATCTCAGTTCCTTACCTTAATCTCAATCTTAATCTCAACTTATTCTCAGTTTACAAACCGTTCCTGGAAGGGATTGGTTGTAGCTTAATTCGAACCTGGGATTTAGGTGATCCCACCGCACCATCTTAATGCCACCTACTCTGGACGGGAGTCCAGCGTAGCTGAGCCGGCAACCGGCCCTAGGCTACAAGTCCGAAGACAAGTCCTTAAGCGGAGGGCGGATCTGATTCAGATACCGTCCCCCTTTTTCCTTAGCATGCATGACCGGAGATCGGTCCCGGGTTTCCTCACTCAAGTTCCAGTTAGTAGAAATCTTATCACCATGCTAGCTAAGCCCTAACGGGCATTAACCAACAACCACCAAACTTAACGCTTATCCTTAACTCAGTAAGTACTAAACTTAGTTAGTAACAATCTCAAGCCTCGCGGGTTAGTGTAAATATAACACATACACAACGAGAACAATATAACCGGTTGCATGCTTTATCTTGTTTTAGTCATAGCAATCAAACAGATAGCACACAAGCCGAGGGACACCTCGTTAGCAAGCAGGTCACAAAAAGGATTGTACCGTTCACCGTCGATCGTTGTTTGATTAACCTTCTCCGGGGTCCCAATTCACAAACCTAAAACATTCATTCATTTTTAGGTCATTAGTTATTTGCACCTTACTTAACTCACTTAGTCCCTAAAGATCCCCATTCAATAACCTCTCAAGTCTTTGCCACTTAGCTTACAAACTTAACTTTAAACATTAAAATTTATACTTAACTTAACTTAATCCCTTAAGTTCTTAGGGTCCTAATCATTACCACCCTACCAAAGGTATACCTTATTACCTATTACCATTCTTAGAATTCAAAATTTCTTTTTTTTTTTTATTTTTAGGCTCGACCGAACTTCCGACCGACCTTACCTAAGGTCGGTCCACTCCAGAACACTTTACCGTTTGAAAATTCTACCCCGACCGACCTTGCAAGTCGGGTCCCAAGGTCGGTCCATTCCAGAGACTTATTACCGTACAAAATACTGCCCGACCGACATTGCAAGTCCGGTCCCAAGGTCGGTCCATTCCAGAGACTTATTACCGTACAAATACATGCCCGACCGACCTTGCAAGTCCGGTCCAAGGTCGGTCCATTCCAGAAACTTTCTCCCGGTAGTGTAATTTGAGCTCGACCGACCTTGCAAGTCCGGTCCTAAGGTCGGTCGGCTCCAGAACCTTATTTCTAAATTCTCTTTTAACTCCAAACTTCTCCTCATATATCCTAATATGTTATAACCTCATTTGGGCACTCATCAAATACGCCTTAAGCCCTCCTCTAAACACATTAAATCATTCACCAAGATTCACCTTAGTCATTATGCATTTTCCTTGTAATTATGCTAACACTTGTAATGTTTTCCACTAGGTTCTATGTAGTGGTTCATACCTAATGTACCACTATGCCAAATGTTTTCCTCACCACTATAACATCATCTCCCAAGCATCTTTCACCATCTAAAACTCTTTTATACATTTACTTAAAGTTCTTTCACAAGCTTAAACTTCCCTCCATCAACACATTATTTCCTTCCTAATTGTTCACCAACATTTGCCTAAGTCCTAAATACTCAAATACATTCTCTTGATTCCTAAATCCTTCATGGTGATACCTAAGTCATTATAAGTCATTAGAACACCTTAATCTCACCCTTTTTCATCAAGACAACTCTAGAACATCCCAAGTACTTCCTTAGTCATTAAATCCCTTAACACATCTCAAACACTTAAGTTCTCCTTTAAATTTTGCCATGGGTTCTCTAGTATATAATACATCCTAACACTTGGTTTTTCTCCATCAAACAACCAATACCACTCAAATTCTCATCACAACACCTTAACACACAATTTACACAAAAACTACACCACACATCATATAGTGCTTAAACTTAAAATGCTTGGCACTTAGGCCCTTAATGACAATAATCTTAACCACTGAATTTCCACATATATTTGCCTTCAACCTGCGAATACACACAACAAGGCTCCCATTGAAATAAAATGCTTCTTGTAATTCACCTTGATGTTCTTAAACTATCTCTTTTTCTCATTTGCTCCTTAGTCACAAGTTCACAAGTATAGTCATTGTTTCTCCTAGGTTTTATATAACCCTTTTCTAATGTAAACTCTACACTAAACTCATCACATATCTAAATCCCATTCCCTTAAACAATAAAACACCTTAAGGTAAGTAATTTACCTTGTTCTTTTATAAGCTTCAAAGCTTTCTTCCTTAGGTTTTTCCTTGCTCAATCTCGGTCACCAATTTATATCTCCTTGCCAATGTTCTAACCAATATCCAATGACTCCAATGAGTACTAGATAATACATTAACCCTAAGGAACAAACCCTAGGTTAAAAATGTGCTTTAAGGTATTAAGGTGATTGTTTTACCTTGGTTTCACAAGACAAGCTTGGATATGAAGCAAGAAGGACCTCCTCAATCCTTTGAAGAGTAGAAAACAAGCTAGAACAAGGCATAAACATGGAGTCCCATGAGTGCAAATTTTCGGACAAGGAAGAAAATGATGGAAACCTAGATTTTCTTACACTTTCTTTACCTTAAGAGAATGGAGAAGCCAATGGAGTCTCCAAACTTGAATTTCCTCCTCTAATGGTGGTTTGACTTGGCACCAAAATGAAGCTCTTGAAGTTTTGAAAAGATAGAAAGAGAGAGCTTGAGCTAACTAAGAGGAATATGTGATTTGTTTTGGTTTTGGAGCTAAAATGAGTGAGTTGTGTGCAAGGCTAGATGGAGCTAGCATGGAGTTGCTCTTCACGTTAATGGAGAAGAGAGAGAGCAAGAATCGTGGGAAACAAAGGAGAATGAAGAAGTGAGGAGAGAGAATCACTAAAGTGTGATATTTATGTAAAAGGTGAATAGTACTTTTGCTTTACAAAACATTATTTGCTTAATGAGTCATGAAGGTGGTGACTCACCTTATAAGAAACCGGCCCCCATTAGTAACAAGGGGTACTTAAGTCTTTGTTGACCAAATATCTCACTTATATTGACTTATGTTATAAACTAGCTTAATAATAATTTACTATTCACAAAACAAGGCACATTGTTGTGAAATTTTTGATTTCCCATTGATATAGACTTCCAAATGTGATACTATAGTACACATGTTAATTAAAGAGTAATGATGGACATTTAGCCATTCAAAACTCATTTACAAGACAATTTTTCAAAAACGTGCTTTAAGACTCCTTAAAGCACATTTTGTGTTTTAACTTGTTTTCAAGCTTGGTTTTCTTTGGTAATTGATTTAAAATGACCATTAGGATATTACTAAGGTCTTAGAACAATATTTGGGTACTCTCCCAAGTCTCTCCAAGCTTAGAGCACGTTTTTGCTTAAACTGCTCTTTTGGTGTTTCCTTATCTTTTCTTTGATTAGAAATGTTTCTTAATGTTTCTAAGGCATTATTTAGCCTCCTTATATCTTAGTTTATCATTTAAAAACCATATCTAAGTTTGGGGTATTTCAATCTACCCCCCTTAAAAGAACTTTGTCCTCAAAGTTCACATATGTGCTTAACCATTCACGGTACTCAATTCCTTAATCTTAACACCACATCTTATATTCACATTCACACATCTCAAGACTCAAAGGTCAATCTCAAATACAATACATAAGTATTATACATAACTCAAACTTACACCGAAGTGTAACCACTTACACAAATTCACATCTTAAACACCAAACAAACGACAAACATGATCGTTTCCTAACTCAAAAGCGAGGAAGCTCTACCCCCCTTAAAAGGGGTACGCCCCGTACCCTATACAGACGATCTAGTCAGTAAACAAAGAAGGGTACTTCGCCCTCATCTTATCCTCTAATTCCCACGTGGCCTCTTCGACATCCTGGTTAGACAGAGAACCTTCACCAGTCGCACTGACTTGTGGCGAGTGTCCCTAGTCTTACTGTCCAAGATTCTTTGAGGAGTCTCCACGGATCTCATATTTGGTTCCAAAGTCAACCTCTCAGGTTCTAACACATGGGAGGGGTGGTGCATGTATTTCTTTAGCTGTGAAACATGAAAAACATCATGCACTTTACCCAGCTCAGCAGGTAAATTCAACCTGTAAGCAACCGGGCCCACCCGCTCCGTAATCTCATAAGGACCAACAAATTTCGGGCTTAATTTGCCCTTCTGCCCAAACCTGAATACACCCTTCATCGGTGAAACTCGCAGAAATACCTGGTCGCCCACTGCGAACTCCAGGTCCCGTCGTCGAACATCAGCATACGACTTCTGCCTATCTTGAGCAGCTTTCATGTTCTCCCTGATTTGCTGAACTTCAGCCTTAACTTGTTCTAAGTACTCTGGTCCTATAATGACCGTCTCACTCGACTCATCCCAGCAGAGCGGTGTACGACATGGTCTACCGTACAACGCTTGAAAAGGTGCCATCTTGATCGAAGCGTGATAGCTGTTGTTGTATGAAAACTCGATCAGATGCAATCTGTCAATCCAACTGCCCTGGAAGTCTAAGGCACATGCTCTCAGCATGTCCTCGAGTGTCTGAATAGTACGCTCAGTCTGACCATCTGTCTGAGGATGGAACGCGGTACTCAGCTTGAGTTTTGTACCCAACGCTTCTCTGGTAGCTCTCCAGTACCTCGAAAGGAATCTGGTATCTCTATCTGACACTATGGTCTTTGGTATCCCGTGATGTCTCATGATTTCTTTCTCAAATAACTCAGCTAATTTGGTCACCTTCCAAGTATCCTTCATCGGTATGAATCGGGCTACTTTGGTAAGGCGATCCACCACCACCCATATCATGTTGAGACCTCCCCTAGCAGGTGGAAGCCCAACTACGAAGTCCATGGAGATATCATGGAACTTCCATTCCGGAACTGGCATCGACTGTACCATTCCGCCCGGTCGTCGGTGCTCGAATTTCACCTTCTGGCATGTGAGACACCTCAAGACGAACTCGGTAACATCTGTCTTCATCCCCGACCACCAGAAGTATCTCTTCATGTCTTTATACATTTTAGAGGCTCCCGGATGGATGGAAACTGAAGAACAGTGTGATTCTCTAAGTATACGGTCTTTCAGATCCGTGTTGCCCCGTGGTATGCATAACCGGCCCTTAAGTCTGATCAGATCATCATCATGAAGTCTGAAGTCGTATTTCTGACTCTCAAAGGTACCATCTGTCAGCTTCTGTCTGACCTCTCTCATGTACTCATCTGTCCTCTGAGCCTCTCGCACCTCATCAACCCAAGCTGGAGAAAGAAACTAGCGAATGGAGTGAGTGTGCTCGACGGCTCAGGGCATCTGCTACAACATTGGCCTTCCCCTCTTTGTATTGGAGGTCAATGTCATAGTCTTTCAGAAACTCTAACCATCTCCTCTGTCGAAGATTTAACTCCTTCTGAGTGAATATATATTTCAAACTCTTGTGATCGGTGTAGATCGTGACACTAACCCCATATAAGTAGTGGCGCCATATCTTCAAAGCGAAGACTACAGCTCCCAGCTCTAAATCATGTGTGGGGTAGTTCTCCTCATGTTTCTTCAACTGGCGTGAGGCATATGCCACCACCTTGCCATGTTGCATGAGCACGCAACCCAGCCCTCTGCCGGATGCATCACAATAAACCTCAAAGCCCTCTGTACCGTCTGGAATGGTCAGAACCGGTGCAGTGGTCAGTGAGTCCTTCAAGCGCTGAAATGATCTCTCACAGTCAACTGTCCACAAGAATGGTGCATCCTTCTTCATCAGACTGGTCATCGGTTTTGCGACCTTGCTGAAATCTCTAACAAACCTCCTGTAGTAACCTGCCAGACCGAGAAAGCTCCGGATGTCGGTAACAGTCTTCGGCCTTGGCCAAGTACGTACGGCATCAATCTTTGCTGGATCCACTGCGATCCCAGCATCTGAGATGACATGACCTAGGAAAGAGACCTGGTCAAGCCAAAACTCACATTGGAGAACTTAGCATATAGCTGGTTCTCCCTTAATATTTCCAATACCCTCCTCAGATGTTCCTCATGTTCACCTTAGACTTCGAGTATATCAGAATGTCATCAATAAAAACCACAACCGACTTGTCCAGCTGCTCCCGGAACAAGCGGTTCATCAGATCCATAAACTTCGCCGGTGCGTTCGACAAACCGAACGGCATCACTGTGAACTCATAGTGGCCGTATCGTGTCCGGAATGCCGTCTTCTCAATGTCTCCCTCCTTAATGGCTATCTGATGATACCCCGATCTGAGATCAATCTTGGAAAACACAGATGCTCCCTTCAACTGATCGAACAGATCGTCAATGCGGGGTAGTGGGTACTTATTCTTCACTGTCACTGCATTCAGCTCTCTGTAGTCGATGCAGAGGCGGAGACTACCATCCTTCTTCTTCACGAAGAGGACTGGCGCTCCCCATGGTGACACACTTGGTCTAATGAATCCCTTATCCAACAAATCTTTCAATTGTTCTTTTAATTCAGTCATTTCTGCCGGAGCCATACGGTATGGTGCCTTGGCTATCGGTCCGGTACCAGGTAGCAGCTCGATGGTGAACTCTACCTCCCGAGTGGGTGGCATGCCGGGCAGTTCCCGTGGAAATAAGTCGGGGAACTCCGACACTACCGGTAAGTCGGGGTCGAACTCAGGGTCTCTCTCTATGTCCTGTACATAGCAGAGGTACACTTCTTCCTTCCTCCTCCTTAATTCTTATATACATTGCCATGGCGGTGATGATCTTAGTCGAAGGCTCTCTGGGCCTCTGGCGGTATGATATTGTTACCCCAGACGGACTCCTGAGCAGCAATCTATGCTCGGCGCAGAGGATACGTCCCTTGTGCCGCTCCAACCAGTTCATCCCGAAGATAACATCAAATCCTAGCTTACTGAACTCAATGAAACTGACTGGAAAGTCTTCTCCCTTAATTCTGATAGTGGCTCCTCGGTAATAACGAGTGCAACGAACCTTCTCCTTAGACGGGAGCGTAACCGTGAAGTCGGGTAGCTCATCAGCGTCTAGCCCCAACCTGCTCGCGAATGATGCCGAGACAAAGGTATGCGAGGCCCCTGAGTCGAAGAGAACTGATGCCTCAATCCCATTAATCGGAAAGGTGCCGGTGAGGATAGTACCGCTGGCGTCGGCCTGTGCCTCTGTAAGTATGCTTAGTGCACCTTCCGTACCGAGTCCATAACCTAATTGTGTTCACAAGCTTCATGAGTATTGATGGTATAACAAGAGTCGTAACAATTTATATGAACAACACTGTTATTTTATTCATGACCATCCTGTTTACAACATGTGCTTCAATCTTACATCTCATTCCTCATCATTCATTCTACATTACATGGCTAATATTGTCTAAAGGTTAGGTTTAATCTTCCTGGTCTCATATGCGTCGCATTGATTACTGCTGACGGTGCTGTATTCAGCTTGATTCTCTTAATCCCATGGTATAACATCCTTGATTCTCCTCCCAAATTAACACATCACCTGACTTAAGTACCAACTTATTTGCACGGTCCGCACGCTTCTGCTCGCCGTATAAAACTCTGCATCATCCCCAATGGACCAAGACACTACGGGTATCCCTCTTTCGAGAGACTCCGTTGTCTCGTCCTTATCCTGGTGTAGTCCCATTCTCCCATCCCTCTCGTAGAAGTTTACAATGCAAATGTCTGCCTCGATGTCTGGAATCGGTTCAGCTTCCAACTGCTGAGCGATTTCCACGACTTGTGTAATAACTGGATGGAACTCTTCGGGTATTCCCGGTGGTGAGACTCCATCTTGCACCCTCATGGTTTGGTAATTCTTGGCATACGGATTCCAATCCTTGCCCAAGCTCATCATCTTTTTATTTCATCCTTGCTCCCCCTGGGTACTCCGGTGTGTAAAAACCTCCCGGTCCCATTCCTAGTTGATTGCATCTTCTGATGATGGCTATTTGTGCTTCGGGTGTCAGGTATCCCCTTAATAAATCATACCTGGGCGGATAACCTGACATTGTTCGGTTGGAAAGTCTATGGTTTCGATGTCGGTGTGCTCCGGGTTAGGTGTAGATGGTATTGGGTAGCAGATGTTGAATCTTCCTAAAGTGGTAGTAGGTTATATCTTACTTAAGTTCTAATCTCATCTTATTCTTACTTAACTCATTTATTCACCAAACATGCATGATAATGCGGTAAGCAGGTAGTTTTTATTACTAAATGGTTATAGTGGTACCTGGCCTCGATGAGGGTTCAGGCTCATCGTCCCGGTCCACCATGTGTAGTGTGGGTCCCGACTTCTGGGTCACCCTTGGGTTCTTGTCCGCCGGCTGCTGCACCTTCCTCTGACCGTCAGATCCAGCTCCCTGATCGGTCTTGCCCTTGCCCCTGGTATCGGGCCTATAGGCTCTGCTAGCAGGGTTCCGGTAACACTCATATGCCCGGTGTCCATAACTCCACAAAAGTTGCACTCCACCTTGTTCCCTTTACAATCGAGCCCGGGGTGGTCCTTGTGACACCACCTACAGATGAAGCGTCGCTGGTAGCCACCACCGGCTCCCTCTCTCAGTCTCAGATCCTGATGATTCATAATGTCAATTCTCATATCTCAAACGGTTACTAATTTGTTTCTTAACTCATTCAATATCAATTCCTTACCCTTTGGCGCCCTAGAGCGCAGGGGTGTAGCTGCAAAGCATATGTCAACTTCAATGGCTCTTCCGGAGCCTTCTCTTTTTCCTCCTTCCCCTTTGGGTTCTGATTTTTCTGGGCCTGAGGCTGGTACTTCTGTTTCTTGTACCCTCCTTGCCCTTGACTTTCTGAGCTCTTACCAGCATTCTTTCTCTTAGCATTCTCCTCGTCCCTCAGCTGGACGGTTATCTCCACCTTAGCAGCGGCATGATAGCACTCCTGCTTTTCCATAGTATTAGTCACTCTTATTTCTCATAATCTAAATCTTACTCATTACTTACTCAAATCTCAATCATTCTTATTACCTGCAAGGTAGTGTAACTCGTCGGCCCCATGCCGTAGCGGAGTCGATGGCTAAGCCCGCCATAGAAGCGGTCCACCAGGATCTGGTCAGAATATCCAAGACCTGGCAGAAGACGGAGCAAGGCAGTGAACTCTGAGTAATACTCGTCCACTGTCATCTTGTCCGTCTGCTTAAGCGCATCCAACTGTAAGCGCTTCTTCGTCTGGACATGGGCGGGGTAGTACTTTGCTCGTAGCAAGGCGGTGTACTGCTCCCAGCCGAACTCTGGATTGGCCACATGCTCGGCCCTCACCAGCTTCCACCAATCGCCTGCCGCCCCCTTCAGATAGAAAGCAGCTAGGCGCACCTTGATCCCAGCAGGGACATCAAGGGTCTCGAAGGCGGTCTCCAGCTCGGAGATGTACGCCTCAAGCTTGGCGGGATCGGTCTCCCCCTTAAAGTGCGCGGGTCGAAGATCTGCAAGACTCTTCACCCAGTTTGGTTCCCTAGGTTGTGGCGGTGGAGGTGGTGCACCCACACCAGGCTGATAGCCCATATGCCCTAATGCGGCAGCTACGATCTCTGCGATCGTCTGCCCTCCAGGTATTCCTGAAGCATCATCACCCTGGCCGCGACCTCGGCTTCCCCTAGGACGTCCTGCCATCTGAACAAGCATAACTCACATTAGATTTGTATTCACCACTGTTTCGGTTAACGAATTTATAACGTCCGTAGACGGTAAAGACGATCCACACTTATTAGTGGTCATCTGACTCTACTCACTCTAACTTCTCACACCCTTAACCCATCACTTATTCCTTAACTTATATCCTAACTCGGTGGTTACTCATGTCCGGTATTTCTTGATCAGAGCGTAACTACGCTCTGATACCACTTTTGTAACACCCCATCCAAAGCCATCGTGGTTATCGCAAAACTGAACACTTAATTAGAAACGTCAGCGGAAATAATAAACACCTGGACCTTGCCACGGTCTGATCGTTAGAATATACCGGCCTTAACATTTACAATACTTATCCAAAATACTTATCCCACTCAAAACATCACCATCCACAATACCACAACCAACCGAGTACAAATATCTAAGTCATAATCACAACCTTACATCAGTTTAATATAAACAGTCGGGTGCACAGGCGCAACCCGAACTCAAAATAAACATCCCACCCTAAGTCTAACCGCTCCTACTCTCGTAGTGCGTCCTCATGGGTCTCTTACCTGCAAGTGTAAAAATAGCCCCCGAGGGGGTCAGCACGAATGCTGGTACACCCTCTCATGGCCCCCAAGCTAACGGGGCTACGACGACTAATTGTCGATAGCATGGAAATTGATTACATACACAAGCATAATATGAAGTGCAATAACAATACCACAGATGAACATATAGTTCACAAACAATGAACGACTCAAGCGTTCCCTTATCAAGTGGGTTAGTAACCCCTTCCTTAGTCCTCATTTCCTTAATCTCAGTTCCTTACCTTAATCTCAATCTTAATCTCAACTTATTCTCAGTTACAAACCGTTCCTGGAAGGGATTGGTTGTAGCTTAATTCGAACCTGGGATTTAGGTGATCCCACCGCACCATCTTAATGCCACCTACTCTGGACGGGAGTCCAGCGTAGCTGAGCCGGCAACCGGCCCTAGGCTACAAGTCCGAAGACAAGTCCTTAAGCGGAGGGCGGATCTGATTCAGATACCGTCCCCCTTTTTCCTTAGCATGCATGACCGGAGATCGGTCCCGGGTTTCCTCACTCAAGTTCCAGTTAGTAGAAATCTTATCACCATGTGCTAGCTAAGCCCTAACGGGCATTAACCAACAACCACCAAACTTAACTCTTATTCTTAACTCAGTAAGTACTAAACTTGTTAGTAACAATCTCAAGTCTCGCGGGTTAGTGTAAATATAACACATACACAACGAGAACATATAACCGGTTGCATGCTTTATCTTGTTTAGTCATAGCAATTAAACAGATAGCACACAAGCCGAGGGACACCTCGTTAGCAAGCAGGTCACAAAAAGGATTGTACCGTTCACCGTCGATCGTTGTTTGATTAACCTTCTTCGGGGTCCCAATTCACAAACCTAAAACATTCATTCATTTTTAGGTCATTAGTTATTTGCACCTTACTTAACTCACTTAGTCCCTAAAGATCCCCATTCATAACCTCTCAAGTCTTTGCCACTTAGCTTACAAACTTAACTTTAAACATTAAAATTTATACTTAACTTAACTTAATCCCTTAAGTTCTTAGGGTCCTAATCATTACCACCCTACCAAGGTATACCTTATTACCTATTACCATTCTTAGAATTCAAAATTTCTTTTTTTTTTTTATTTTTAGGCTCGACCGAACTTCCGACCGACCTTACCTAAGGTCGGTCCACTCCAGAACACTTTACCGTTTGAAATTCTACCCCGACCGACCTTGCAAGTCCGGTCCCAAGGTCGGTCCATTCCAGAGACTTATTACCGTACAAAATTCATGCCCGACCGACATTGCAAGTCCGGTCCCAAGGTCGGTCCATTCCAGAGACTTATTCCTTACAAAATACATGCCCGACCGACCTTGCAAGTCCGGTCCCAAGGTCGGTCCATTCCAGAAACTTTCTCCGGTAGTGTAATTTGAGCTCGACCGACCTTGCAAGTCCGGTCCTAAGGTCGGTCGGCTCCAGAACCTTATTTCTAAATTCTCTTTTAACTCCAAACTTCTCCTCATATATCCTAATATGTTTATAACCTCATTTGGGCACTTCAAATACGCCTTAAGCCCTCCTCTAACACTTAAATCATTCACCAAGATTCACCTTAGTCATTATGCATTTTCCTTGTAATTATGCTAACACTTGTAATGTTTTCCATTAGGTTCTATGTGGTGGTTCATACCTAATGTAACCACTATGCCAAGTTTTCCTCACCACTATAACATCATCTCCCAAGCATCTTTCACCATCTAAAACTCTTTTATACATTTACTTAAAGTTCTTCACAAGCTTAACTTCCATCCATCAACACATTATTTCCTTCTAATTGTTCACCAACATTTGCCTAAGTCCTAAATACTCAAATACATTCTCTTGATTCCTAAATCCTTCATGGTGATACCTAAGTCATTATAAGTCATTAGAACACCTTAATCTCACCCTTTTTCATCAAGACAACTCTAGAACATCCTAGTACTTCCTTAGTCATTAAATTCCCTTAAACATCTCAAACACTTAAGTTCTCCTTTAAATTTTGCCATGGTTCTCTAGTATATAATACATCCTAACACTTGGTTTTTCTCCATCAAACAACCAACCACTCAAATTCTCATCACAACACCTTAACACACAATTTACACCAAAACTACACCACATCATCATATAGTGCTTAAACTTAAAATGCTTGGCACTTAGGCCCTTAATGACAATAATCTTAACCACTGAATTTCCACATATATTTGCCTTCAACCTGCGAATACACACAACAAGGCTCCCATTGAAATAAAATGCTTTTGTAATTCACCTTGATGTTCTTAAACTATCTCTTTTTCTCATTTGCTCCTTAGTCACAAGTTCACAAGTATAGTCATTGTTTCTCCTAGGTTTTATAACCCTTTTCTAATGTAAACTCTACACTAAACTCATCACATATCTAAATCCCATTCCCTTAAACAATAAAACACCTTAAGGTAAGTAATTTACCTTGTTCTTTTACAAGCTTCAAAAGCTTTCTTCCTTAGGTTTTTCCTTGCTCAATCTCGGTCACCAATTTATATCTCCTTGCCAATGTTCTAACCAATATCCAATGACTCCAATGAGTACTAGATAATACATTAACCCTAAGGAACAAACCCTAGGTTAAAATGTGCTTTAAGGTATTAAGGTGATTGTTTTACCTTGGTTTCTCAAGACAAGCTTGGATATGAAGCAAGAAGGACCTCCTCAATCCTTTGAAGAGTAGAAAACAAGCTAGAACAAGGCATAAACATGGAGTCCCATGAGTGCAAATTTTCGGACAAGGAAGAAAATGATGGAAACCTAGATTTTCTTACACTTTCTTTACCTTAAGAGAATGGAGAAGCCAATGGAGTCTCCAAACTTGAATTTCCTCCTCTAATGGTGGTTTGACTTGGCACCAAAATGAAGCTCTTGAAGTTTTGAAAAGATAGAAAGAGAGAGCTTGAGCTAACTAAGAGGAATATGTAATTTGTTTTGGTTTTGGAGCTAAAATGAGTGAGTTGTGTGCAAGGCTAGATGGAGCTAGCATGGAGTTGCTCTTCACGTTAATGGAGAAGGGAGAGAGAGCAAGAAATCGTGGGAAACAAGGAGAATGAAGAAGTGAGGAGAGAGAATCACTAAAGTGTGATATTTATGTAAAAGGTGAATAGTACTTTTGCTTTACAAAACATTATTTGCTTAATGAGTCATGAAGGTGGTGACTCACCTTATAAGAACCGGCCCCCATTAGTAACAAGGGGTACTTAAGTCTTTGTTGACCAAATATCTCACTTATATTGACTTATGTTATAAACTAGCTTAATTAATTTACTATTCACAAAACAAGGCACATTGTTGTGAAATTTTTGATTTCCCATTGATATAGACTTCCAAATGTGATACTATATAGTACACATGTTAATTAAAGAGTAATGATGGACATTTAGCCATTCAAAACTCATTTACAAGACAATTTTTCAAAACGTGCTTTAAGACTCCTTAAAGCACATTTTGTGTTTTAACTTGTTTTCAAGCTTGGTTTTCTTTGGTAATTGATTTAAAATGACCATTAGGATATTACTAAGGTCTTAGAACAATATTTGGGTACTCTCCCAAGTCTCTCCAAGCTTAGAGCACGTTTTTACTTAAACTGCTCTTTTGGTGTTTCCTTATCTTTTCTTTGATTAGAAATGTTTCTTAATGTTTCTAAGGCATTATTTAGCCTCCTTATATCTTAGTTTATCATTTAAACACCATATCTAAGTTTGGGGTATTTCAGGCTCAGTGGGGGTGCCTAGGGATTAATTCGGTTTTCACAGCTTTCGGCTATATGGTGCTGTACCTAGGTGCTTCATCATTCCTGATAGTTGTGTATCCATTCTTTGTTACGTTTTACATGTCTAAAAGCGTAATTTCAAAGTATCTCCTTAAGTCGGAGTTATGATGCCGGTCCTCACCTTTGAATGTGGTTTCACCGAGTTGTGTAAAAATGACACGCTCGTTCCACTCATGGTTTTTCCACTCAAGACATAAGACCACTCGTGAATTTTTCTCTCTCAGAAACGCGTTCACACACGTTTAGACAAAAGATAAAAGATAATGAACTAAACTAGATTGCCCCCAGTAGTAATCCCAGGGTTTATGGCAACATTTTGACAAATGTAGACTTTGAACCGCTATGTGGTCTGTTGGATGCTTAGGGTGACTGTGGTGTTTGGCGTTGCATGTTTAAAAACTTTAGAAACAAGAGACAAATCATTTGTTCATATCGGGAATGATTACTCCGTGATCTCTTTCCTTAAAAAAAACATTGTTGTTTTTTATTTTTTAATGAATGAATTAAAAATGGTTTGTTCAAAAATTGAGAAAATGGAATTATGATTTTTTTATTTATGAATCATGAAAGAAACGTAAAAATTACAATCTAAGGAGATTGAAAACTAACTGAGAAAATAAGCTACTAGGAAATTTGAAGATGCAAGAAAACATAATCAACGATGAACCACCTAATAAAAACAATTTGCATACTTAGAAAAATTGGACTCCTTGCTCGAGGATGTCTTGAATCTTGTGCCTTAATGCTCGAAGACAATTGTCAGCATAATGGCCAGGAAACTAATGGTATTGGGCAGAATGATTAAGATGCTCCCCAATGAGTTGTTCCTTGCCGAAGGCCAAGGGCTATAGCAATTTCTCCTCTGAAGCTCTTCAAATGCCTGACTTGGTGTTCGGTCAATATCGGTAAACTGTCTTGGTGCAGGGAATCGCCTAGTCGGGATGATGCTTTGGTTTTCTGTTTTGAAACTGGGATGCAACAACTGGCTTTGCTTAAAGACTTGTTGCCCACCCCCGAGCTTTGAGCTGTCCTACCTATACCTGGCACTGTAGTTCCGCGGGCACATGGAACTCTCGCCTAGGGTGGGTGTTGGTAATCCCGACTTAGTGCAAGATCTCAAGGAAGAAAAATTTAAACTGGTCATCTTGGGAGTTTCTTCTGGTTGTCTGCTCGCCCTCTCGAGTTCTGCAGCTATTTCCTTGGTATCCTCTTGTGAACCTTGAGCCCTAATAGAGCTAACTTCAATACAGTTGTGAAGAGAACTAAGAAGCCTATTCACTAGTTCATTTTGGACTTGACGTCCGGCCTTAAGGGAAAGGGTCTTTGTTTTTAATTCTTCAATTACGGCAATGTAGTTGGACTTCATGGCGTTCCTGACAGCACTATGTCTCTGCTCCATGGTATTAATGTGTCCATGTACTTTTGTTCCAAAACTGCGAGATGGACATCCATGTTGATCGGATTTCCTCCTTCACCACTCCTAGGATTTGGGTTTGCCTGTTCCAAAGCGCCGTCTGTTAGAAAACAAAGAGGACAAAGCTGAAATTCTGGGTCGTGAAGATGTTTTAGGTTAAAACTTGTTTAGGCCGCGAAAACAGTACATGAGCTGGAAAGTCTTGAAGATCGTGGGTAGGTGCTAAGGCCTAAATGTACTAGAACAGAGGCACCTAGGTCGAAATGTTTGAAAAATGTACCTCTTGGGCTAGAATATTATGAGAATTGGGCACTTGGGCCAAAATGTGTTTGGGCTAGAAGTAAGGCGCATAGGCCGAAATGATTTCTAAACCATGTGCTAGATGTGGATTGGAATTTGGACCGAGTAACCCTGATTGGCCTAAAGGATGATGCATGTGTCTGGGGCTTTGGGCCAAAGCCCAAGTGAAAAGTTTTCCTAGACTAGAACGGGCCATGAAATGGAAAGGCCTGGTGGATTTTCATGGATTGCTTAAGGGTGGATTTGCTTTTTGTGGGCCTGGAACTAAATTGATAATTCAAAGTGGGCCGAAAAGAGAGAAAATCACCTAAGTCTAAACTTTTGGGCCGAAGCCCAAATGACTCACATATCAAATCAGACAGGGCCTTGGGCCGTAAACAAATAAAGCTCCAATTCGGGTTGGGCTAGGTTGATGTAAGGAAAAGTTCCTATCAATCTCTAGGCTGGGTAGTGGGCCGATCATACTAGCAAACAAAGTCGGCACAAATTCAACATGTCCTGACTAGACGTTTAAGTCAAACCGGGTATGGATCAATCTGGAGTGGTGCTTGGGGCATGGGCCTAGGTCACCACAAAGGAATAGGGCTTGCACACTATTCTCTTTCGGCTTCCCCACTTTTTTTCACATCACCTATAGGCGTGCGTCTACGGTTGGTGTTTTGAATGACCAAACAAGGCTAGGAGAGGACACTGCCAAGAAAATGCTTGGAGCGAAAGCCCAGGTATTAAGGGGGTGTGGTTAGACGACACCCTCCTCTTTCCCCCACTTATTCACATCACCTAAAAGGTGTGAGTCCCTGACAGGGGACCCTCAAACGGGTCCCGGGGTGAAATCGGTTTGTTTGGACCCTCTCTCTCATATGATGCCAAGGTGCAGAAAATTAAAGTGCGTACGAAAGTAAACAAACAAAGTAATAAAGCCATAAATAAACATTTTCCGAGTTAAGCCCTCTTCCTTAAAGTTAAACAAGTTAAAATTAAGAGTTTGTCCCCAGCGGAGTCGCCATTCTATGAGCCTCGATTTTTGAACCCTATCCTATGTTGATTCAGGTTAATAGGATCTAGTCGGATTCTAGGTCCACTTATAACCTAAGCTTAATAACTATGTCATATATCCCTAGTTATTAAATCATAGTTAGCTCATTGAGCCTTGGAACCTATTATGAGTCACCACCTAATTTTGACCTAGGGTAAATTAGGAAAGAGGTTCGGGTTCGGGGGCTTGATATTCGACTTATTTAGGGTTTAAATTACTTTCACTACCCTAAGATGTCGTTTTTCCTCTACTTAGTTTAATTACGGCTTATTACGAGTCGTTTTAACCTAAGTGCGCGCTTATGATTTGTTTGTATTTTTAACATTTTTTGACAGAAAATTAAATGAAATTAAAACTGCCTAACCTAGGGTTTCGGAGGCAGAATTAGGTCAAATTTTAATTATGTCCGTAGCCATGGACCTAATGTCCGAGACCACAGACCCCAATTTAATTACATGATTACGAAAACAAAACTAATATAAAAACGTAAACTTGAAAGTCCGGGGCCACGGACAGGGCGTCCGTGGGCCCGGACATGCACCGTTAAAAACCCTAAAGTTTGAAAAATCAATAAATAAAAAATTCCGCCACCGTTCGGGGGCATCCGGGCTTATGGACAGGGCATCCGGGACCCCGGACATAGCGTCTGTGGGTGCGGACCGCCCTCGGACGGCGGTGTTTGAGCGGTTCCCGACAGTGTTTTTGGCTCAAAATTTATGTACTTGTAGCCTGAAAAATGTACACGATGTTAGTGATTAAAAGTTTTCAGTTTGAAGTCGAATAACACACGAAACTTAGCAAACAAGTAACAAGGCAGTAGCTAAAACAATTTGCAATACAGAGGCCGAGAAGAGTTGGTTTGAACCCAAATTTTGAAATAAGACTGAGAAAGTCGTAAGGAGTTAGGAAAGTGGAATTCCTACTTGTTTTACCTTCAGATTTACAATGATTCTACACGTCGAGATTCGTCGAGTGCTCCGTTGATGGCAGATCCGAAAGGACTTCGAACCAAGCTTCTGGTTGTTGGTTGTTCTTGCTGTTCTTCACGTTTTGGTGTTTTTTTATAGGGTTGTGATAATTGTTGATGCTTTGGGAGTTGGAAAACAAGTTTAGATGGTGATTTCGGGGGAATTTCGGTATGATTTTTGTGGTTGGTGTTGAAAAATGTGAGAGAGAGAGAGAGGAGAGGCAATGATTTATGACTTCCTAGGGTTCTTGAGATTGTGAGATTCTCATTTTATCCATGGACTTGCTCCTTTTTATAGACTTTCTTAAAGATAAGAAAGTAAAAGTGAGATTTTATGGAATTTTAATTAAGTGACTTCCCAAAGGAATCTTGCTGTGAAATTTTAGCCACGTGTTAAGGATGGAAATTATAATTTTTTTGAAGTGGAATCGGATTTTGTAAATGTTGGAATATTTTTAAATTCAATTTCTTGTCAGATTCAATCAGAAATTGCTATAAAATTATTGGAAATTCGAAAAATCAAAATTCCAACTCCATTATGCTTAAAATGTCATCCTCTATCATGGATTAAAATTTCAAAGCATTTCAAGTTGATTTGAGCATCTTTTAGGAGATAGAAAGCCTATAGAAGGTCTTAGGGGCCTTAAAAATTACAAAAATGCCCCTAACGATGACGAAGCTGCTCCCGATGTCCCGGAATGCGTCGATCGAGCCGGGATCCCCCATGACTTGATTGAAGTGCCTCTCATAACACCAAAGCCTTATAAACCCAAACCAGGGGGGTCAAAATTTGGGGTATAACAAGTAGGGAGTGGCAATAAGTCCCCTTGGTAATCTAGAAGTTATCCCAACACCCTAGTTGGTGGGCAGAGGCAATAAGTCCCCATAGTATACCAACCAGGAGCATTGGAACGGGTTTCGGTCCCCAGAAGCATCCGAGCATCATCAGCATATCGTATCATCTTCTTTTGCATGACATCTAAATTTGCATTACAGGTTCCCGACACCTTAGAATGTTCAACATACTTTATTTCACTTTAGGTAGTCAACGCCTTAGAATAGCTTGACATCATTTCATTCATTATAGGTAGTCAACGCCTTAGAATAGCTTGACTTCATTTCATTCATTATAGGTAGTCAACGCCTTAGAATACTTGACATCATTTCATTCATTATAGGTACTCAACGTCTTAGAATAGCTTGACATCATTTCATTCATTATAGGTAGTCAACGCCTTAGAATAGCTTGGCATCATTTTCATCATTTTCAGGTAGTCAACGCCTTAGAATAGCTTGACATCATTTCACCATTTTTAGGTAGTCTACACCTTAGTGCTTGACATCATTTTCATCACTTTAGGTAGTCAGCGCCTTAGAATAGCTTGACATCATTTTCATCACTTTAGGTAGTCAGCGCCTTAGAATAGCTCGACAACATATCATCATTTCAGGTAGTTGGCGCCTTCGAATAGTTCAACAACATCTCCTTCTCCTGTAGCTAGTCAGCGCTTTCGAATAGCTCGACACAACCCACTAGATTTCAAACAGCATACGAGGTCTTTTAGGATCCAAAATTTTTAGGGTATTACTCAAGCATCAACTAGTATTTTTATCTTCATTACAAAGCCAAGTTGATGGGGGGCAATCTGTTATACCCAAAATTTTAACCCCCTTGGAATAGTCTCTAAAGCATACGTGTTACAAATGGCAAACGGTCAAAAAGCACCAAGGCGGGATTTTCCAAGGACATTTTTGGGATTTTCTATTTTCATATGACTTGTTCATTATCTCCAAACACTTCCAAATATCATAGTCATTATGAAAGGTATTTCATGATTTTTTGATAATATTTATTCTGGAAATTTAGCTTTTAATTCATATTATATGCTAATTTTTTTAATAATTAACACATGAAATAGCCTCAAAATTGAAATAAAAAAGGTTTCCAAAAATTAAAATAAAATTGTCACATGGTTAGCATGACTACATACAGTCATAAACCTGAAATTATCTTATTTGGAACCTTAGCCCAAAATTTAAAAGAAAATTCAATCATTTTTGCAATTTTCTCTCTCCTCCTCTGGAAAATACCGAAATCAAATCAAAATGTTATGAAGTTTTAATACAAGATATAGGATGATTTTTGGAGACTAATTCAATTGGAATTTCATTATTTCGACTTTATAATAATAAGTTATGAATTATGGGAGATTCCAGATTGTGAGATTTTTATCCAATCAGTTATTTTATCAAAATAACCCGATTCCAACTCTCCAAATTCTTAAAAATCATCCTTTACCTTCAATTAAAATTTCATAATTTTCTCGGCCTGAAGCATATTCTAAAAAATCAGATTCCCTTAGAGCAGAAAATCAGGGTTTTAGATAAAGATCTTGTTCTATCAAAATGGCCTTGCTCTTTCTATAAAAGGACTTTCCAGAAATGACCTAGGGAAGAGGAGAACATTCCCAAAAGTCAGAAGAGGCAGCCGTCAAGCATCTCCCCATGTTTTTACACTTCCAAGCCTCAAATCAATACCGCAACCCTGCTGAAATCACCCCGAAACCACTGAAAACACAATATTTCTTTCCCCATCAGACTTCCAAACATAAAACCACCTGAAACACAGAAGCAAAAACTTCCTTAGAAACACAAGGAAGAAGGGTCTAGAAGCTTGGGTCGAAGTTGAACCGGATCGGCCACCAACAAAGCTTTCAGAGATTCCCGATGTGAAGGAACAATAAATTTTCAAAATCAAAACAGGTTAAAAACCAAATTCTCTAACCCCCCTGATATCAATACACTTTTGGTTGAAATTTCTAATCGAATTGAATTTTCCTTGCTTCTAAATTAAGGTTTGTTTGTGTTTTTGGCCTTCTAACTTGTTAACTAAGTTTCGTATTAATTTTGACTTCAATCGAATTTATTCAATTACTAACGTGCTTATAATCTTTCAGGCTACGTACCCATAAAATTTAAGCCAAAAACACCACCAGGAACAGCCTCAACGCCGCCGTCTGAGGGCGGTCCACACCCAAGGACGCTATGTCCAGGGTCCCCAATGCCCTGTCCGTAAGCCCGGATGCCCCGGACGGTGGCGGGACAATTTTATTTTCAAAATTTTGGGTTTTTCAATTTATGTCCGGCCTACGGATGCCTTGTCCGTGGCCCCGGACTTTTCAAAATTGTGTTTTCTTATTAATTCGACTTTTCTATTTATTTAGATTAACTAGGGTCCGTGGCTTCGGACGTTAGGTTTGTGGCCACGGACAGAAGCAAAATTTGACCTAATTCTGCCTCCGAACCCCTAGTTTAGGTTATTTCAATTTCACTTTTAATTTTCGTAAAAAAATGTCAAAAAATATAAAAAATTAGAAGTTCCCGCACTTAGGTTAAAATGACTCGTAATAAGCTGTAATTAAACTAAGTAGAGGAAAAATGACTTTGAGGGGTAATGAAAGTAATTGAACCCTAAATAAGTCGAATATCAAGCCCCCAAACCCGAACTCTCCTTTCCTAATTTGATCTAGGTTAAAATTAGGTGGCGACTCATAATAGGTTCTAGTGAGCTAGCTTAGGTTTTAATAATTATGGTTATATGACTTAGTCATTAAACTTAGGTTATAAGTGGACCTAAAACCCATCAGATCCTAATAAACTCGAATCAACCTAGGGTAGGGTTTAAAAATCAAGGCTCACACCTTCCTTCCTAGTTCATTTTAGGTCAAACTAGGTGGCAACATTCTAGCCAATTCCGCCTTTAGGGTATAAGTCCGCGTGGAGCCCGTCGAGTGCAGGTGTAGTGCTCACTAGCATTCATTTTAAGCTTTCTAGGAAAGACAGACGATATAGTAGGTATTCCAGGGACACAAGGATAATAAGTTTTTCACCCTTCACAGAATAACAATTTCTAGGATCTAGACTTTTTAGTCAGATCTATTTAGATAGCCCCCCTCATACCGACAAATCACCCTCCACAAGGGTGTTAGGATATTATCTCTTTAGGCTTAAATTTCTTCCTAATTTCATAAATTATCTCTTTATTTTTCTTAAATTATTTCCTTTTTTCCTCTACTTTTCTTGTATAAGGCGACCATATTTGTAATGGTGCAATTCAACTTTCTGATTAACATATAAAAACCTTATTACATCTCTCTCACCTTCTCGTCATTCTCTCTTCTTCTAGGTCCTTATGATTTTCTCTCACTTGATCAATCTACATTTACAAGATTATCAAAATATGGCTTTTGCCAACTTTAATTTGCTATTACGTAACACCCTATTTATATCATCAGCTTGCACATCATTTATGCTTTTTTTTTACAAAGTTTGTTTTGGACATCACGTAAGTGGACGAAAAATTGAAGTTCTGATTATTCACTGAAACGAGAAGATCACTCATCTCCTTCACAAATACGTTGCTTTGTCGTTTTCAAACAGCACCTCTACTTGAAACTGCACCCGACAAAAATAACCCGAACCCTAAAAACTGACCCGACCTAAGCCGATCCAAACCTGATTTTTAACTGAATGACGTGGCCCAAAAATCTAAACTGACACGAACCGAAACCGAAACAAACCGTAGTTTGGTTCAACCTGAACTCACCCGAACCAAACTCACCCGAACAAAATTCACTAGATCCAAATTAACTTGAACAGAGTTTATAACACCCTTGATTTTGCCTCAAAAGAAGGAGCACGTCGATACAGATCTAACACCATAAACGGCTTCGAAAACGGACTTCAAACGAATCCTAAAACTGAAAAGAAGCCTTGTCCAAACTTGTGTCCGGACATTGACATTCGGACACAAGTCGAGAGTTTGAAAACCAGAAAGTAAAAGCGTCCGAACTTGTGTTTGAACATTGATGTTTGGACACAAGTCAAGAGTCGAAACGTATAGACGTTTGAACATGTGTCCGAACATGTAAGTTCGGACACAAGTTCCGAAAAAAATCCATTCGTGGTCCGAATGTGTAAGTTCGGACATACGCCGAGACTTACATTTTAGACCCATCCTCGCATGCTGTAACTTTTGATAGATGTTTAGAGACACTCAAATGCTGAAAAAGAAAACACTTTTCGGGCCTGTCCAAACATGGATGTTCGGACAAACGTTAGGACAGGTCCAGATTTGAGTTAGAAAAATACATAATGGCTATAAAATAGATATCAATAAGTAGCAAAGGGTCTTTGTGGAGGGTGATTTTTCGGTATGCGGGGGGGGGGGGGGGGGATATCTAAATGGTTATGACTGAAAAGCCTAGATCATAGAAATTGCCATTCTATGGAGGGTGAAAACTAGTTATTCTGGCATCCCTCAAATACCTACTTTATCGTCTTTCTTTCCCAGAAAGCATAAGGGGAGTGCAAGTGTGCACTACACCCGCTCTTGATGGGCTCCACACGGACTTTTGCCCTAAAGGCGGAAATTCACTAGAGTCGCTGCTAACAGGAAAATTGTAGGGAAAACTATATATAAAAAGGAATAAAATAATAAACTAATCCTACAACTCTGCTAAGGGTAGCAAATTTCCTGGTCGGAGTATAGTGTAAATATATTACGACCGAGAGTATCGAACCCAAGGGACTTATAGAAAACTAGTCCTAATCCTGGTAATTACCTATTTTATAATAAAGGGGGAATGTGAAATATTGTCTAACCCTAATTAAAACTAACTAAACTAAGTGGTATTTACAAGGAAATTATTCTTGATCCTGGGCTTAAAACCATCTAAGTATCAATATGAACTCGAAACATAAATACAAGCCTTCGAATTAACCAACAATTGAATGCGTCGGGTGTCCTGCCGGATACCAGATGCACGGCATATTCAAAGACGTTGAATATGCTAGACATTGGCCACCCGGTAGTGCAAGATCCGGCATAGTCAATATGCGTATTCTAATTCCAGTTTTCTAAAAAGAAAAAACAAAAAGGACTCACTACCTATTAACAAATCGAGCATATGTCATGCCACGAAATGAACAAGGTAATGGGAAAAAATGGGGTAATTCTCACTCTTACTATGAACTCTTAATTTATAAGAAGGAGTAGGAAGAAGATCATTAAGAGAGTCTAACTATTCTACTTTTGGATTTATCCTCCTCAAGTAAAATTTGCATAAAGAGAATAAGAGATCAACCGATTCTCTTGCAATAAGAACCTTACTCTTAATAAACTTGAAATTATATTAAGAAGAACACATTGTTTTACAAAGAGAGTTTCATTCCCTAACCAAAGAACTAACAAGGAATTCCTACTCCACCATCCACACAAATCAAGAGAGAGAATACACATGAGATAAGAAAATTGGATGTAGCCTTAACCCGCCATGGATTTCTTCTCATCGCGAGGAAAGTTGCATAGAACTTCCTTGGACACCAACACCTTGGAGGATTGCGGAAATGGAGATGTGAATGGAGTGTATAGGGTTGTTGAAGTGTGTCAAATGATGTAGGTTCTCTGTCTATTTACAGAGCTCAAATCTTTGATATGCCGGGTTCCATGCCGGGTAAAAGTCATCCGGCACCATATTAAAAATGTGTGTAACTGTCAACGGTTGAAACGGTCAAATCCAGCGAAACGCTGCATGTGCCGGACAGGGTATGTCCGACACTATACCCGACATCAACATATGTCACAAGGAAAATAACTTCTAACTGTTGACGAAGAGGAACGACTCTTGACTTGTGCCGGCTAGGTCGTACCCGGCACCATGTCCGGCTAGGTCGTACCCGGCACCATGTCCGGCATTACATTGTTTTGCTCTGCCCCTGCCGTGTATGAACTATCCGGTACCATATCCGGCAGTACTTCATTCTTTGGTTAGAAATTTATTCCTAACATAGAGAATACACAAAACATAATCCTGAACATACATAATAGAATTTACGCATAAAATAATATAAATACTAACTATTTAACCTTATTTATGATAATATACTTATAAATCTAGTACATAAAATATGATAAGTCTGCGGCTTATCAGTCGCCATCTATTTTGACCTATGATAACTAGGAAGGAAAACCGAGTTCTAAGAACCATTAATTGACTCTGAGATTGTTGCATATGGATAGGACTTATCTGGTCATTTAAGAGATTCTGTGTTGGGTTCGCACTGGTTACACCCCTTAGAAGTGGCAACGACCATGACTTCGGATTGGTGCCTAAGGAAACCTCGATCTCCAATTGTCGGGATTGCCTTCTTTCAAAACCTTTTAGAGAGATTTATTTCAAAGGGCCACAAGGATAAGATTAGGATAAGAAGAAGAGAGAGTGAGTAGAGAGTGGATGAGCGAGTGAGTTTTTCTGCTAAACTAGCACAAAGCAGAGAAATTGGTAAATTCGGATGAGTATAGAATGAAAGATTGGGTTATTCAGATGTTGGAGAAAGGATTAAGATTGGGAGTCTGATGGTTTGAATTTTGTGAGGGCCAAAGAAGGTTTGAGTGTTTTGAGAGATATGAGAGTCACCTGGATGGGGGGAAAATAGTTTTTTCTTTAGAATGGGGTTGCACCCTAGATGAGTTGCCTACGTACTCAACTCCCTATTGAGATCAGACCTTACATAGTTCACGACCTCTGGGTTTTGAAAGTTTTGGGGTTTAGAAGAAATTAGGGTTTTGACCTTTGGGGTCTTTGAAGGGTCAAAGAGGTTTTTGGTCATTTTGTGAGGTTTAACAAATTGTCAGGTTCATTTTAAAGTTTAAGGTGCAAAAATTCTGTGAGATACTCAGGTCTGTGAGACATTTAAAATGTCAAGATGGCGGAGTCTTTGAGACGCTCGGGTCCGTAGGACAATCAAGGCTTGAAAGGGTTATGAAGTTTGAGGGTGTTCGGGTTTGAGAAGCTGAGGGTTTTTTAGGTTTTTGAGTTTGCTAAGTCTATTGAAATATTCGAGTTTGTTGCGTTGTTAAGACATTCGAGTCTATTGAGCTGTTGAGACGTTCGAGTATGTTGAGCTGATCGAGTATGTTGACTTGTTGAGACGTTTGAGTCTGTTGAGCTGTTGAGACGTTCGAGTCTGTTGAGCTGTTAAGACATTCGAGTCAGTTGAGCTGTTGAAAACGTTAGAGAGATTCGAGATGCTAGAGTTCTCCGGAGTTTGGAGTTTCAGGGAGTTTGAAGTTTTAAGAAATTTGAGATTTATGATGTTTGGAATTATTTAGGATTGAAATGAAATTGAATTGAATTGGGTTAAGACAGAATTTTGATTGAATTGGATTGCAATTGAGATTGAATCTAATTGAATTAAGAATTGAACAGAATTGAAATTGAATTCGAGTCGAATTAAGAAGTGAATTGAAATCAGACTGAAATTGAATTGATTTTGGATTGGAATTGGATTAAATTTGAGATGGGATTGAATCGGTTTTTGGATTGATTTTGAATTGAAAATGAATTGAGGTTGAATTGTGTGCCAAATTTGAAGTAATGGACCAGGTTTGGGCCTCAAAAAAGTGGGCCTGGAATGGGCTTTGAAATTGGGCCAAATTTGAGCCTTGAAATGTGGACCGGGCTTGGCCTTGGAAAAGTGGACTGAAATGGGCCTTAGACAATCGGGCCGAAGTGGGCCTAAGAATTGGGTTATAATGGGCCTTGGAAATTTGGCCGAAGTGGGCCTTGAAATGTGGGCCAGAATCGGGCCTTGATTGAATTTGATTGTTGGGCCTCAAATTGGATGATTTGAAGTTGAAATTGACATTGAATTGGAATGAATTTTGAATTGTGCATGAAGAGTGAGTATGAGAGGGATTGATTTGGAATTAATTTGAAGAGTGTATGAAGAATAAGTATGAGAGGGATTAATTTTGAAGGGTGTTTGATGGGTGAGCATGAGAGATTGATTTGAAGGGTGTTTGATGGGTGTGCATGAAAGATTGATTTCAAGAGTCTCAGATAAGAGAGCATGAGAGAGATTGATTTGAAAGGTGTTTGATGAGAGAATATGAGAGAGATTGATTTTGAAGGGTGTTAGATAAGAGAACATGAGAGAGATTGATTTGAAGGGTGTTAGATAAGAGAGCATGAAAGAGATTGGTTTGAAAGGTATTTGATGAGAGAATATGAGAGAGATTGATTTTGAAGGGTGTTTGATGTTGGTATATGGGAGGGATTAGATTTAAAGAATGTATGAAAGTGTTTAATGTTACAGTATGAGAACAATTGGTTTTGAAGAGAATGTGACTTTTTTATGTCTTAGATCTTGATAATGAAGGATGATTTGGGAATGTTATAAAAGAAGGGCATTCCCCACCGACCAGACTCTACGGCCCGTTTAAGTGAGGAACATCCTTGAACCTAGAAGCTTCTCTAAACTGGACTCGATGTGTCCAGAAATATGTGGGCAAACCTAAAGGCTATTTTTTGGCCACCTGTGCTAAGCCAATCTTTAAATTTATAAGATGAAACTGACAAATAAAAACGTCCAATGTATAATAGGACCAAACATGTATAAACTATCATTCAAGAATATGTTCAAAAGATAGACAACATAAAAATAATCAAGCCGACAAATACACAAAATTATGAAATCCAGGACTATAATAAGTAGCACAACAATTAGACAAATTACAAGTCATGATAAGAATTAAAGTTCTGAATTAATGAGAGCTGCTTTGGGGGGTCGTAGTCGTATCGACGCCGCCTCACTCAAGTTGAAGGGGATCCGAAGAGATACACCAACCGTTTTTCATGTTGTAGGGAGAGCCTCGGTAGTCCTAGCCAAGGTTCAGCTCCTTAATCCCCGAGCAGTTTTCCATTCCTCAATCCATCATGTACATATCGTGGAACAAAGACAAAGAAACATGAGATTAATTAGTAATGAAATGTAGGAGGGTGGGGGGTGTGTAATGGGATCATACGACCCCTCTCAATGGGAGGAAAGGGGGCAATCTAATCATCTCCCACACCCCAACCTTGAACATAGAAAAGAGTTTCAAGCTACCAACAAATGCTAAGAATTATAAGATAAATCATACATTGGGGTTGCTAAATTAATTCGTCATCTTAGATTATGAATCAAGTCGGAGTGTAGTATCAAAGAGGTAAAGTTGTGGATCATGTGATCATACCTAGAAGGGTTTATATCATTTCTTTCTAAGATGAAAAATTAATAAGGACCATCCAATCAATGAGTGATTTATGTAGAATTTATAGCATTCGGGTAACTATTACTCAGTTCATGTTCTTATCTAATGTGCAAGGGAACAAGTTATGCTGGTCTCCAACTTAATTTCCAAACTAGATCAATGTGCAAGGAGCAATTAAATATCTGATGTGATTGAATCATAGTAAAGATGGGAATATAGAATTTCCAAACCCATAAGGCATTAGACCCAAAGTCCACAAGCAAGGTAAACTTGCAAAGCTTAAGGTCTTTTCAAAATAGCCCACATGTGCGAGTCCCAGCTCAAAGCCGATTGATTGCATTTGTAACTCGGTTCAAACATGAAGCCAAAGGTAGTAGGCAAAATGAATTAGCCAAATACCATGAAAGGGTCCAAATTATGTACCACAAGCAACATGATTAGCTATGCCAGGAGCAATGTTGAAACAAGGAACAATTAGCAATATGATATCCAAACTAACATGGAGCGCTAACAATATTCTCGCCAATATTTTTCCAAACCGAAAAGGTAGATACCAAACCATGTTGCTCCATCATATTAATCCTGACCACAACATCAATTCGGGGCCAACATGTACAAGGCTGAGCCAAGTCTAACAGATTAAGAGAAATACAGTAGTCATAAAAGTCTCACATTGAGCATCGTATACAGACAATCGAATCTCAAGCTCAACAAAGTATTAGCAGTGCCAACGAGCATAAACAAGTGCAGGCTGATTTATATTTCAAAGTCAGTAGAGGACTTTTAACCCTGAGCATAAACCAATAAGCATTACATACTCAGTAAACCAGGGACGAGCAGGCGTGGTCTTCAAGTACCCAATGGCCGGAAAAGGGATTGAGACCCGGAGTTCATAATTTCAATTCAAATAAACCAAACCTGAAGCAAACAAGCTTTCTCTCTTTTCCAGCTTTCAAGGGTCCAAATTAAACATATTTCACGAAACTTATACAAATCTCAAGTAAGATGAATCAAGTGATACCCATCATCAAACGTAAAAAATGAGAGCAGGATATTAGGACATTCGAACCCAACAAATTATCAAAAAGAAGAACGATTCATGGCTTAGAAATACCAACCACCAATAGACAAGTCAATCGTGATCTGGAAAATGCTAAATGGAGGAGGTAGCCGACGAAGGAACCGGAATGGCATCCCTTCAAAATCATGGGAGGCCGGCAATGCATTTCTTAAAGGCTGGAGAAGGAATAACTGAAAGGCGCCATCAATGACGTCTCACAGAGAGAGACAGCGAAGAGAATGGGGATTAGCCAATGACTCGTGGTTACGCTGACGAATACTGAGCACAAATGTGATAAAGACCACTGGATTTTCAGCAGTGAAGGTTTTCGATTGAGGGAGCAGGACTCGACTGAGGAAGAGAGCAAGGGGTCGGCTACTGTTCTATCTTTTTATTGGGGTTTATTATTTGTGTTGTATTTATAGGCAATGGATGGGGTTATGGTTAAGAAAAAACAAGCATCAAAATGTACATAATGCAGGATTCAAATTTGAGTTCTCACACACCTCTGCAATAGCGGGTAACCAGTTATGCCAATTACTGAACTTGATATTTTAATGTGAGAAGAAAAACTAGGTCTAATCTTAAACTGAGTGAATTCTACAAAAGGCAAATGTTATAAATGAAATGCGGAATAAGGCGAAAGAGGGACATAAGGTAATGGATTGTTTTCTCTTTGGAACACATGAAATAATGAAATGGTGGTGAAAGAATATGTGAATAAAAATATTTATAACAATAATAATAGCAAAAGGATAATAAAATAAAATAAAAAGAAGTACATAAAATGATAGAAATGACTCAAAAATAATAGTAATGATAACGACAAAATAAAACAAGTACTTATAAAGAAAATACAAGTAAAAGTATTATGAAATGTAATGAGATAAAATAAACATTAACTAAAATAGCATGAACCAAAATAAAATGAATAGGCAAATAAAATAAGTGAATAATACAGAACTGACTAACATTAAATGAATAAAAATAATATGGTAAAATAAGTAAATAATGAAATGGGACGGGGTTGAAAACAAATGCTTTAAAAATTGATATAAAAAGTTTGTCAGAAAATGACAGCTTTATTTTGGTATGCAGATGAATAAGTTTTGAAAAGACAGGTAAAGACCCTCTTATTTTATTTATTTGTCGGAATTTTGGTTTATGGGGTGAAAATTTTTGGTGCCTACACATGGCTCCTCTTGATTCAATTTTGCAAACCCTTGCATAATTGGATCAAGTTGAGAGGGCGCCAAAAATTCTCTTTATGACTTTGTGGTTGCACCGGGATGTGACCGTGAGTGCATGAATGCGACGAGAAATGACATGAATTACATGATATTCAATGCAGAGACTTAGGACGAGCTCGACTAGACCTTGATGTCTAGCTCTATGACTTATGACGAGCTAATCCAATAGAGAGTACGAGGACTTATGACGAGCCTCAGTTATACCTCTTGACATCTGACCCTAGGACTTATGACGAGCCTAGAATACTAACAATAGGGCTAGTTTGGGCGCACGAGGTCTTAGGAGTGCTTCAACTAGACCTCTTGACATCTAGCTATAGGACTTATGACGAGCCTATAATACTTTAAAGGAGTTGTACGAAACTCATTGTAGTGAATAGTGGGTTTTGAATTGAAATATCTTGCACTAGTAGCGTAATAGCTGCCTAGTGAAGGAAAAATGGCAGGACCGCAGTAGTAGCATAATAGTTGTCTAGCGGGTAATGAAGTGAATGATCTCGCACTAGTAGCGTAATAGCAGCCTAGAGGAGGGAAAATTGGGACCACACTAGTAGTGTAATAGCTGCCTAGCGGGTTATGAAGTGAACGATCTCGCACTAGTAGCGTAATAACTGCCTAGTGGAGGAAAATATTGGGACCGCGCAGTAGTAGTGTAATAGCTGCCTAGCGGGTTATGAAGTGAACGATCTCGCACTAGTAGCGTAATAGATGCCTAGTGGAGGAAAAGATTGGGACCGAACTAGTAGCATAATAGCTGCCTAGCGGGTTAGGTAGTGAACGATCGCACACTAGTAGCATAATAGCTGCCTAGTGGAGGAAAAACAGCGGGACCGCACTAGTAGCGTAATAGCTGCCCAGCGGGTTATGAAGTGAACGATCTTGCACTAGTAGCGTAATAGCTGCCTAGTGAAGGAAAATGGTGGGATCACACTAGTAGCGTAATAGCTGCCTAGCGGGTTATGAAGTGAACAATCTTGCACTAGTAGCGTAATAGCTGCCTAGTGAAGGAAAAATGCGACCGCACTAGTAACACAATAGCTGCCTAGTGGGTGTGAACGAAAAAATCTTGTACTAGTAGCGCAATAGCTGCCTAGTGAAGAAGAAAAAAAAATGTGACCGCACTAGTAGCGTAATAGCTGCCTAGCGGGTGTGAAACGAAAATGGGATCGCACTAGTAGCGTAATAGCTGCCTAGTGGGTGTAAAACGAAAATACGACTGCACTAGTAGCGTAATAGCTGCCTAGCGGGTGTAAAATAAAAATGTGACCACACTAGTAGCGTAATAGCTGCCTAGCGGGTGTAAAAACAAAAAAGCGACCGCACTAATAGCGCAATAGCTGCCTAGTGGGTGTAAAACAAAAATGGGACCGCACTAGTAGCGGAATAGCCGCCTAGCGGGTGTAAAACAAAAATGGGACCACACTGGTAGCGGAATAGCTGCCTAGCGAGTGTAAAACGAAAATGTGACCGCACTGGTAGCGCAATAGCTGCCTAGCGCGTTTAAAACGAAAGAGGCGAATTGAATAGTAAATAGTTTTGTGAGTGAAGGGCCACCTGAGTAGAATGAAGATTATACTTCAAACTTGAGTGAAATAATTAATCGAATGATGTGAATGATTTTTTATGGCACCCTTGAAAGGAAATGAGATATGATGTGGTTAACAAAATGCATTAATTGAATCAAACCCTCTGTTTGAGGATGTAGATTTTTATGTGAGCTAATGGCTCCAAAGTTGCTTCAAAGCTTCAGGATGGCTCCGGCATGGCTTCAAGGATCTGAGATGGCTCCAGCATGCATTGATTCTCCAGTGTTACCAATGATCTCGGGGTTACGTTAACTTCTCCGGCATGCACTGATGGCTCCGGTGTGACCAATGATCTCGGGTTACGTTGATGGCTCCGGCATGCACTGATGGCTCCGGTGTGACCAATGGTCACAGGGTTACGTTGATGGCTCCGGCATGCACTGATGGCTCCGGTGTACACTGATGGCTTGAGAGTGACCAATGGTCTCGGGTGGTTGGTGTGTTTTTAATGGGAAGTGATCATTTTGGGTGGATGGTGGGTCTTGATGTGAATGAAATGCTTCGATGTGGTGGGTAGATTTGGTTGAAATTTTTTGAAGTAGTTTTGTAACACCCCAACCGCTAATCCTTCCATTATCCTCTAATCGTCCCAAACTTACTTCTACACGCAGCGGATACATACATACTCCGACGGGTGATACAATGCCGTTAGCCATTCCAAGACTAACAAGGCTACTACTACTTACATTATCGGTCTGAAGATTAGAATATACCGATTAACAAATACTTACATTACAATTCCGAATACTTACTTACACAGTGATTACCGAGTATCCAAAATATATGCATTACATTCCAAGTCTACAACTCTATTCCAAAAATTATGAGTTTACACAACTACTCATTCATACTAAAGTTCACAATTCATTTCTAAAAAGGGTGTACCACATGGTACACCGGCTATTCAAAAAGGCATCAAGCAGTGTACAAGTCGGTACACCATTCAAATCTACTAACTACTCAAAAGGGGATTCATCCCGGTCCTTACTCGACCTTCAAGCCTCACGGGTACCTGTAAAATAAAAACAGTGCCCCAAGGGGCTCAGCTAAACGTTGCATATGAAATCCGCATACCCCGCGTACTAGCGAGGGTACGCCGACTATTTAGTCGAATACATGCGGTTCATTTCATTCATATATACATACATGCTTTTGTACACAATATTACTATACACCACAAAGCATACATACATTCATTTCAATACATACAAGGAAGACATTACAAGTCAACCATTCACACTTACCGTTACGGAGATACACTTCTCCAGTACATACACAATGCTTGTTGGCTTCCTTACACACCCGGGTTAATCGGGTGTACATTACTCTTTTACTCAAGGTCAATGACTTACACCAGCCAAGATCATTACTCATACAATACTTTACTTACTTACTTACTACTCAGTCAAGTCGGTATGACCTCCAGGCAGGGACTACTATATCCCATCACCGGGCTTTAGGGTGGCTCACTAATCTAGGATGCTACCCATTTAAGGGGTTTGGTCCATGGAAAATATTAAGGCCATGATTCGGATCCACCTCTTGTGTTTCCTTATCCTCACGCGTGGCCGAAACTATATCGGACTTCTACTCATTCCATTTTACTCATTACTCATGTTAGAAGTTAGGTGGTTAGGAATTAGTAGAAGTCATTACTTCCATACCAATGGTTGATACACTACACAAGTACACTACAAGGTACACATACACTTCATTCTCATCCATTCATTTCATGAATTATACAAACTGAGAGTTCAAGCCATTATAACAAGAGCAATATATACAAGCACACTTAAGTGCATTAAACTCTGATTCGTGCATTATCTTATTTAGGTGATCAAGTAAGCACACAAATCAGAGTAACCAAGTTAGGATACAAGGCATGAGGAAATCATACCGTTCACTGTCGTACTCGAACTACGATTTCCTTCGGGGTTCATCTATCCAAGTCCTATACATACATAAAGTTGTATAATCAATAATCTATTATTGACCCAACTCATTCCTTCATTAATACTTCTATTGTACACTTACTAGTTCTTTACATTCCATACTTGATTTAAGAATCATTCTTTACTCATTACTTCTTTGACTTACTTTCTTACTTATGTACTTACTCTCTTACCATTTTTATTCCATTAATGGTGTGTTACCAAGCCCCCATATACATATATATACATATACATATATACAAATATGATCACCATTTTTTTTGAGGCCCGACCGACCCATGTGTGACCCAACCGACCCAAAACCCTTTGGTTCGGTCGAAGTCAGAAAGAATTCGGCTCCTGGAATTTGTCTAGACCGACCCACGACCGACCCAACCTCCTGGTCGGTCGAAGTCAGAAACTTCGACTTCAGAAATTCTTGCTCGACCGACCCACGACCGACTCACCCGTCTTGGTCGGTCGAAGTCAGTAAGTTTACGATTAAGTAGTTTTAGCCCCGACCGACCCACGACCGACTCAACCCTCTGGGTCGGTCGAGGTCAGAACTATCCTGCTGAATTTGTTTCAACTTCATTCTCTTACCCATTTCTTCCCTAATCTTTCTACATACATCCTCACATGTTTTAGCACTAGTTAGACCTCCTAAAATATGTTAGTTCATCCATTAAACTGATTACTAAATTCACTTCTCATTCTTATATTGATTTACACAATTTCCTCATTTTCATTCCAGTACTCATAGCAGTTTTTGCTCTTCTTATGCTACAGACTTTTAAACCTACTTCTACCCTTCAATACCGTCTCAACTAATGCCACTCCTGGCATCCTCATAGCATAACTCTACATCCTAGTTCTCCCGACTACTTAACTCCTTTCCAAATCTGTTTCTAAGGTGGTTAATCACTCACACAAATACCAATACACACATAGTTGTTGTCTAGGTTATTCCCTCTCCTTAAAACTTAAGTCTTCTCATTCCTAAATAAAATTTGACAGAGTTTCCCCTATATTTTTAACTTTTCCAACACATTGTTTCAGCTCACAATTCATTCACAATTCCCATATCAATCCAAGCACTAATCAACACATAAATTTCCTACACATACATATTAACTTCCCAAGGTTCTCCCAAGCTTTTAAATATCCTTTACAAGTTTCAAAACTGTTACATTTTCTTCTCCATTATACTACTGCTACATGGTTCCTACTCAAACTACATACTTTACTCATTTTTAAGTACTTAAAAACTGTTACAATACAATACCTAAAACCAACTCAAAGTAAAAGCATTTACCTTGTTATTTTAGTTTCTCCTTTCCTTCCTTCCTTTCTTTCTTGTTCTTGTTCTCAACCAACCGGTTCCAACGGAGTTCACACTCCAATGCAGCTACAGGCCCATACATACACAATACTAACTTAGCATTTCACCCTTAAACTAGTCTAGGGTTTACATATTTGTTTAATGTTTGAGATGAAGTATTACCTTCCAATGGGTAGATGAAGCTTTGGACAGCAACCGAGGCAAAATTTCTAGCCCAAAGGAGAAGCCAAAATCTGCTGGAACACAAGGGACATGGAGTTCAAAATCTGGTAATTTTATAATGCCAATGAGAGCTAGAAATGATGGATTTTTAAACTTCTTTTAACCTCTAAGCACCAAGGTGAAGGAGGAGCTTCAAATGGTGGACTCAAACCTTCAAATGGCTTCCAGCCATGGAAATGGAAATGGAGTTTTTGGATTTTTGAAAGGAGGAAGATGTTCTCCTTGGCAAGGGGGATTCAATGGTGTAATGTTTATTGCATTTGGGGGAGTTTTAAGCCTTCAACAAGAGGAGAGAAGGAGAGGGCTGAATGGGGGTTACAAAATCGACATTGATGGCTCAATGGGGAAGAACAGAAATCAAAGAGAGGAGGGAAACCGAGAGATAAAGGGGGAATGGGAGAGAGAGGCTTATTTTTTCCTTTTTCCTTTTTCCTTTTTACTTTACTCCTTTGTCCTTTTGTTATTAAAGACAAATAAAGAAGGGAATTAAGAGAGGAGGGCGTGAGTGAGCCGGCCCCATGCCTGCACACACACAAATTTTTGCTTTTTATTTACAAAAGTGGACACATTAGTTTTGCTTTATTACAGTTTACACCCCACAACTTCTCGTTTTTACAGTTTTTACTAACCGGGACCTGTTTTCCGAAATTTTCTCGTTTGCTTAATTTTATTGGTTCTAAACCTCATTAGTGTTTATTAATGACTATTTGGTTGACCAAAATTATTATGACCATATTTGACCAGCTTAAAGTCGCTTTTTCCGGTTTCCTCGAAAAATGCGCTTTAAGGTTCGTTTGTGCTTTTAATCCATTTTAAGGATCTGTTTTCTTCGGGATTTATTCCCTCATGTTTATTTAGGTGTAATTAAGCCTCTAAAATATTTATTAGCCTAATTAATCACTATTTTTAATTACGGGGTATTTCAATCTACCCCCTTAAGGAACTTTGCCCTCAAAGTTGCTCAAGGTTTACGGTTTACTATCTCTACTCATTTGGCAACCCAATTGCCACAATGCACTTTAATACCACCTTATAAGGTGTTCACAATTCTTACACTACAAGCACATATAGTCCAAATACAATACACAATACGCAATCCAATTCACACATTCCGCAATACACTCCATATTACTATTCATGTCGTATACCGTACAACACAAATGCATTACCCATTATACACATACCATACATGTTGTGCCACATACTGAATACTACTAGCACTACACTGTGCCACAAAATACAATTACCACTACACGTGCCAACAAAATGTACTACAATACATACATGCTATGCAATGCTAACCCGAAGCAATGTAAAAGCAATTGGATCTACCCCCCTTAAAAAGGGGTACGCCCCGTACCCTTCGTACTATACGGATACTAGACAACTAGTCTACAAATAAATTAATGTACTCCGCCTTGATGGCGTCCTCTAATTCCCAAGTTGCTTCCTCGACATCGTGGTTAGACCACAAGACCTTCACCATTCGTACGGATTTATGGCGAGTGTCTCTCGTCTTCGTATCAAGGATTCGTAGTGGAGTCTCGACATATCTCATCGTCGGCTCTAGGGATAGCTGTTCGGGTTCTAATACATGAGAAGGATCGGCTATGTATTTCTTGAGTTGTGATACATGAAAGACATCATGAACACGCCCCAATTCTTCAGCCAATGCTAGTCTATAAGCCACAGCTCCAATCCTCTCGGTAATGGTGTACGGGCCTACAAATTTCGGGCTCAGCTTGCCCTTTTGGCCAAATTGAAAGACACCCTTCATAGGTGAAACACGCAAGAACACTTGGTCACCCACGGTGAACTCAAGGTCGCGTCATCACACATCCGTATAGGATTTCTGTCTATCTTAGGCTGCTTTCATGTTTGCTCTGATTTGCTGAACTTCAGCTTGTACTTGTTCTAGATACTCCGGTCCAATTATGGCTGCTTCGCTTGACTCATCCCAACACAACGGGGTACGGTAGGGTCTACCATACAACGCTTGGAATAGCGACATCTTAATCGAAGCATGATAGCTATTGTTATACGAAAACTCGATAAGATGAAGCTTATCAATCCAGCTCCCCTGGAAGTCTAAGGCACATGCTCTAAGCATGTCCTCGAGTGTTTGGATGGTCCTTTCGGTCTAACTGTCGGTCTGTGGATGGAAGGCGGTGCTAAGCTTCAGCTCAGTACCGAGCGCTTCCCGTGTTGCTCTCCAGTATCTCGAAAGAAATCTGGTGTCACGGTCAGATACTATGGTTTTCGGGACTCCGTGGTGTCGAATGATTTCCTGTCGAATAGCTCCGTGAGCTTCGCCACCTTCCAGGTGTCCTTCATCGATATGAATTGGGCAACCTTGGTGAGGCGATCAACTACTACCCAGATCATGTTGTGTCCTCCTCTGGCAGGTGGGAGTCCAACAACAAAATCCATGGAGATATCGTGGAATTTCCACTCCGGAATTGGCATAGATTGCACCATTCCTCCCGGTCTTCGGTGCTCTAATTTCACCTTCTGGCATGTGAGACACCTCAAAACATACTCAGTCACGTCGGATTTCATTCCTGACCACCAGAAGTACCTCTTCATGTCCTTGTACATTTTGGAGGCTCCCAGATGGACATGCAATGTGGAACAATGTGACTCTCGCAGAATGCGATCCTATAGCTCAGCATTGCATCGGGGGACGCATAATTTGCCATTCAAGCGGATCAGACCATCTTCATGCAATTTAAATTTGTACTTTCGGTTCTTGAAGGTACCCTCTGTGATTTCTGTCTGATCTCTGTGAAGTATGGGTCGCTCAACTGAGCGTCTCGCACCTCGTCAACCAAGCTAGAAGAAGCTAGTAGCGAATGGAGCATGCATGCTCGACGACTCAGGGCGTCGGCTACAACATTTGCCTTCCCTTCTTTATACTGTCGGTCGATGTCGTAATCTGAGAGGAACTCCATCCACCTTCTCTGTCTCAAATTCAATACCTTCTATGTGAATACATACTGTAAGCTTTTGTGGTCGGAGTAGATGGTGATGCTTACCCCATAGAGATAGTGTCGCCATATCTTCAGGACGAAGACAATGGCTCCTAACTCTAGATCATGTGTTGGGTAATTCTCCTCATGCTTTTTCAGCTGGCGAGAGGCGTAGGCTACTACCTTGCTATGCTGCATGAGTACGCATCCCATGCCCTTGCCCGATGCATCACAATACACCTCAAATCCTCCTGTGCCCTCTAGAAGAGTGAGAATTGACGCTGAGGTCAATGAGTCTTTCAAGCTCTAGAAGGATACCTCGCACTCGTCTGTCCACACAAACGGTGCATCTTTCTTCATCAATGACGTCATGAGCTTAGTGACTTTAGAGACGTCCCTTACAAACCTCTGGTAATAACCAGCTAGACCAAGAAAGCTCCGGATGTCGGTAACAGTCTTAGGTCTAGGCCATGATCGTACTGCTTCGATTTTTGATGGATCAACTGAGATTCCCGCGCTCGAGATGACATGATCGAGGAAAGACACCTGATCTAGCCAGAACTCGCATTTGGAGAACTTCGCATACAGGTGGTTCTCGCGTAGTGTCTCAAGTACTCTTCTCAAATGGTTTTCATGCTCTTTTGCTGACTTCAAATATACGAGAATGTCGTCGATGAATACTACTACCGAAGTGTCCAGCTGATCACTGAATAACCGATTCATTAAGTCCATGAATTTGGCTGGTGCGTTAGACAAACCGAATGGCATCACCTTGAATTCGTAGTGGCCATATCTCGTTTGGAATGCTGTTTTCCCAATGTCTTGCTCTTTGATAGCAATTTGGTGATATCTGGATCGGAGGTCAATCTTAGAAAAGACTGAAGCTCCCTTCAACTGATCGAACAGGTCATCGATGTGTGGTAGTGGATACTTGTTCTTTACAGTGACCACATTCAATTCGCGGTAGTCGATGCAAAGTCGGAGGCTACCGTCCTTCTTCTTCACGAAGAAGACCGGTGCTCCCTTGGGTGATACGCTCGGGCGTATAAACCCTTTGTCGAGAAGGTCGCGCAATTACTCCTTAAGTTCGGTCATTTCTGTCGGTGCCATATGGTACGGTGCCCTAGCAATCGGACCAGTACCAGGTACAAGGTCAATCTCAAATTCTACTACTCTCGGGGTGTCATACCGGGTAGTTCATTTGGAAATACGTTAGGAAATTCGGATACAATCGGTACATCGGTATTGAATTTCGGATCTCTCTCCAGATCTTGTACATTGCAAAGATACACATCGTGCCCCTTTCTGAGCTCCTGATACATAGCCATAGCGGATATGACTGTAGTTAAAGGCTCTCTCGGTCTCTGGTGGTAAGATACTGTAACCTAGAAGGACTCTTGAGCAGCAGTTTATGCTCGGCGCAAAGGATTCGTCCCTTGTACCGCTCCAACCAGATCATCCCGACTATTAAGTCGAATCCCAACCCATTAAATTCGATGAAGGAGGTGGGAAATTCTTCGCCTTTGATTCGAATTGTGGCAGTTCGGTAATACTTGGTACATCTTACTCGCTCCTTTTGACGGGAGAGTAACCAAGAAGTTTGGTAGCTCATCTACGTCTAGCCCCAACCTCTTCTTGAAAGATGGCGATACAAAGGTATGAGAGGTGCCGGAGTCGAATAGTACTGAGGCTTCAATGCTGTTTACTGGGAAGGTTCCCGTTAGAATGGTGCTGATTTTGTCGGCCTGTGCTTCGGTGAGGATACTTAGGTTACCTTCGGTACAGAGTCCACAACCTATTGATTCATAAGATTTATAAGTAATGATGGTGGAACGCAAGTGGAATTTAATAACCAACACTGCTTTTAATGATAAACCAACCATCATACATACTGTGTCTCTAATACATGTTACTAAAACGTTACACGGTACTACAAGTTTAATACTTCCTAAAGGTAAGGTTCAGGCGTCCTGGCTTCATGTGTGTGGCATTGATTATAGCTGGCGGTGCCGTATTCAACTTGATCTTTTTGATACCGTGATATAGCAACCTTGATTTTCCACCCATGATTAGGACATCTCCTGATCTCAATACCAGTTTCGCTGTGAGGTCCACACGCTTCTGCTCGCTATACAAGAATACGGCGTCATCACCAATGGACCAAGACACTATGGGCACTCCTTGTTCAAGAGATTCCGTTGTCTTGTCCTTATCTTGGTGTAAGTCAAGTCATCCTTCTTTCTCATAAAAGTTGACGATACATAGGTCTGCTTCAAGTGTAGGGATTGGATCATCTTCACAGTGTTGTGCGATTTCTACAGCTCGTGTAACAAGCGTTTGGAATTCAGTGGGTATTGATGGAGGTGTTGCTCCGTCTCCTGCTCGTGTCTTCTGGTATGTCTTGGTATAAGGGTTCCAATCCTTTCCCAAGCACATCATCTTCAGCTTCATTGTTGCTCCATCGGGGAATTCGGGTGCATAAAATCCTGCTGGACCCATTCCTAGTTCATTGCATCGTCGGATGATGGAAATTTGTGCTTCAGGCGTCAGGTATCCTTTTAATAAGATCATACCTGGGCGGATAACCTGACACTACTCGTCGGTAAGGTGGTTGGTGGTGATGTTGGTCTCTTTGTGGAGTGGGTTTGAAGGTATTGGGTAACAAATATTGAATTTCCCTAAGGTGGTAAATTTCATCTAACGTAAGTTCTAGTTTCAACTAGTTCCTTTCATACTCAAACACATACTTCGGTTTTACTTACTCATGCTTAAAATTCATACTCCAAGTACTTACGCATTCATGCATTCACTCATACAGGTAATTCAATACTTTAAACATGCTCCTCAAGGATTAAAGGTTATAGTTAATACCTAGGCCGAACTTAGAACCGGTCCCGTCGCGATCAATGATATACAAGGCCGACTGCCTCTGCGGTGCGCCCTGAGCATCACCAGATGCAACCTCCTTGCCTTCACGCTGCTTGTAGCCCTGGTAGTTGCCCTTAGGCTATGAGTTTTCTGGGCATACGTTAGCATGGTCCCCGGCTTCTGGCAGTTGTAGCATCTGATCTCCCTTCCTTGGCAATCGGTGCCGGGATGATCCTTGTTGCAGTTTCGGCACACATAGCTTCGGCCATCATTTTGGCTCTTGCCATAGCCAGTACCAGAACCTGTAGCTTTAAAATTAGCGAGGTTCGGCATACTTATACTAATTCACATACACATCGATTCACAAGTTTTACTGGTTCAGTTTCGGGTTCTTACCCTTGTAGGGTTGAGACCTCAGTGGCTTTGCTGCCACTGGCGCAGTGTAGGCAAGCTGCAATGGCTCAGCTGTCTTGCCCTTCTCTGCATGGGCACTGCTATCTCCAGAGGCATTCTTCTGATTTTGGTGGGAGTACTTCCCTTTCTTCTTCTTTCATGGCTTGCTTTGGTTTTGTTCCTCGGAGTTGTTACCTTTGCTGCTCACCTTGCGCTTTAGCGCTTTGCTCCTCATCTCTCAGCTGGTAGGTGATCTCAACTCGAGATGCAACGTGGTAACACTCCTGAAGTACTCGGCATTAGGTTACACGTTTACATATGGGGATACTAATTCGTATTGTTCATGGCATTTAAGGGTTCAACGTTGTTTACCTGAAGGGAGGTAAACTGTGTGAATCCCATGCCATACCGGAGTCGATGGCTCAATCCGTCGTAGAAGCGGCCAACCAAGACTTGGCCGGTATACCCAAGGTGGGTAGGAGTCTGAGAATAGATGTGAAGGTACGGTAATACTCATCGACCGTCATCTTCTCCGTCATTTTGAGGGCATCGAGCTCAAGCCTCTTCTTGGTTTTGACAAGCTCGGGATAGTATTTTGATCGGACTAGAGAGGTGAATGCTTCCCAACCAAATTCGGGATCGGCAATGTGCTCGGCCTTGACGAGCTTCCACCAGTCCATAGCCGCGTCCTTAAGGTAGTACGCAGCAATCCTCACTCGAACTCCAGCGGGAGTCTCGAGAGTCTCGAAAGCTGTTTCCATCTCGGAGATATAGGCCTCGAGTTTGGCGGGGTCGCTCTCACCTCTAAAGCAGGGAGGTCGAAGGTCGGCAACTGCGTTTACCCAATTGGTTTCACGGGGCTGAGGCGGGTTGGGCTATTGCTGTTGCTATTGGTTTTGCTGCATTTGTTGTACCGCGGTGATTACTTGTGGTAGCATTTGTGCTACTGTGGCGGCGATGATCTCAGCTATCGTCTGCGCGCCCGGTCCATCAGCAGTCCCTACTCTGGGTCGGCCTGGACCTCGTCCTGACATCTAAACATTTAACATTCTCATTAAGCAAGATGACATTATGACGCTATAGCACCATGACCAATTGGTCTTGAATTCAAGCAATAGTATCATCTTGCAGACGTCAAGGGTATCCGTTATCATTAACGGTTGTTCCTAGTTAGGTTTCTAATTCTCCGTTGCAAAGCGGTTTATAACCTAACTCGGTAATCACTACACTCGGTATTCGAATCATTAGAGCGAAATGTCGCTCTGATACCACTTTTTGTAACACCCCAACCGCTAATTCTCCCGTTATCCTCTAATCGTCTCCAGACTTACTCCTACACGCAGCGGATACATTCTTACTCCCGGCGGGTGATACAACGCCGTTAGCCATTCCAAGACTAACAAGGCTACTACTACTTACATATCGGTCTGAAGATAAGAATATACCGATTAACAAAATACTTACATTACAATTCCAAATACTTACTTACACAGTGATTACCGAGTATCCAAAATATATGCATTACATTCCAAGTCTACAACTCTATTCCAAAAATTATGAGTTTACACAACTACTCATTCATACTAAAGTTCACAATTCATTTCTAAAAAGGGTGTACCACATGGTACACCGGCTATTCAAAAAGGCATCAGACCGTGTACAACTCGGTACACCATTCAAATCTACTAACTACTCAAAAGGGATTCATCCCGGTCCTTACTCGACCCTCAAGCCTCACCGGTACCTATAAAATAAAAACAGTACCCCAAGGGGCTCAGCTTAACGCTGCATATGAAATCCGCATACCCCGCGTACTAGCGAGGGTACACCGACTATTTAGTCGAATACATGCGGTTCCTTTCATTCATATATACATACATGCTTTTGTACACAATATTACAATACACCACAAAGCATAAATACATTCATTTCAATACATACAAGGATGACATTACAAGTCAACCATTCACACTTACCGTTACGGAGATACACTTCTCCAGTACGTACACAATGCTTGTTAGCTTCCTTACACACCCAGGTTAATCGGGTGTACATTACTCTTTTACTCAAGGTCAATGACTTACACTAGCCAAGACCATTACTCATACAATACTTTACTTACTTACCTACTCAAGTCAAGTCGGTATGACCTCCGGGCAGGGACTACTATATCCCACCACCGGGCTTTAGGGTGGCTCACTAATCCAGGATGCTACCCATTTAAGGGGTTTGGTCCATGGAAAAGATTAAGGCCAGGTTCGGATCCAACCTCTCGTGTTTCCGTATCCTCACGAGTGGCAGAAACTATATCGGACTTCTACTCATTCCATTTTACTCATTACTCAAGTTAGAAGTTAGGTGGTTAGGAATTAGTAGAAGTCATTACTTCCATACCAATGGTTGATACACTACACAAGTACACTACAAGGTACACATACACTTCATTCTCATCCATTCATTTCATGAATTATACAAACTGAGAGTTCAAGCCATTATAACAAGAACAATATAATACAAGCACACATAAGTGCATTAAACTCCGATTTGTGCATTTATCTTATTTAGGTGATCAAGTAAGCACACAAATTAGAGTAACCAAGTTAGGATACAAGGCATGAGGAAATCATACCGTTCACCATCGTACTTGAACTCCGAATTTCCTTCGGGGTTCAACTATCTAAGTCCTATACATACATAGAGTTGTATGATCAATAATCCATTATTGACCCAACAAATTCCTTCATTAATACTTCTAATGTACATTTACTAGTTCTTTACATTCCATACTTGATTTGAGAATCATTCTTTACTCATTACTTCTTTGACTTACTTTCTTACTTATGTACTTACTCTCTTACCATTTTTATTCCATTAATGGTGTGTTACCAAGCCCCCATATACATATATACATATATACATATATGATCACCATTTTTTTGTTTGGGGCCCGACCGACCCATGTGTGACCCGACCGACCCAGAGGGTTTGGGTCGTCTGGACCGACCCACGCCTGACCCAACCTCCTGGGTCGGTCGAAGTCCGAAACTTCAACTTCAGAAATCCTTGCCGGACCGACCCACGACCGACTCACCCGTCTGGGTCGGTCGAAGTCAGTAAGTTTACGATTCAGTAGTTTTAGCCCCGACCGACCTACGACCGACTCAACCCTCTGGGTCGGTCGAGGTCAGAATTGTCCTGCTGAATTTGTTTCAACATCATTCTCTTACCCATTTCTTCCCCAATCTTCCTACATACATCCTCACATGTTTTAGCACTAGTTAGACCTCCTAAAATACCTTAGTTCATCCATTAAACTCATTACTAAATTCACTTCCCATTCTTATATTTATTTACACAATTTCCTCATTTCCATTCTAGCACTCATAGCAGTTTTTGCTCTTCTAATGCTACAGACTTTTAAACCTACTTCTACCCTTCAATACCCTCTCACTAATGCCACTCCTAGCATCCTCATAGCATTACTCTACATCCTAGTTCTCGTGACTACTTAACTTCTTTCCAAATCTGTTTCTAAGGTGGTTAATCACTCACACAAATACCAAAACACGCCTAGTTGTTGTCTAGGTTATTCCCTCTCCTTAAACACTTAAGTCTTCTCATTCCTAGATAAAATTTGATAGAGTTTACCCTATATTTTTAACTTTTCCCACACATTGTTTCAGCTCACAATTCATTCACTCCATATCAATCCAAGCACTAATCAACACATAAATTTCCTGCACATACATATTAACTTCCCAAGGTTCTCCCAAGCTTTTAAATATCCTTTACAAGTTTCAAAACTGTTACATTTTCTTCTCCATTATACTACTACATGGTTACTACTCAAACTACATACTTTACTCATTTTTAAGTACTTAAAAACTGTTACAATACAATACCTAAAACCAACTCAAAGTAAGAGCATTTACCTTGTGATTTTAGTTTCTCATTTCCTTCCTTCCTTCCTTTCTTTCTTGTTCCTTCTTCTCAACCGGTTCCAATGGAGTTCACACTCCAATGCTACAACCCATACATACACAATACTAAGTTAGCATTTCACCCTTAAACTAGTCTAGGGTTTACATATTTGTTTAATGTTTGAGATGAAGTATTACCTTCCAATGGGTAGTTGAAGCTTTAGACAGCAACCAAGGCAAAATCTCTAGCCCAAAGGAGTAGCCAAAATCGGCTGGAACATAAGGGACACGGAGTTCAAAATCTGGAAATTTTATAATGCTAATGAGAGCTAGAAATGATGGATTTTTAAACTTCTTTTTACCTCAAAGCACCAAGGTGAATGAGGGGCTTCAAATGGTGGACTCAAACCTTCAAATGGCTTCCAGCCATGGAGATGGAAATGGAGATTTTGGATTTTTGAAAGGAGGAAGATGTTCTCCTTGGCAAGGGGGATTCAATGGTGTAATTTTTATTGCATTTGGAGTTTTAAGCCTTCAACAAGAGGAGAGTAGGAGAGGGCTGAATGGGGGTTACAAAATCGACATTGATGGCTCAATGGGGAAGAAGAGAAATCAGAGAAAGGAGGAAACCGAGAGAGAGAGAGAGAGAGAGAGAGAGAGAGAGAGAGAGGGCGTGGAGAGAGAGGCTTATTTTTTCCTTTTTGCTTTTTACTTTACTCCCTTGTCATTTTGTTACTAAAGACAAATAAAGAAGGGAATTAAGAGAGGAGGGGGTGAGTAAGCCGGACCCATACCAGCACACACACAGATTTTTCGTTTTTATTTACAAAAGTGGACACATTAGTTTTGCTTTATTAGAGTTTGAACCCCACAACTTCTCGTTTTTATAGTTTTTACTAACCGGGATCCGTTTTCCGGAATTTTCTCGTAATTAATTTTATTGGTTCTAAACCTTCATTAGTGTTTATTAATGACTATTTGGTTGACCAAAATTATTACGAGCCTATTTGACCCGCTAAAAGTCATGTTTTCCCGGTTTCCTCGAAAAACATGCTTTAAGGTAAGTTTGTGCTTTTAATCCATTTTAAGGATTCATTTTCTTCGGGATTTGTTCCCTCATGTTTATTTAGGTGTAATTAAGCCTCTAAAATATTTATTAGCCTAATTAATCACTATTTTTAATTACGGGGTATTTCAAGTTTGATGGCTCCAGTGATGGATTTATTGTGATTTAATGGGATTTTTTGTGGACTTTGTAGTGGGTGAATGATTTTTCATGGGTGAATGATGAAACACAATTGCATGACTTTATTGGTAGTTCTTATCATGGTTCCAGGATTTCCATGAATGGCTCCAGGATGACCTTTTGTCGACTGAGCATGATGACACTTTGGTTGGCTCACTTCTGTGACACCGAGGGGAAAAGGGAAGTGTGAGCCTCGATTTTTAAACCCTACCCTATGTTAATTAGGATATAGTCGGGTTTTAGGTCCACTTATAACCTAAGATTAATAACTATGTCATACAACATTAATTATTAAAGCCTAAGTTAGCTCACTGGGACCTATTATGAGTCACCACCTAATTTTTACCTAGATCAAATAAGGAAAGGAGAGTTCGGGTTCGGGGGCTTGGTATTCGACTTAATTAGGGTTCAATTACTTTCATGACCCCTTGAAGTCGTTTTTCCTCTACTTAGTTTAATTACGGCTTATTACAAGTCGTTTTAACCTAAATGCGCGCTTCTGATTTTTTTGTATTTTTAACATTTTTTGACAGAAATTTAAAGTGGAAACTAAAAGTAACTATACTAGGGTTTCAGAGGCAGAATTAGGTCAAATTTTGCTTACGTCCGTAGCCACGGACCCCATGTCCGAGACCACGGACCCTAGTTAACCTAATTATACAGAAAAGTCAAATTTAAGAAAAAACAAAATTTTAAAAAGTCTGGGGCCACGGACAAGCTGTCTGTGGGCCCGAACATTATTTAGAAAAACCTAAATTTTAAAATTCTGCCGCCGTCCGTGGGTGTCCGTGGCCACGGACAACCCGTCCGTGGTCCCGGACCATAGGTCCGAGGTCCCGGACCACCCACGGACAGGGGTTTTCTGATGGTTTCCGACGGTGCTTTCGGCTAAAAAAATTATGCACGTGTAGCCTAAAAGATATACAATACGTTAGTAATTGAAAGATTGCAGTTTAAAGTCTAATTACGCACGAAACTTGACAAACAAGTAACATGGCAGAAGCAAAAGCAATTAGCAATACAGAAGCGTAAAAAGTTAGTTTGAACCCAAAATTTGACAGAGAGTTAATAAGGTCGTGGAGAGTTAGAAAAGTAGAATTGTAACCTGCTTTACCATCGAATTCAAGAGGATTCTTCACGTCGTGATTCTTCGGAGGCTCCGATGGTGCCGTTCCGGATTGAGTTTGACCCGAGCTTCTGGTTGTTGATTGTTGAAGGTGTTCTTCACATTTTGGAGGTTGTTTGGTTGATGTTTGATGATTTTGATGTGTTGGGAATTGGAAAACGTGTTTCGGTGTTGATTTCGGTGATATTTCAGTGTTGTTTTGGTGCTTGAAGGTGCAAAAACGTGGGAGGCTGGCTATGGAGAAGAGTTTTGACTGCCTAGGGTTCTAAGAGCTTATGAGATTCTCCCTTTATCAAAAGATCTATCCCTTTATATAGACTTTCTGAAAGATAAAGAAAATCTAGTAAAAGTAAGATTTTTTAGCATTTTAATTAAGTGACTTACCAAAAGAATTTTGCTGTGAAATTTTAGCCACGTGTCAAGGATGGTAATTATGATTTTTTGAGGTGGAATCAAATTTTTTAAATGTTGGAATATTTTTAAATTCAATTTCTCGTCAAATTCAATCAGAATTTGCTAGAAAATTATTTGAAATTTAAAAAATAAAAATTCCAATGCCATTATGCTTAAAATGTCATCCTCTATCATGGGTTACAATTTCAATGCATTTGGATTTGATTTGAGCCACTTTTGGAGGAGAGAGAAAGCTCATAGGGAGCTTAGGAGCCTTGGAAAATCACAAAAATACCCCTAAAGGTGACTAAGCTGCCCTTGATGCCCCGGAATGCGCCGATCGAATCAGGAATTCTTGCTGTTTGACCAAACTACCCTTTTTGTACCACAACCTCAAAGGACTCCCCTGGGGGGGTTAAAATTTTAGGTATAACAGATTGCCCCCCGTCAACTAGACTTTGTAATGAATATGAAAAGGCTAGTTGATGCTTGAGTGATACCCCAAAATTTTGAATCTTAGAAGACCCCACACGCGATCGAAATCCGACAAGTTGTGTCGAGCTGTTCTAAGGCGCTGACTACATATGAGTAAAGTGGAAGGATGTCGAGCGATTCTAAGGCGTCGACCACCTAACGGTAAAAATGAAGTAATGTTGGACTATTCTAAGGTGCCGACTACCTATAATGATAATATGATGTCAAGCTATACTAAGGCGTTGACTACCTATGATGAACGAGATGATGTCAAGCTATTCTAAGGCGTTGACTACCTATGATGAATGAAATGTTGTTGAGCTATTCTAAGGTGTTGAATACCTCTAAGTAAAGTGAAATGAAGTAATGTCAAACGATTCTAAGGCGCTGACAACCTAAAAAGTAAAATGAAATAATGTCAAGCGATTCTAAGGCGCTGACAACCTAAAATGTGAAAACTGGGTGGTATGCAAATGCAAGAATGTAGGAATGCTAATGGTGCTGATAGTGTCGATGATGTCGATGATGTTGATGATGTTGATGATGCTGATGATGTTGATGATGCTGTTGATGCTGATGATGTTGATGATGCTCGGATGCTTCTGAGACCGAAAACCCGTGCTAATGCTCCTGGCTGGACCCAATGTGGACTTATTGCCATCGTCCCCAAGCCGGTGTGCAGGGATAACTCCTGGTAAAAACCTTGGGGACTTATTGCCTTTGCCCACCATTCATTGATCCCAAAGTAAGCTGACATAACACAAGAGGATTTATTGTCATCACCTCGCCAACTTTTCAGTTGCTAGGTCTTGTGATGCGCCTGGATAATGCAACTAGGTCTTATGACGAGCCTAAAGGTTGGATCTAGGTCTTATGACGAGCCTAAAGATTGGATCTAGGTCTTATGACGAGCCTAAAGGTGGGATCTAGGTCTTATGACGAGCCTAAAGATGGGATCTAGGTCTTATGACGAGCCTAAAGGTGGGATCTAGGTCTTATGACGAGCCTAAAGGTGGGATCTAGGTCTTATGACGAGCCTAAAGATGGGATCTAGGTCTTATGACGAGCCTAAAGGTGGGATCTAGGTCTTATGACAAGCCTAAAGATGGGATCTAGGTCTTATGACGAGCCTAAAGGTTAGATCTAGGTCTTATGACGAGCCTAAAGATGGGATCTAGGTCTTATGATGAGCCTAAAGATGGGATCTAGGTCTTATAATAAGCCTAAAGGTTGGATCTAGGTCTTATGACGAGCCTACAGATGGGATCTAGGTCTTATGACGACCCTAAAGGTTCTAGGTCTTATGCTGTGCCTAAAGATGGGATCTAGGTCTTATGACGAGCCTAAAGGTTGGATCTAGGTCGTATGACGAGCCTAAAGGTTGGATCTAGGTCTTATGATGAGCCTAAAGATGGGATCTAGGTCTTATGACGAGCCTAAAGGTTGGATCTTGGTCTTATGACGAGCCTAAAGGTTGGATCTAGATGAAAGTGAGTTAAATGTATGATGGGTCTAAATGAATGTAGGAGGATTAGAGCTCAAGACGGGCCTGTGGATGTTTGAATGTGGAGGTAGGGCTTAGGACGGGCCTGAGGGAATTTGATGTGGAGGTAGGGCTTAGGATGGGCCTGGGGATGTTTGATTGTGGAGGAAGGGCTTAGGACGGGCATGTGAATGTTTGAATGTGGAGGAAGGGCTTAGGACGGGCCTGTGAAAATTTGATGTGAAGGTAGGGCTTAGGACGGGCCTGAGTGATATGAGAGGGGTTTGAACCTTTGGGTTTTGGGTTTTTCTAGCCTCCATCAGTGTCGTTGTTGCAATTGTTGGGACCAACAATTGCCCTAGTATCTTTTCCTTTAGGGAATCTGAGTTTTTTAGGATTTGTGGCAATCGATCAGAACAATCGATTGCCCCCAGTATTTTCTTTGATTAACTGCACAAAAACAAGTCTCATTCTCGCAAGGTCAGGGTTTATCTTGATGTGGTGCTTTCTGTCCTACACTCAAAGTGTTTAATACTTGCACTCGTGTTCTCCTTTTGGCCAAGACATCTCAACCATTGAATTTGACATCTGTTAGATTTACGCGTTCAACCTGTTACTTTCACGTGATTGGATACACAACTATTAAGTCGGAAGTCTTTTAATCTTATAACGTGGCTATGAGGTGTGATGAAAGACAAAAGGACGATTGAGGAATGTTTAGGATATGTGGAGCTACAAGGGTGACCAAAGCTGCAACTTGTACCTTCTCTCGGACTTGCCTTCTTTGTCTTGAAGTCGTTTGGCTACTTCGTGATGACTTCGCTTATGAGCTTGAAACTGGGGATTTTCGAGTTGTTTCTTGCACCTTCTCTCTTTTTCTGATTTTGGATTTCTTCGAGGCTTTTCAGGTTTACCTTTCTTTGAATCTCTTTTCCCTCGGGGTTCTTGTGTTTCCCGGTTTTGAACTTTGAGAGCTGTTTTTGATGTTAGCTCATTTGGATCCTGTGTCACTTTGGGACCATTTACGGATCGTTTCATCATGTTGGTAGCAGTTTTGCTTCTTTGGACTTGTGAGGTTGCTGTTTGGAAGTTGGGCTCCTTGCTTCCTTTGGTCACCAGGTCGGTTGTTCATCATTGGCCGGCTTGTTTGTGGAGTTTGTAATGTTGTAAAAGAGGATGTATACGAAAAGCTCAGCGGGGGCGCCTAGGGTTTAATGTCAGGGTTCACAAGCTTTTTGGTTGTGTGGTGCTGTACCTAGGCGCTTCCTCATCCCTAATAGTTCTGTATCCGTTCTTTGTTACTTTTCATAGGTTTAAGCATAAATTTACAAATTATCTCCTTCAGTCGGAGTCATGTTGTTTACCTTACCTTTGAATGTGACCTCTCTGGAGTCGTGTAAAAGTAACACGCTCTTTCGCTCTTGGTTTTACCACTCAAGGCACTCTCGCGAAGCGTACACTTAGAGACTTGTTTGCACATTTAAAAAAGAGATAAACATTATTGTTCCTTAACTCAGGTTGCCCCCAGTATTGCTGTGGGTTTTATTTAACGAACCTTAGAATGCCCAAGTTTTTTATGGAGGGTGATTGCATGTGTGATGGTAAATGATGGTGGTGAGTGGTGATGGGGTGATTACTGAATGATTTATCTTTTTGGTCTTTTGGTGGCAGCAGTTTTGTTTTTATGTGTCTAATGAAATGGTAGAAATGATGGAATGCTGTGACATGTGTGGTGGTTGTAATGGAGGTGGTGAATGCTTGGATGGGAAGGTGGTTTTGTACAAGAGGTTTCGTGAAAAACAAAGGTTTTTCCTTTTATATGTTTGCGGACATGCTTTATGAGCGAGAGTTTTTTCCTTCTTCTTTCCTTTCTTTCTTTTCTTTTTTCAGCACATGAACGAATGTATGAACATTAAAACACGAACGAAGAAGGAATTTTATTGATAACCAAAAGAAGTAACAATAACATTGAGTACCAACTAAATGGGAAAGACAACTGAACTAGCTAAAGAACTAAAAAAAAAAGAAAAAGGAAAAAACAAAAGCTACGCAAACAACTAAAGGGAGAAGAAAAATAATAAAGATTCCTAGCGGTGTGCTGGCATAGGGTTCCCGAAGATATTCCCGCGCTCTGAGAACTGAAGTCCCTGGTCAATCAGGTCTTGGATCTTATGCTGTAGGGCCCTGCAATGATCGGTGTCGTGACCTGGTAACTGATGGTAGTGATAGAACTGATTTGGACTCTTGCCCAAACGGGTGACCCCTGGTCGGGGCGGAAGAGGCTGTAAGATGATCTGCTTCTGGAGCTTTTTCAGAGCCTGACTCATAGGCCGGCCGATATCTGTGAATTCTCGTTGCTTGAAATCCAGTCTTGGAGGTGGTACTGCTCGATAGCTCCTCCCTCGTTCCCTTGGCTGCTGGACTGCATTCACCTCGTACTGTCCTGTGTACCTCTGCGGTGCGCTCTGTGAGTAAGCTGCGGTTGAGTAGGAAGCTTTCGCCGGTTCAGATTTCGGGAACTTTGAGTTACTTCCGGACCCTCGAGGATATCCAAGCTTTAGGTCTCCCTTGTGGATCTTCTCCTCCAAAACTCCTACCTGGCCCATGAGCATATCAAAGCTTTGAAAGTACATATACTTTAATTCATCATTGTACTGCTTTTGCATGTTCTCAACAATCATGCGAATTTGTTCCTGCTCATCCATCCTTGTAGGCATGCCTGCTGCCTTCCTCCTCCACCGCTTTATAAAGTCAGACATGGACTCACTTCCCGTTTGGTGCGTGCTGGCAAGGTCAGACCGGGTGATTTCCAAATTGTTAGCATACTCAAAGTGAGTCAAGAAAGCTTCACATATCTCCTCGTATGTCATGGTGTTCATTCTTTGAGTTAGGTACCATCGTTGAGGAATCTCATCTAGGTATTGGGCAAAAACCTTGGCCTTCTGCATATCATTGAGCCTCAGGATAGACATCTGTCGATCAAACATCTCCAAATGGATTAGGGGATCGGTCGAGTCCTTGTAGAGAGCCAAGGTGGGGAGCTTCAGCTTCGCAGGTAGCTCGACGTCTAGATAGGATCCCATGGAGAGATAGTCAAAACTAGCAGGTTTACCGGCCTTTTCCATGTGCTCAATGCACCTTAGAGCCCTCTGAACTTCAGCGGCTAACTGGTTCCCAGGAGCACCACCTCCGTACCCAACTTGGGTGTCATGTCCCTCCAAGGAGATATTGTCCATGCCGTATAAAGGGTTGACAAATCCTTGTAGCGGCCTTTCCTGTCTTGCCGCCTCCAAAGATCCTATCTTCTCATGGAGCTCAACTGTTGCTGCTGTATTCCGTGCCTCCAAGGCTTCAATGGCAGCTTGATGTTTTCGTACCAGGCCGGCTATTTGATCCTGCTCCCCCGTCGGACCCCCAGTAGTCCTACTTTGGGCTGCCGTTTCCAACGCGGCCAACTTATCCTCTAGCTTGGTGATTGTGTCCACATATTTATTTTCGAGTGCCTGGATTGCCTCCTGGTGTTTCAAATCAAAAAATTTCATGAGCTCTTCAATAGTAGTGTTCTGGTTTTCCCCCCTACTTGATGATTCTCCTGAGGGATATCGTCATGAGCCTAGACTGACATGTCAGATGAGCTGGAGTCTACTTCAGGTTGGAATGATGGAAGTGGGGGAGTAGGCAGTCGGGTCAAACGTTTGGAACTTCTGTCCCATCGTCTTTGCCTTCTCTCTGTTTTAGAACATAAAGTAAAAAAACCATTAGGGCAAGGGCTTTCAATGAAATGGAAAGGTTTTCCTCTGAGGATCCTTATGTTCTAATTTTAGGACTCTTTTTCCTTTTTGGACTGTTCGGGCCAAGCAGGCTGGAGATTTTTGGCATGTGAGATGGGCCAGCAATTCGAAAGGGAGTAATGGAAACCTTCGAGCTTATCCTGAGAGGATGATTTCGCGAAGGTAAAGGCATTTGGGCCACTGAAACCTTCAAGTATTTTATTTGGACTGGGAGAGATTGAAGGATCGATACAGACATTGGGCGTGAGGCCCAGGAGAAAAAACATATACACAGAAGCCTTGTATAAGGAGGTGATGCAAATGTCCTCACAAAATGACTCAGTCCAACGGGTACAGATCGATCCGGAGAGGTGCTTGGGGCGCGGGCCCAGGTCACCGCAATGGAATAGGGCTTGCACGCTATCCTCTTTGGGCTTCCCTACTTTTTTCACATCACCTGAAAGTGTCCGTCTACGGTCGGGTCTTTGACTGACCAGACAATGGGCTTGGTAAGGGTACTGCCAGGAAAATGCTTGGGGCTAAAGCCCAGGTATTAAGGGGGTGTGTTTAGACGACACCCTCCTCTTTTTCCCCACTTATTCACATCACCTAGAAGGTGTGAGTCCCTGACAGGGGACCCTCAAACGGGTCCCGGGGTGAAATTGGTTTGCGTGGACCCTCGCTCTCATATGATGCAAAGGTGCAGGAAATTAAAGTGCGCACAAAATTAAACAAATAAAGTAATAAAGCCATAAATAAACAATTTTTCAAGTTAAGCCCTCTTTCTTAAAATTAAACAAGTTAATATTAAGAATTTGTCCCCAGCAGAGTCGCCAGTCTGTGAGCCTCGATTTTTAAACCCTACCCTATGTTGATTAGGATATAGTCGGGTTTTAGGTCCACTTATAACCTAAGATTAATAACTATGTCATAGAACATTAATTATTAAAGCCTAAGTTAGCTCACTGGGACCTATTATGAGTCGCTACCTAATTTTTACCTAGATCAAATTAGGGAAGGAGAGTTTGGGTTCGGGGGCTTGGTATTCGACTTAATTAGGGTTCAATTACTTTCATTACCCCTCGAAGTCGTTTTTCCTCTACTTAGTTTAATTACGGCATATTACGAGTCGTTTTAACCTAAATGCGCGCTTCTGATTTTTTTGTATTTTTAACATTTTTTGACAGATATTTAAAGTGGAAACTGAAAGTACCTAGACTAGGGTTTCGAAGGCAGAATTAGGTCAAATTTTGCTTACGTCCATAGCCACGGACCCCATGTCCGAGACCACGGACCCCAATTAACATAATTATACAGAAAAGTTGAATTTAAGAAAAAACGAAATTTTGAAAAGTCCGGGGCCACGGACAAGCTGTCCGTGGGCCCGGACATTATTTATAAAAACCTAAATTTTAAAATTTTAAAATTCTGCCGCCGTCCGTGGGTGTCCGTGGCCACAGACAACCCGTTCGTGGTCCCGGACCATAGGTCCGAGGTCCCGGACCACCCACGGATAGGGGTTTTCTGATGTTTCCCGACTGTGTTTTCGGCTAAAAAATTATGCGCGTGTAGCCTGAAAGACATACAATACGTTAGTAATTGAAAGATTGCAGTTTGAAGTCTAATCACGCACGAAACTTGACAAACAAGTAACAAGGCAGAAGCAAAAGCAATTAGCAATACAGAAGCGTAAAAAAGTTAGTTTGAACCCAAAATTTGACAGAGAGTTAATAAGGTCGTGGAGAGTTAGAAAAGTAGAATTGTAACCTGTTTTACCTTCGAATACAAGAGGATTCTTCACGTCGGGATTCTTCGGAGGCTCCGATGGTGCCGGTTCCGGATTGAGTTCGACCCGAGCTTCTGGTTGTTGATTGTTGAAGGAGTTCTTCACGTTTTGGAGGTGGTTTGGTTGATGTTTGATGATTTTTGATGTGTTGGGAATTGGAAAACGTGTTTCGGTGTTGATTTCGGTGAGATTTCGGTGTTGTTTTGGTGCTTGAAGGTGCAAAAACGTGGGAGGCTGGCTATGGAGAAGAGTTTTGACTGCCTAGGGTTCTAAGAGCTTATGAGATTCTCCCTTTATCAAAAGATCTATCCCTTTATATAGACTTTCTTAAAGATAAAGAAAATCTAGTAAAAGTAAGATTTTTTGGCATTTTAATTAAGTGACTTCCCAAAGAAATTTTGCTGTGAAATTTTATCCACGTGTCAAAGATGGCAATTATGATTTTTCTGAAGTGGACTCGAATTTTTTAAATGTTGGAATATTTTTAAATTCAATTTCTCGTTAGATTCAATCAGAAATTGCTAGAAAATTGTAGGAAATTCAAAAAATCAAAATTCCAACGCCATTGTGCTTAAAATGTCATTCTCTATCATGGGTTACAATTTCAAAGCATTTGGATTTGATTTGAGCAACTTTTGGAGGAGAGAGAAAGCTCATGGGGGGCTTAGGAGCCTTGGAAAATCACGAAAATACCCTTGAAGGTGACTAAGCTGCCCTTGATGCCCGGAATGCACCGATCGAACCGGGAATTCTTGCTGTTTGACCAAACTACCCTTTTTGTACCAAAACCTCAAAGGACTCCCCTGGGGGGGTTAAAATTTTGGGTATAACAGGAAGTTTTCACCTTTGATGTGGTCGCACCCTGACGGGCTGCCTACGTACTCAATTCCGTACTGAGATTAGACCATGCGTAGTTCAATACTCTGTAGGCAAAGCCTTGGTGATGAAATGGTTATATGGATTTGAGGTGACTCTCATACGACTCTTAAACTGTTGAGATGGGCCCTGACAGCTCTAGGGATGGTCTCAAAATTTTGAGGATGGCTCCCGCATGGCTCCAACTTGGCTTTGGGAGTGGTATCGATGAGACTCGGGTGTGACACTGGATGGCTCCGTTATGATCTATGCATAGCTCCAGATGGCTCTGAAATGGTTCAATGCAGCCCAAATATAGCCTCGGATGGCTCAGAAATGGTTCGATGCAGCTCAAGGTAGCCCGGGATAGCTCTGAAAAGGCTAGATGTAGCTCGATGATGGCCTAGGATGGCTCTAAAAAAGCTAGGTGTAGCTCGATGATGGCCCGAGATGGCTCTAGTTGTCATCTATTGATTTAAAAGTTACACTTCAACGACTACAACTGAAGTCAACTTTCAGCGAGACTAGGTAGAGTTCTTACCAGTCGGATGTTGAGATGAAATAATTATGATGCATGCAAATATTAAATGCTAGATACGATGCAAAATGTGTATGCAGTTTTTGGAGAGAGGGTATGGTTCTATCTCTATTAATATGAGGTTTACGAATATAAGACATCTTCAGTTCAATCTCAAGTGTTGTTGAACTAGAATGCGTGAATCACTTTCCTCTCATGGAGAGATGTGGGTCAATCTCTCATGAGTATGGTTGTGTGTGTTAATGTCGTGATGATACTCTCGAAGCTCGGAGCAGTATTTTCCTTCGAATTTCTTTTGAGGTTCTGGATTTTACAATCCTTACAAATTCCTCACCTGCAATAGGGTAGGCTGTTTATGTTTTGGTGCTTAGATCAAAGAGTCACTCGCACTCAGAATACCTTGTAGAGTAATGTCGCACTCATTCGCTCATGGTCCCTTTAGTGTGACAGGACATGTTGATAACAAGTATGAAGCTTATGATTCATGTTTTAGATCCGATACTTTCAGTTAATGCTCATTGACTTACGAGTCAAAGGTTTTTTATTACGTTATAATGGGGATGAGGGGTATGATGTATGTCACATTGGACTGGAGGATTAATTTGGAATTTGAGGAGCTTTTGTGCAATAGAGGATATGTTTTGCCTTTGCCATGGGTGGAATGATTAGACGGGTTTTAGTAACCCTTTTATTGATTTCTACGGGACATCATTGGTCCTTTGGATTTGGTTTTCTCCTTCTTGCCTCTTCTGGTGTACGGTTTAAACTTTCTTCTCTTTTTTCTTTTTTGAAATTGCATTTGGCCCATCGATTTTCTCAAACGTTCTTTGCTTTGTATTTTGGCTTTCAGCTTTGGAGTTGCATTGACTCGCTGCTCTTCTTGAACATCTTCGATGTTCTTTTTTGGTGTTTGACTTTGAAGTTGCATTGACTCACTGATTTTTTTGAACATTTTTGTTTGTTGTTTTTGTGAAAGATGGTGGGGGAGAGACCATGGCTCCGGCTCCTTCGAGATCCTCTATTGCAAGGGCGAGTAATTTTATGTGGGGTGGCATGTTGTGGAGCTTTTTTTTTTGAAGAAAAAGTTATTCATAAAAGGCTCGATGGGGCTCACTAAGGGATTATTTATAGGGCAATCAACGCTTTTTGGTTTTTTGAAGATTTTTATTCCTAAGTGCCTCGTCATTCTCATTAGTCAATGATTGTTTTCATATTATTCTCAGATCTTTGCATGAATTACACTTCGTATCCTGTTTATCGACATTGATCTCACTATGTATTGTGCCTCTCCATGTGCTGAAGGAATGCACATGTCGCTCATGGTTTTACCTCCATTGGATCTCTCTATCTGCCCTCATCACTCGGTGGATTGTCCAGTACTTTCATTTGAAATTCAAGGGAAAATACCGCTCTTTGCACACTACTCACTTGGTTTGTGGTGCCGATTTTTATTGGACCCCTGTGTTCATTGACGGGTCAAGAGTTCAGTGGTTCACGCAATCTATTCAATCAATCTCTTAAGATTTTTTTCAAAGATGTCATTTTGATGCGGGAGTATGCAAATGCAACTATCTACAATGGATTATGTTGTGGTAATATGGAATTACTATGTATAGGATGCACGAAATGATGAGAATGAAAATGACTCATTAGGATTTTGATTGGATGTGTTTTTTTATGCAATGCATGAGCGGTAAGACTACACCTAGTCTCGCTTGAGTCGGTTCCAGTTGATGGTCCGTGAAGCTCTTCCCGTCATTGTAAGCCTTGAAGATGGTTTATGTGAGAAGCTATTCTGGAATGATATTCGGTTGATGGTTGGCTCTTGCAATTTTGGACTTTTAGAGAGTGGCCACTCCCGCATGGTGGTCCCATGACATGACATTGACTGCATGCATTTTTTGGGATTTTTGGATGTATGATTTTTTTTGGATTTTTTGGATGTATGATTTTATTCTGGATTTTTGGATGTACGGTTTTTTTTTTGTTGTATGATGTTTTTTAGATTTTTTGGATGTATGATTTTTATTGTTGGATTTTTGGATGTATGATTTTTTTTTTTGGATTTTTTTATATATGCTTTTTGTTGTTGTTGGTCTTTATGTACATGGTATGCTGAATGGGAAAAGGCTTAAATCCATGGTATTTCTTGCTACCACTTTGAAGATCATGCTTTCACTAGCAAGCGAAGACAGTTAATCACCTACAAAACGATCATCATAACAAAAAGAAGAATCTGTCATATGCGAATGTTAGCATGCTTGAAAAATTGGGTGAATGCTCGTGTGAGGTGTGTTGGAAATGTTACATGTGATTATGAAAATTTTCTAAGATGAGCATGATTCATGCATGATTAATGTATGTGAATTGACCAAAAATGGGAAGCAGCGAGTCGTATGTGCTAAAAGAAATTAAGTTTGTAGAAACAGTTTTGAAAACACGTGTTTTCGAAGTGGTGGATTTTCTCAGTAGGAATTTTGATGTTCGGTCATTCGCAAATAAAATAGGGAGTGGGGAACCCTATACACATTGATCTAAATAAATTCAGAGGGGATGTATAAGCCAATACATGTAATCTATTCAGATATGAACAAAGAGAGAAAAGAATCATAGGGGAAAACCTATACATCATCAACTCTAAAAATTCATTAAAGGGGGAGTTTGAGGTAAACTTCTTCTGAACTCTTATGATCCGTCCTCGGGCTTCTGACTGACTGTTCATTTGTCCTCGGGCTCCTGATTGGTCGTTCACTCGTCTTCGGGCAACAAGGTGACACTATGATCAAGAGAAACTAGTTGGTGCTCTTCTGACCCTCAGTAGCTTCAAACTTGAATAAGTTGTTTCTAGTCTTCATGTCGCTTGACTTGGGTTGGTGTTCCTCTGATGTTTTGCTTGAACAGTTGTTATCGATCTTCAAGTGCTCCACCTGCTCCGACGAGGAAAATGGGAGGAGCTTTTTTAAGAAAGGAAAGGTGAATGATCGAGATAAAATCATTGTGAAAATCCACCACTTTTGTGAAAACACGAAATGACTAGTGTGCTCCACGGTAATGACCACTGCTCTTGAAGGTGGGATGAATTTCAAAAATAGCAGGTCATAACATGGGGACTAAATCATTTATTTTAAAATACGTTTGTGAAAATCAGCTTTGAAAACTGTTTTTGAGAACTATTTTGAAATAAAATCCGTGAAAATGTTATTTCAAAATTCATTTGTGAAAAGTAGGTTTTTATTTGATATCTTTTTGTGAAAATAGTTTTTTCTAACAGCATTTGTGAAAAAGATTGTTTGAAATTCATTTGTAAGTAGTAGATTTTTGAAATCTGTTCTTTGCTAAACGTTTGATAAAGGTTGTTTTCTGGAAGACTTTGATTGAAATCGATTTTGAAAACTGTTTTGGAAATAACAATTTTGAAATCATTATTATTTTTTTAAAATCATTTAAGATAAATGGCTTTGAAGATATTTCACTAGAGTGTTTGACATGATTCATTTTCTGATTTTTGATAAATTTTAAAATGTGATCACACATACATGTAAGCGCAAAATGAAAATTGTGGCTGATTTTATGTGGAGCTGAGTGCGAATGATTGGGATAATCACCTTCCAGGTCAATCAATGCTTCTATACCACCAGGGGAACCATCATCCTTTCACTGTTCATCTCTCGGGGTTTATCTCTATTGTGCCTTGTGGGGCACATCATCAAGAAAGTCAGGAGTGCTTAAGTTTAAAAGGTCTGGATACGTGAAGTGATACAGTCACACGAGCCATGGCTAGGGATTATCACAACAAACTCACTTTTGGGGAAACTCGGGGAAGTATTGCATGGGAACGGGTCTCCCTCATCTGCACGATAAGGTGTGTCTAAAGTCCATGTTATTCGCTCGCTATGCTATGTCATGTATAGGTATCCATAAATACGGGATCCTCTATGAATTTGTAGCACGCCATTGGGCTTTGAAGACACCCGTGGTGCAGAGGACACCTAGAGAACTGAGCCCATGCAATCTTTAGGGTAGGCAAAGGGAGGTCAGACAATCAGCATACAAGGGGGTGACTAGTCCTAGACACTGGACCAGGCAGCTGGACACTGAAGACTCATAGCTTACTATATGTTGGCTTTGACTCGAAAGGTGTTTGAAAGGATCCTGAGTTTTTTCAAGGCGGAGACACTACGGTCGTACCACTTTGTGGGCTTTATCCTTACCTACGAAGGACCCATACTCAGAGGGAACCAACTATGGACCAGTTGTTCATCCCGACCGCAGATATAAAGGGCGACATAGAGGAATGCATGTCCTAAGCTACCCAATGCACCCCCCATTAGGACTATTCCTAACAGTTCAGTATCACAACCAAAAAATCGGTAAATAAATGCGCATGTAAGTAGGAGGAAGAAGTTAGAGCCCTAATGGGCCCACCTACCTAGAGTTCCTGCAAGTTAGTTTAGCAAAATCACATAATTATGTAGCACACATGACAAACGAGGCCGATTATAGGCTCTTCACTCATATCCTAGCTATCCTCACCAAACACACTCTAAGTGTGGAGTAGAGTAATCCTATGGTTGTGGAATGAATCTCATGCAGGTTTTGAAAAAAGTTGGTAAATCCCGACAATTTTAAATGGAGTTCAGTCTTCCTTGAGCAAGTTTATGAAAAAACTTACTCAAGTTTTCCCTGGCAGAGTCACCATTCTGTGGAGGGTGATTTTCGGTATAGGGGGGGTTATCTAAATGGTTCTGATTACAAAGCCTAGATCATAGAAATTCTCATTCTATGGAGGGTGAAAACCCGTTATTCTAGCAGCCCTCAAATACCTACTTTATCATCCATCTTTCTCAGAAAGCATAAGGGGGAGTGCAAGTGTACACTACACCCGCTCTCATGGGCTCTACACGGACTTATGCCCTAAAGGCGGAAATTTACTAGAGTCGCCACCTAGTTTGACCTATGATAACTAGGAAGGAAAATCGGGTTCTAAGAACCATGAATTGACTCTGAGATTGTTGCCTATGGATAGGACTTATTTGGTCAGTTCAAAGATTTTGTGTTGGGTTCGCACTGGGTTACACCCCTTAGAAGTGGCAACGACCATGACTTCGGATTGGTGCCTGAGGACACCTCGGTCTCCAATTGTTGGGATTGCCTTCTTTTAAAACCTAGTAAAGAGATTCATTTCACCGGGCCACAAGGATAGGATTAGGATAAGAAGAGAGTAGAGAGTGGAAGAGGCGAGTTTTTCTACTAAACTAGCACCAAGAACAGAAATTGGTGAATTCGAATGAGTATAGAATGAAATATTGGGATATTCTGATGTTGGAGAAAGGATTAAGATTAGGAGTCTGATGGTTTGAAGTTTGTGAGGGCCAAAGAAGGTTTGAGTGTTTTGAGAGATATGAGAGTCACCTTAGAGGGGGAAAATAGTTTTTTTGTTTGGAATGGGGTTGCACCCTAGATGGGCTATCTATGTACTCAACTCCTTGTTGAGATCATACCTTACGTATTTAACGGCCTTTGGGTTTTGGAAGTTTTGGGGTTTTGAAGGAGTTAAGATTTTGACCTTTTGGGTCTTTGAAGGGTCAAAGATGTTTGTGGTCATTTTGTGAGGTTTGACAAATTACCGGGTTTGTTTTAAAGTTTGAGGTGCAAAAAGTCTGTGAGACACTCAGGTCTGTGAGACAAAGATTCATTTGGGAGGGCTAGCATGATGTCGTGGAGCCAATGAGCATTCATGCTCTCACTTTTCCACGCATCGTTATGTGAATAATTCTTTCAAAATCGGAGTTTCCCGGTGGTGTTTGAAGGAACTCAACATTCTAAGAGAAAGTAGATCGAGTAGAAAGCACTAATAGCAAGGACTCTTTGAGCTTGACTGAAAACAACTTTCTCGAGGCCAGCGCTAGACGTCACGGCTTGTCTGTTCGCATAATGAAAAAGTGAGTATTCGTGACGCTAATACAAAGCTAGCTTTCGAGCGAAGAGTGCCGAATTCGCTGAACGTCTTGCTTTCGTTGACCAATGGCAGAATGAATTATTAAAGGAGAAGGTGTAGCTGTCGTTCAGAGTGCCTCCGTCGGGTCAGTCCGAATATCAGCAGTTTCTGGACTTGGGTTACACGGCTCGGAGCAGACTATCTCGTTTAAAATCTTGAGATGGTGGAGTCTGTGTAAATCTTGAGATGGTGGAGTTTGTGAGACACTCGGGTCTGTAGAACAATCAAGGCTTGAAAGGGTTATGTAGTTTGAGGGTGTTCGGGTTCGAGAAGCTGAGGGTTTTTTAGGTATTTGAGTATGCTAAGTCTATTGAAATATTCTAGTTTGTTGAGTTGTCGAGACATTTGAGTCTGTTGAGATGTTAAGACGTTCGAGTCTATTGAGCTGTTGAGACATTTGAGTCTGTTGAGCTGTTGAGACGTTCGAGTCTGTTGAGCTGTTAAGACATTCGAGTCTGTTGAGCTGTTGAGACGTTTAGAGATTCGAGATGCTAGAGTTCTCCGGAGTTTGGAGTTTCAGGGAGTTTGAAGTTTTAAGGAATTTGAGATTTATGATGTTTGGAATTATTTCGGATGGAAATGAAATTGAATTGGGTAGGGACAGAATTTTGATTGTATTGGATTGAAATTGAGATTGAATCTAACTGAATTTAGAATTAAATTGAATTGAAATTGAATTGGAGTCGAATTAAGAAGTGAATTGAAATCAGACTGAAATTGAATTGATTTTGGATTGGAATTGGATTGAACTTGAGATGGGATTGAATTGGTTTTTGGATTGATTTTGAATTGAAAATGAATTGAGGTTGAAATGTGTGCCAAATTTGACGTAATGGACCAGGTTTGAGCCTCGAAAAAGTGGGCTTGGAATGGGCTTTGAAATTTGGGCTGAATTTGAGCCTTGAAATGTGGACCGGGTTTGGCCTTGGAAAAGTGGGCCGACATGGGCCTTAGAAAATTGGGCCAAAGTGGGCCTTAAAAATTGGGTCGGAATAGGCTTTGAAAATTGGGCCAGAATGGGCCTTGAAAATTGGCCGAAGTGGGCCTTAAAATGTGGGCCAGAATTGGGCCTTGATTGAATTTGATTGTTGGGCCTCAAATTGGATGATTTGAAGTTGAAAATGACATTGAATTGGAATGAATTTTGAATTGTGTATGAAGAGTGAGTATGAGAGGGATTGATTTGGAATTGATTTTGACGAGTGTATGAAGAATGAGTATGAGAGGGATTGATTTTGAAGGGTGTTTGATGGGTGAGCATGAGAGATTGATTTGAAGGGTGTTTGATGGGTGTGCATGAAACTTGATTTCAGGGTGTCAGATAGCGAGCATGCGAGCGCTTGATTGCCCGGTCTTGATGCGACAGCTGAGCGCTTGATTTTGAGGTGTTAGCTCGCGCGCCTGCGCGCATTGCTTTGCCGGGTGTTCGATCCGCGCGCCTGCACCGAGCTTTTTGCCCGGTATTTATGCGCCTCTGCCGCGGTTGCTTTTGCCGGGTTTTCCTGTTGGTCTCCTGCGCGGGCTGCTTCCCGCTTCTGCCGTGTTTCCTGTTCCCGTCTGCCCACCCTTTTGTTTTGCCGCGCCTTTGCCTTTTTTCTGTCTGCATCTTCTCCTGCCGGATGCTTTGGGCCCTGTTCTCCCCGCCGGGCCTTCCCCCCCGCCCCGACTCTCGGCCGTTCCGTTCGGCCATCCTTGAACCTAGAAGCTTCTCTAAACTAGACTCGATGTGTCCAGAAATAAGAGGGCAAACCTAAAGGCTATTATATGGCCACCTGTGCTAAGCCAATCTATAAATTTATATGACGAAACTGACAAATAAAAACGTCCAATGTATAGTAGGACCAAACATGTATAAACAAGCATTCAAGAATATGTACAAAAGATAGACAGAATAAAAATAATCAAGCCGATAAATACACAAAATTATGAAATCCAAGGCTATAATATGTAGCACAACAAGTAGACAAATTATAAGTCATGATAAGAATTAAAGTTCGGAATTAATGAGAGCTGCTATGGGGGGTCGTATCAACGCCGCCTCACTCGAGCTGAAGGGGATCCGAAGAGAAACACCAACCGTTTTTCATATTTGTACGGAGAGCCCTGGTAGTCTTGGCCAAGGTCCAGCTCCTTAATCCCCGAGCAGTTTTCCATTCCTCAATCCATCATGTACATGTCATGGAACAAAGACAAGGAAACACGAGATTAATTAGTAATGAAATGTATGAGGGTTGGGGGGTGAAATACCCCAAACCTAGATATGTTATTTAAATGTTAAAATATGGTATAATAAGGCTAAAAAGTGCCTTAGAAACATTAGTAAACAATTTAAACCATAGAAAACAAAATAAAGTACCATTAAGACAATTTGAGCAAAAACATGCTCTAGACTTGGGATAACCTTGATTAGGACCCAAGGATCTTACTAAGAACTTATTAACAAGCTAATGGACATGATAAATCAATTACCAAAGAAAACCTAGCTCAAAAACAAGTTAAAACACAAATTATGCTTTAAGGAGTCTTAAATCACATTTTTGAACATTTGTCTTAGAAGTGGGTTTTAAGTGGCTAAATGCCCATGATAACACCTTAATCATCATGTGTACTACTTAGTATCACATTAGGAAGCCTAAATTAATGGGAAATCAAAATTTTCACAAATGAGTGCACTAATTTTGAATAGTGCTTAATTTAACTTTAAGTCAACTATGGTTAATTAAATGGTAAAACTAGCCCATTAATACCCTAAGTAAGTGGAGTGAGAAGGGAAGAAATGGCGCCGGACCAAAGAAGGCACGTAAAGCATCCGGCCGCTTTGGCCGGATGGGATTAGGGGCTTGTAGGGCATCCGGCCGCCTTAGCCGGATGAAAATGGGACTTGGGCAAAGCAAAACGTTACTCGACCGGCCGCTTGTGGTCGGTCAAAGATACTAAAGAGGGGGTACAACTGTACTTAAACATGTAAAATACAGGCTGGCACCAAAGGGACCAGGCCCAAAAAACTATAAATAAGGGTGTACCCCCATGAAATAAGACACGCGATATTTGGCAATCAAACCCGCATCCGATTCTAATAGAAGCTCTCTCTCTCCCTCTCTACTTTCGCGAAAACTCTGTGTCTGAAATCAGGTAAGGTAGGACAGAAGATTAGATCGAGTCATACTAGGATAGATGTGCTGTCGCATTGGGATCGAGCTTGGTCGCATTAGGATTAGTACACAGTTTCATTTGGCGCCGTTTGTGGGAAACGAACAGCAAGAAGCAACCACGAGACCACCTAGAAGCAGGGAAGTAATCTACGGCGATTCATAGTGGAAATCCTAAAGTAACTAATGACGTTTTTTGCAGGATTGAAACACGAAAGATGGCTCCAAGATCAAGGAAAGCATCAAGGAACGCTGTTGAAGATAACAACCACTCCGAGGAAAGGATGAGTTCGGAGATGCCAGAGGCCATCTCCAAGAAAGATCTAGAAGACATGCTGAAAGGATTGGTCAGATCCATTGACGAAAAAATCGTAGAGGGAAATGAGACTTTGCAGTAGGAATTGATGCAAAGGGACGAGGAGTACCAAAGAAAATGGGACGAGATGACGGAGGCAATTGAGCAATTGAAAAACAGAGACTCCAAAGGTAGCAATGGGGAGGAAAGTAAGGATAGAAAGCGCAATTCAATCATCGACGAAGAAGAGATGGAGGAAGATGATCAAATAGATATGAGCTTGTACCCCTTCTCAGAGCGGATAAGGAAGGCGAAACTCCCGCCGCACTTTGTCGCCCCGGCAATTGAGAAGTATGACGGGACTGGAGATCCTGCTCAGCATATCAAAAAATTCATGTTCGCCATGAACACTCAGGGGATTAGCTCCCTCGCCCTCTGCAATATGTTCCCCGGAACACTTTCAAAAAGAGCATTGGGATGGATCTCCACGAGACCGCCTCAGTCCATCACGAGCTTCAAACAATTGACTGAAGATTTCCAGCAATATTTTGCTGCTAGTAAGAGGGTTAAAAAAGAAACAATAGAGTTGATGGACATTAAACAGCGAAAAGGAGAAACCGTGAAGGAATACAGCGAGCGTTTCCATAAGAAGGTCGCAGAGATCGACGATGTTGATGAAAAGATCTTGATTAAGGCCTTTGGGAATGGCCTGGCTCAGCCTCGGCTAGCTGGAAAAATTGCGACAAAGGCGCCGAAGACTCATGGAGAATTAGCTGAAATGATCCATGATTTTTTGAAATCTGAGATAGCCGAGAACAAGGCTAGAGAGCTGGCCGATAGCTTCAAAGCCGCAGGGGTACCAGAGAAGAAGGAAGGACTCGGGGGAAATGCCGGAAGAGGAGGGTCAAGGTACAAGCCATATTATGGCAGGTCAACCGCCGGATCTTCCTCTCAGGGGTCGCAGCACCAGGGGGCAAAGACTGTTGTCTACATTGACCCAGGGAAATATGCCGCTGCAGTAAGAGAGGGTTACCTCCCTCCGCCAAGGAAGCCACCGCAGGGAGAAATTCCGGTCGCATTCTGCGAATTCCATGGAAATCGTAGTCATCGGACTGTAAACTGTGCTACCCTGGCCAAAGAGCTCCGAGTCATCGAGGAGAATAAGAAGAAGGGAAAGCAACAGGCCGGAATGCAAAGGCAGTATGGCGGTCAACAGAGCAACGCCCAGAATACACCCCGAGGGCGACAGGAGGAAGAGATTCACCCCAGGCTTGACCCCGGCAAATCAGTGGGGATGATAACAGGTTTGTACAAAGGAGAGTAAAAGTTCCTTTTCCCTTTATTCAGGATAAATATTTGGAGTACAATTTGCAATCTATTTTAGGATGAAATTTTGTATTGCATAGATTGTCAAAACATCATATTACCAAGAGGAGAAATAAAATTTCCATTCTTTTCGCATTCTTTACTATTAATAAACCTCCTTTCTTTTCCAAAAAGAAAGCTAACGAAACTTCCTCTAAGAAAACCCACAGGACTATTTTCAGAAGTAGGACCACTAACCCCTAATGAAAGGAAAAGACACATCCATCAAGTGCATCAAGAGCTCCCGGAGAGAAAAATTGCCAAAAAGGAAAATTTTCCTCCAATTTTCTTCTCCCGAAGATGAAGATGGAGTCCTATACCCACACAACGATCCACTTGTCATCCGTGCACAAGTAAACGATCGGATGATGGAGGGAATTCTAATCGATAGTGGGGCCGGAGCAAATGTCATATCAGCCGAAGCAGTTAAGAAGCTGGAAGTGCCTGAGGACCAGATCAAGCCTTATTCGGCGGTCCTAGGAGGATTTGTGGGAGGTGTCTCTACCACATCTTCCGGCAGTATAGACTTCATAATGACCCTGGGCCAAGGAGATGAGAGGAGAACAGAGAGGCTCACAGCTTTTATTGTGCCAGGCCTTTCTGGATACAACATGTACCTCGGGAGGCCAGGGATCAATGCTTTCAAAGCCATCCACAGCACTCATCACTTAAAAATGAAGTACTTAACCTCAAGAGGGAAGGTAGTCACGATAAGAGGAAGCCAAAAGATGGCCCGAATGTGTGAAGTCCGTATCATGGACAGCCTTCCGAGTGAGGAGGTGGTCAAAACTGTGGGATCAGACAAGGAGTTCAAGGGAAGGTTACCTTCCCCCTCAGGGCCGGATCAAGGAGAAGAAGAATGTCGAACAACCCAAGATCCCCCCAGAGAGGTACATTTAAAATCTGACCCTTCTAAATTTTTTAAAATAGGAACTGCGTTTGACAGTGGAGAGCAGACTCACTTAATGAGGTTCCTGGAAAAAAGAAGGGCAACATTCGCTTGGAGCACGGACGAGATGCCTGGCATAGACCCAAGCGTTATCCGGCATGAGCTCAGGGTAGACCCTAAACATCCGGCGGTCAGGCAAAGGAAAAGGGTAATAGGGGAGGAAAGAGATTTGGCCGCACGAACCGAGGTCCAAAAACTCCTCAAAGCCGGATTCATCAGGGAGGTTGCTTACCCACGGTGGTTGGCTAATGTTGTTATGGTGAAAAAAGCAAATGGAAAATGGAGAATGTGCGTGGATTTCACAGATTTAAATAAGGCATGTCCTAAGGATTTTTATCCTCTACCATCAATAGATAGATTGGTGGTCTCAACTGCCCAGAGTTCCGTGCTAAGTTTTTTGGATGCTTTCTCCGGCTATAATCAAATAAAAATGAAAGAGAATGATTCGGAAAAGACTTCCTTCATTACTTCAGCCGGAACATTCTGTTACAAAGTAATGCCTTTCGGCCTAAAGAATGCAGGGGCCACTTTTCAGCGAATGATTGACAAAGTGTTTTGTCAACAAATTGCCCGGAATGTGGAAGCTTATGTTGATGACATAGTTGTGAAAAGCCCGTCAAAGGAACAACACATGAAGGATTTGGAAGAAACATTTGACACTCTGGATAAATACCAAATCAAGCTAAATCCAGAGAAGTGTGTGTTTGGAGTAACCAAAGGGAAATTTCTTGGCTTCATTGTTGGACAGCGAGGTATCGAAGTTGATCCGGAAAAAAGTCAGGCAATCCTCGACCTTTCCCCACCAAGAAATATCAAAGATGTCCAAGCTTTGAACGGAAGACTCACAGCATTAAGTAGGTTCTGTTCTAAGCTTCAGGAAAAATCAATCCCATTCTTCAATATTCTAAGGAAGAACAGTAAATTCCAGTGGGGGCAAGAGTGTATAGAAGCATTTGAGAAGATTAAGGAGATGCTCCGGGATTTACCTAAATTGGGTGTACCTGCTCCGGGACAGGATCTATACCTTTACTTGTCCGCAACAGATTGGGCAGTTGCAGCTGTCTTAATCATGGAAGAGAAAAGGGAGATACCAGTTTACTATACAGGCAAAATCTTGAGTCCGACAGAAGGACGGTACACTAATATAGAGAAAGTCTTGTTTGCACTAGTAGTGGCATCAAGAAAACTACGGCCCTACTTCCAGTCGCACCGAATCTTTGTCAGGACCAATTAAAGCTGGACAGTAGAGCTGACACAATATGAGATTCACTTCATGCCCAGAACGGCGATTAAAGCTCAGGCCTTAGCAGATTTCATAACAGAAACAAGCTTCGCAAAAGAGAGAAAACAAACTCAGAGTCCATATGTCATCTTGGTTGATGGGGCTCGATGCAAAAGCGTGGCAGGAGCTGGAATAGTGGTGCAGGCGCCGGATGGGCAAAGCTTGAATTATGCCTTCCGGCTGGACTTTGACGTCACTAATAATGAAGCCGAATACGAAGCTCTTATCCAGGGTTTGGAGGTGGCCACAGCCCTGGGGGCGACAGGTTTCATAGAATAGATATCTTTCGTGTTTATTTCCATACTTATAAAAATCTATCTGGGATAACACTTATGAAAGTATAACCTATTTTTAACAGAGTTAGAAGTGTATTCAGACTCTATGTTAGTGACGAGACAAAGTGACAACATCTATGAGGTTAAAGAAGAGAAACTATGGAGGAGTACTTGGCAGCGTCGCTGGATATCAAGGGAAGAGGGTGCCCGCGATGGTAAAACCACCCTTCCTTTTGGGAAGGACCGGTGTAGGACTCTTGAGCAGGAGGAGGAGGGGAAGAGGAGGAGGAAGCTATGTAGCCTTCTCTCTGCTCACCCTGGGACTCAGGACCCTCCGGCAAAGAGGAGGCCACGTGATCCTCTCTTTGCTTACTTCGGAGCTCAGGGTCCTCCGGCACCTGCCGATACTCCATTGCTCTATGCCTTGCCGCATCCACGGCCGCAGCAACGTCAATGGAGAATGATCCTGAAGCTTCGGGATCACCAGAAGTTTGTGGCTCTACGGCCTTCGGCCTCGATGCTGTTTTCTTTTTTGATTTTTTCTTGGCAGGAGCAGTGGCTGCCGCAATGATAAAGACAATTAGAACCAGAAGAATGAAGCTAAAAAAGAACACCAAAAAAAAAGAAGGAAACTTGAAAGACAGGAGAAGACGACAAAGCAAACAAACCCTTCTCCAGCTGAAGGATCAGCACAGAAGTCTCCGGCCTCCAGGGTGTTTTCCTGAGCAGGATCTGAGGAAAAGTAACCCGTCAAATCAGGAAACAACTCACAAATAGGAGTCGGATGACCGGACTCCCGCCCCGGGCGAGAACCAAGGTCAGAACCTGAACCAGGGGTGAGGGGAAGGGTGACACGGCGCCCAGACTTGGGGCTCACGTGCCATGTACCTGACAATCCGGCGTCAGCATGAACAGAAGATTCAAGCCGCTTCTTTTTCTTCAAATTACCAGCTTGGTCATCTCCAACCTCTCGTCTGGAACGTTTTGCCGGAGCAGCGTTCTCCAAAAGCTGCTCGGCCGCATCAGTGGCCGCATCCAGCGTGTCGTAGTAGTCAATTTTTTCGCCACCATTCATAAAGGTGACGAAGTTCCAGTTATTGAAGGGACCGATCTTGTCCCCCTTATGGAAAAAGTCTGCGACAATACATCCAAACGATAAGGAGACCGAAAGAAACGACAGAATTCATACTAAGCAAAAGAGAACACTTACTGTGATATGTCTTCAGAGAAGACAAGCGTTCTTTTGTAAAAAATGCCCCGACGGTCGGCAATTTCTTGTTTACCGCCCGCAGAACCTTCGAAATAGGAATTTCAGCCGGAGGAGTCTCGGGGCTGATTAACTGACCTTTTCCGGCCTCAGCAGCGTATGGTATGCCCAGCAATCGGCCGGACGGGGGAACGACGACGAACCACCGCGACCCCCACTCGTGGGCCTTTTTGTAGTCAAAAAGAGAATACCCACTCTTCGCAATGAGGGTTAGGCTCTCAGGATCCTTCCTAACTGTGAAGAATCGGACGAAATCAGTACCCTCCGGCCGAATTTTGATATCGTCACAAAGGGAAACGAAAGCCTGAAGGTGTGAAATAGCTTTAGGGTGAAGATGGGCGAGGGTGCAGCAGCGACGGAGAAGGAACCCTAGCATGAAAGGGTGTGGGGGAATGGTCAAACCTGACCGGAAGAAGTCAGCATAGACGACGTACCCGCAACCAAAATCGTCGTGGGGGTGAGAATCAGAGGTTGGCAAGTAAATTTGTGTGCCAAGTGGAGCTTCGACCCCCCCGAGACAGTCACAGAGGGAAGAGTAGTTGAGAGAAGAAGGAGAAGGTTGACGCCCAGAGCGGAAGGGTCTTATCGGCTTCAGGTACGAAGGGCGAAAGCCGTTAGGGGACTGAGAGCCTTGAATCGCTCCGATGGCGGGCGGAAATTTAGCAGCAAGTTTGCTCTGTTTAGTGGAAGAAGAAGCCATTGTCAAGTTAGGCGAGAATCGAAGGACGACGGCGATGAGAGGAAGGGTAGCGCACAACGACAGGAAAGCAAGAAGAAGAGAGGTCGAAGTAACGGGCCAGTAGAGGAAAGAGGAAAAAGGAGAGAACTCGAAGAGTTGGGCTTTAAGGGAAGTTTTTTCCCGCTCAAATAAAAATATATATATGTGCGGAAAAAGTGTCTTTTTTTTTACAGGGGAAGAGAAGGGGTCGCACGCTTCCTAAAGACGCTACCGACGTCCAGTCGAAAGGAAGGCCCTGCATATTCTACATCGGTAACGGGCGGAAATTCGAAAAGAGAAATACACCAGGACACGAGCTACGCGCGTGGCCAACAAAAAGTTCCTTTTCTCCACGTATGAAGAAAAAGAACTTGTGGGACTGAGATAAAGAGACAACAAAGCTTGGGTAAGCCAAAGAAAGAGTAAGAGTTGGCCGCAGGGAGTCACAAATTTTTTCACCAAAACGCACAGAAGTTCTATTTTTCTTCACCGAAATTCAGAAAGATAGAACTTGTGGGACTGATGAGAAGGGAAGAAATGGCGCCAGACCAAAGAAGGCACGTAAAGCATCCGGCCGCTTTGGCCGGATGGGATTAGGGGCTTGTAGGGCATCCGGCCGCCTTAGCCGGATGAAAATGGGACTTGGGCAAAGCAAAACGTTACTCGACCGGCCGCTTGTGGTCGGTCAAAGATACTAAAGAGGGGGTACAACTGTACTTAAACATGTAAAATACAGGCTGGCACCAAAGGGACCAGGCCCAAAAAACTATAAATAAGGGTGTACCCCCATGAAATAAGACACGCGATATTTGGCAATCAAACCCGCATCCGATTCTAATAGAAGCTCTCTCTCTCCCTCTCTACTTTCGCGAAAACTCTGTGTCTGAAATCAGGTAAGGTAGGACAGAAGATTAGATCGAGTCATACTAGGATAGATGTGATGTCGCATTGGGATCGAGCTTGGTCGCATTAGGATTAGTACACAGTTTCATGGAGGGGTTCGGTTTTTAAACATGGTGAGTCATCACCATTTGCTAGTTTATTTAAAGAAGAATAAAGTAAGTAAAAAGGGACTATACACCTTTACAAGTTAAATATCTTAAGAAACTACCTCTCTCCTCACTTCTCCTCATTTCCCTCCTTCTCCATCATCTTCTTCATCCTTCTCCCAACTCCAAACAGTCATTTCTACAACACCTCTCTTATCCATCTTCACTTCCTTGTCAAATACAACTCCATGCTCCAAATCAAATTCTAAGGCCACCTTTGTGCTAGTTAGACCAAGCCATTCATTTCCCTCTTTTCAAATCTTCAAGAAATCAAGTTTGAATCCATGGTGAATCTCCATTAAAGGCGGAAAAGCTCAGCTTCTTGCACCTTGTTGTTCTCCTTTGTTCCAAGGTAATAAAATTCTAAGAAAAATCAACTTTCCTTTCATTTTTGTACATGGCCGAAAATCATCTTTGATGATGCCTTATCTTGCTCTTTTCTAGCTTGATTCAATCTTCAAAGGACTAGAAGGAGTCCTGCCTTGTTTCCTTATCAAGCTCCCTTTCAAATTACAAGGTAAACATAAATTCTAGTGTTTTAGAACACTTCTTGCAATCTAGGGTTTGTTCATGAGTGTAAGTATAATTCTTGACACTCATTACCCTTATTTGTATATTGGTTGAAAGATTGACAAGTGAGTTAAGCCCTTGCAGGTTTGTAATAAAGAAAAACAAGAGAAAGCAAGTGAGAAAATCTTGAAGAGGAAAAAGGTAAATGACCTATCCTAATGTAGTTTAGTACCTTAGGAAATTGAGTTGTATTGTATTATAAGTAATATAAACAGCCAAAGGAAAATGAGTTAGTAAAATAACCACAAGGTGGATTATAAGAACATATGAGATTGATGTGTGTATTTGAATGTTGAAAGCACTATATATGTGGGAAATTCAGTGTTTAAGATTTATGTTATTTAAGGGCCTAAGAGCCATGTCATTTAAGGGCCTAAGTGCCAAGAAATTTAAGTTTAATGCACTATGTTGTGATGTGGTGTAGTTTAAGTGTAGTTTGTGTGTAAAGAACGTTCCTTGTGGAGTTAAATATCTTTGATTATTTAATGGTGAAAAACTAAGTGTTTGGGTATAAGAATGTGCTAGAGAAGATATGTCAAAGTTTAGTTGATAAACAAAGAGTTTTAAGTGTTTTAAGGAGATTTTATGACCTAGAAAGTACTAGGAATCATTAAGGGTTAAATTAGTGAAAGAAAAGGAATTAAGGTGTTCTTGAGTGTTAGAGTGATCTAGGGATTGTCTTAGAGGATTTAGGGTTCAAATGGATGTTTTAAACACACCAAAGTCATGGTATGAGATGTGATAACAATTGTGCAAAAGTTGGTAGGAAATGAGGTGTTAAGTCTTGTAATGACCAAGAAGTGGACTAAGGATGATGATAATGCAAAATAGTGCTTGAGAGTGGTTGAAATGGTGGTGAGGAAATACTTTGGTTAGTTGATATTGTAGCCAAAATTCACCACATAGAAATCCTAAGGAACAATGTTACAAGTGTTAAGAATTTTGGTATGAATTGAGTAAATGATCAAAGAAGTTAAATGGAGGTTTGATCATGTGTTAAGAGGGATGTAAAGCTGCCTAAATGATGTGGGAACATACTAGGAAACTTATGGAAGAGTTTGAAGCAAAATAGAAATTTTGAGTTATGGTTCTGCAGTCGACCGACCCAGGGGACCGACCCTGGCTGGGTCGGTCAGACTGTAATAAGCTAGCTGTAAATGCGTCTGCATTTGACCGACCTAGGGGACTGACCTTGTCTGGGTCGGTCGGGCTAAAAATAATGAACCAGAATGTTTCTGGAATGGACCAACCTTAGGACCGACCCTGGCTGGGTCGGTCGAGTAAAAATTTTTAAACCTAGATGTCATCTGCATCCGACCGACCCAGGGGTTGGGTTGGTCGGACCTTATAAAAAAAAGAAGAAAAGAAAATGTGGCTTAAGTAGTAAACCCTAGTGAGTATAATGAGGGTCAACAAGTGTAAGTTAAATGTGAAAACATGCCATGTATTTATGTAAAATACTTAGTTAATCGGAAGTTAAATAAGGTAATTAACTGACATGACTAATTATGTATAGGAGCTGCATTCGGTGGTCAACGAACGCAGTAGGGACCAAGGTATGGTTTTCTTGTAGTCTGTCAGCTACCAGTTTACACCGGCTTGTATGTTGTTTGTTTTCTGAGTGTTTACGACCTTGTAAGATTAAAGGCATGTAATGAGTTTATAGTTATTGTTTACTATGGCGTGTGTGTTCCGATACCGTTAACCTCGAATACGTGTTAACCTGTTAGTTAACCAATGTTAGGATCACGTAAGAGAACGATATTCGGTTTTTTTACGTTTCAACTTACGGAACGTTCTAACTATGGCTATCCGTGTGTTAGTTGTGATTTGTGTTGCTCAAATGTATCTCATCTCCCTTGTATGCCTAACTAGGATTGAACACTTACTGTGTGAAATAATATGTTAAGTTCCAACAATGGAACTACTAACAAGTGTATAACCGGGGGGTGAGGAATCCGGGTGTCCAGTCGCGCGCGTATGTTCGGGAGTTGATATCTGAATCAGATTCGACTCTCTCTATGTTTTGGTTGTTCTCCTTCTTGGATTACAATCACCCACAAGTCTAATAAATGGCTTTCCTAACCTGACTTTAGTTAGGGCTAGGGGGATTATTTGTACGGTGTGTTTGGATCACTACATCCAACGCATCTTGAGATAAGTAAAACATTCAGGAAACTAAACGGTAACAAGTTATGTAATGAGCTTAACATGAGATTGGAATCATTCTCTAGGCTTACCAAGTTTGGCTAACTGTTGTTTGGATCATTTCCTCAAGTGATTCGTTCCCATTATGTTGTGTGTATGTTGTTGCTATGCAATGAGTGTTGCTATGCTTATGTATATTGTATGTTAAAATAAATCCCATGTTATCATGAGAATTAGTTTCGTGCATCCCGGTAATCGACGGGTTGCATGTTAATCATACCAACCAAGGGTTGCTTAGCCCCTCGGGGCCCATATTTTACTTGCACGATGAGGTTTGAAGAAGCGGATTCGCTTTAGCCTCGGGATGTAAAGAATTACTTTTGTTATTTTGGATGTTGGACCCGAGATGCACCTGTGCTCTCGTGGTTGTGTATTTTGGTAGCATCAGAGTTATTATGATGGCTTTGTCTATATTTACACTCGGTATTGTTGGTTGTAAATATGTGGATGTTGGTAACTAATGCTCGAGGGTCTGCGTCCATCAGACCGATACAACTTGTGCGTATTAGCCTTGTTAGCCATGTGGGTGGCTAACGGTGTGTAACACCGTCCCCATTTTGTTAATGTTTTAAGTAATGATTTTTCCACTACGATTTTTGCTAAGTGTTAAATTTATGGTTGGGGTGTTACAAAAATGGTATCAGAGCGAAGTATCACTCTGATAACCGGATTACCAAGCTTAGGAATATACCGAGTTAGGAAGTCAAACTATAGTTACGAGAGTGAACAGTTATGTGGGAATGTAAAGGTTGACCACTAACTAAGTGTGGCTACACCATGTCGTCCGAAAGGCGTAACAATTGTTGGACCCGATAAGTTTGTAAGCACAATGCTAATGTACATTCATGTGAATTCAGGTGTCGGGTCGTGGACGCGGAAGAGGCCACGGGCGCGGTAGAGTTGAACCAGGGGAGAACCTAACGACTCAGATAAGGGCCGATGCATTTGCGGCCGCCGTAGCCCAGATGGTGCCTCAGGTAGTCGTTGTGTTGCAGCAAGGGCAGCAACAACAGCACGACAGTCAGAACCAGCAAGATCCGGTTCCACAAACATAGCGACGTGAAACCAACTGGGTGAAAGCGTTGGCCGATTTAAGACCCTCGTCGTTCAAAGGGCAGACCGACCCTAGTAAGTTGGAGGCGTACATCTCTGAGCTAGAGACCGCCTACGAGACTTTGGACGTTCCTGCTGGTGCCAAGATCCGTCTAGCCACTTACTATCTGAAGGGTTCGGTAAGAAACTGGTGGAAGCTGGTGCGGGACGATAAAGTAGCTGATCCTGCATTTGGATGGAGGGAGTACATGGCTCTAGTGTGAGCCAAGTACTACCCAGTGCATGTACAAGAGGCCAAGCGCCTGGAGCTGGACAGCCTGAGGCAGGGGGATAAGATGTCGGTCGACGACTACTACACCACCTTTACTAACCTTATCCATTTGTTACCAGACCTGGGATACTCAAACCGGGTTCTGGTGAACCGTTTCTACAGCAGACTCAGCTACCGCCTACGCTATGGGATGGGGCCAGCCGAGTATAACACCATGTAGGTAATTAAAATACCGCATGATGAGAGTAAGTGTGTACTGTAAGTGAATGTGAATTTGTTTCGCGGGGCATGACTTAACACCCTAAAATTCAGGAGTGCTATCATGCCGCTGCTAAGGTTGAGATCACCGGCCGACTGAGGGACGAGGAGTAGGCGCATAAGCACAAGGCTTCAGGCGAGGGCCAAAATTCGCAAGGGTATGGTAGAGGAAAAAAGAAGAAATCCTACCACCAGTCCCAGAAAGGCCAGCAGCAGGGCGGCAAGGGCCAAGCCCAGACTACTACCGTTGAAGAGCCTCTACAGCTCACATATGCTATTGCGGCCAAGCCCCTACGCTCTCACCCACCATAGGGTAATAAATTTTTCCCGAATACAAATTAAGTGTGTGTTGTAAATCTTGTGAAATGAATACTGATAGTATAATGTGATAGCAGCTAGTGCAGGCTTTGGATCTGGGCGCCACTATTATTGTAAGTGGTGCAACGCAGACCACCCCGGTGTTGACTACAAGAGTAAGGAAGTGCAGTGCTACTACTGCAAGAAGATGGGACACCGAGACTTCGAGTGTTACTAGAACCCCAACAGCAGAAACTACAAGCCCAAGTGGGAAGGAAAGGGTAAGGCCGTAGCGACCTCCGAGGGCCCAAAGGCGACCAGTCAGCCCTCCTCAGATCAGGGGAACCGTAACTTCCAGAAAGGGAAGGGGTCGGGAGCTGGCAAGGCCACCCTTAATGTGGTTGATCGGTCAGAGGGAGTTGGACCCTCTTCTAGACCAGGTACTACTTAAAACCGTTGAGTGAAGTAATTGTTTGCTTCCTGCATTTCATGCATGAGTGTTCGTAAACTTAAATGTACAACTACATGAACAATTAGTTGAAGTATAATATACAATTTACCTAAGTTAGATAATTTTAAACCTTACGAACTTTCAATATATGTTATCCAATTCCTCCCACACCAACCCCCAAAGAGACCACCATCGGCATCACCGAATTCGCGACGGAGCAATGTCAGGTTATCCAACTAGGTATGATTTTATTAAATGGATACCTGACACCCAAAGCACAAATCCACATCATCCGACGATGAGATGAACTTGGAGTAGCACCTGGAGGTTTCTACACACCGGAATACCCGAGTGGATCAAAGATGAAATTGAAAAATGATGTGCATGGGTAAGGACTGGAACCCTTACACCAAGACATCAAGACATGCGAGTGGAAGACAGAGCGACAATACAGAGTATACCTGAGGAGTTCCTTGCGGTCGTTAATCACGGCGTGGGAATTGCTCAACAAGTTGAATCGGATCTAATTCTGAGTGTTGAAGCGGATTTATGTATTGCTAACTTCTATCAGAAAGGTGGACGACTGGGTTTACACCAAGATAAGGATGAAACACCCGAGTCTCTTAGTAAGGGAGTACCCGTGGTGTCTTGGTGTATAGGTGATACCGCAATATTTGTTTATGGCGAGCAGAAGCGTGCTGACCTCGCAAAGAAGTTAGTGTTGAAGTCAGGTGATGTATTAATCATGGGTGGGCATTCGAGGATGCTGTATCATGGTATCAAGAAGATCAAACTGAATACGGCACCTGCGACAGTAATCAATGCCACACACATGAAACTTGGACTTTTGAATTTGACCTTTAGACAATTCTGAAGCCAAGTATGATCATGTATTATATGAAGTCGGTTGTATGTTAAGTATGCTATATAGCTAGCTATGTTCACGTGATGTAAACTAACTTATGGTGTAAGGAGTGGTATTAATGAATAAAACGGTGTTAATTTCTTGAGTATACCAACCGTGTTATTACCGTTGTACTTATAAAGTTTATGAAATAAACTAGGCTGTGCACTCGGAACGGAAGGTACACTGAGTGTGTGTACTGAGGCAGAAGCTGGCAAGAGTGGCATTATCCTCACCAGTACCTTCCCACTTAATGGCATGGACGCATCGATCTTGTTCGACTCTAGAGCCTCACACATGTTTATCTCACTTTCATTTGCGAGGAGGCTGGGGTTAGACGGTGAAGAGATGCCTGACTTTCTAGTCACTCTCCCGTCCAAGGAGCAGATCAAATGTACCCGCTATTACCGAGGTGCCACTGCCCGAATTAAAGATGAAGAGTTCCCGATCGACATGATAGAGTTCGAGGGCCTCAGATTTGATGTAATTGTGGGGATGAACTGGTTGGAGCGGTACAAAGGTCGAATCCTATGTGTCGAGCACCGTCTGCTTCTTCAGAGTCCGACTGGGGTTACCATATCATACCGCTAGAGGCCCAGGGAGCCTTCGACTCATATTATCTCTACTATGGAAATGTATCGTAAAATACGATGAAAGAATGATATATACCTCTGCTATGTCTAGGACATGGAGAGAGATCTGGAGTTTAGCCCAGATGTGCCGGTAGTGTCAGAGTTTCCTGATGTCTTTCCTAAGGAGCTGCCAGGCATGCAGCCAGCACGGGCAGTTGAGTTCGAAACTAAATTGGTTCTAGGCACCGGACCAATAGCGAAGGCGTCCTACCGTATGGCTCCAGCTGAGATGATAGAGGTCAAAGAACAACTACGAGATCTACTCGACAAGGGGTTCATACGCCCAAGCGTTTCACCATGGGGAGCACTGGTCCTCTTCGTGAAGAAGAAGGATGGTAGTCTCTGCCTCTGCATCGATTATAGAGAGCTAAATGTTGTTACGGTGAAAAACAGTTATCGATTACCACATATCAACGATCTATTTGATCAATTGAAAGGAGCATCAGTATTCTCCAAGATCGACTTGTGATCAGGTTACCACCAAATTGCTATTCGAGAGGGTGACATTGAGAAGACCGCATTCCGAACCAGATACGGTCACTACGAGTTCACGGTCATGCCATTTGGTCTATCCAATGCACCGGCCAAGTTTATGGATTTAATGAACCGCTTGTTCCAAGATCAGTTAGACAAGTCAGTGGTAGTCTTCATCGACGACATTCTTGTGTATTCAAAGTCGAATGGTGAGCATGAAAGCCACCTGAGAAGTGTGTTGCAAACATTAAGGGAGAACCAGCTATACGTGAAGTTCTCCAAGTGTGACTTCTGGTTAAACCAAGTTTCTTTTCTTGGTCATGTTATTTTTGAGGCTGGGATCGCTGTGGATCCGGCCAAGATTGATGCAGTGCGCACCTGGCCTAGGCCGAAGATGGTTACCGACATCCAGAGCTTCCTCGGTCTGGCAAGATATTATAGGAGGTTCGTGAAGAACTTCTCCAGTTTCTCAAAGCCAATGACTTCCTTAATGAAGAAGGATGCACCATTCGAGTGGACAGACGATTGTGAGAGTTCCTTCTAGTGCCTCAAGGACGCTCTGACTTCTGCACCAGTGCTGACTATACCAGATGGTACAGATGGTTTTGAGGTCTACTGCGACGCATCAGGTAGAGGAATGGGTTGTGTATTGATGCAACACGGGAAGGTCGTTGCTTACGCCCCCCGGCAGCTGAAGAAACATAAAGAAAACTACCCTACCCATGATTTAGAATTGGGTGCCATCGTCTTCGCCTTGAAGATATGGCGACATCATTTGTATGGGGTGAGTGTGACAATCTATTCAGACCACAAAAGTTTGAAGTATTTGTTCATTCAGAAAGAGTTGAACATGAGACAACGAAGGTGGGTCGAGTTTCTAAACGACTATGACATCAACCTTCAGTACAAGTAAGGTAAAGCAAATGTTGTAGCTGACGCATTGAGTCACCGAGCACATTCTCTCTATTTGGTAGTCTCTCACTCTAGCTTGGTTGAAGAGGTGCGGAGTTCTCAGATGTCTGATCAGTACATGCAAGAGATCAGGCAGAAGCTGATTGATGGCACACTCGAGAGACAGAAGTACGATTTCCGACTTCACGATGATGACCTGATTAGGCTAAATGGCCGACTCTATATTCTAAGAAGTAGCGTCGAGCTGAAAGAGCGCATATTGAGTGAATCACATTGTTCTACTACTACGATTCACCCTGGAGCGTTAAAGATGTATAAGAGTATGAAAAGATATTTTTGGTGGACTGGAATGAAGAAAGATGTGAACGATTATGTTGTAAGGTGTCTCACTTGTCAGAAGGCCAAGTTTGAGCACCGATGTCCTGGAGGTATGGTACAACCGATGCCAGTGCCAGAGTGGAAGTTCCATGATATTTCCATGGACTTCGTGGTAGGGCTTCCGCTAACAAAGGGAGGTCTAAATATAATTTGGGTCGTTGTTGACCGACTGACCAAAGTTGCCCGATTCATTCCGATGAAGGACATTTGGAAAGTGGCGAAGCTTGCAGAGCTCTTCGACCGAAAGATTATACGGCATCTTGGGGTACCGAAGACTATCGTGTCTGATAGGGATACCAGATTCCTCTCGAGGTACTGGAGATCTACACGGGAAGCGCTTGGTACCAAGCTGAAGCTGAGTACAGCGTTCCACCCTCAGACAGATGGTCAGAGTGAATGCACCATTCAGACCCTCGAAGATATGTTACGTGCATGTGCACTTGATTTTCAGACCAGCGGGATTGATAAGTTACACTTGATGGAGTTTAGCTACAACAACAGTTACCATGCTTCTATCAAGATGTCTCATTTCCAGGCATTGTACGGTAGACCATGCCGCACGCCTTTATGCTGGGATGGGTCGAGTGAGGTGGTCATTATAGGGCCGGAGTATCTGGAATAAGTACAAGCGGAAGTATTCCAGATCAGAGCAAACATGAAGGCAGCTCAAGATAGGCAGAAATCATATGCCGATGTGCGCCGACATGACCTGGTGTTCGCCGTGGGCGACCAGGTATTTCTGAGAGTTTCACCCATGAAGGGTGTGTTTCATTTTGGCCAGAAGGGCAAGTTGAGCCCGAAATATATGGGGCCTTATGTTGTGACAAAGCGGATAGGCCCGGTTGCTTACAGGCTAGATCTGTCTGCTGAGTTGGGCAAAGTACATGATGTATATCATGTATCACAGTTGAAAAAGTATATGTCCCATCCGTCTCATGTACTTCAGCCCGACCATGCGATCAGTGGAGACTCCTTTACAGGTTCTAGACACTAAGACTCGAGACACTCGTCATAAGTCTGTTCGACTGGTGAAGGTTCTTTGGTCTAACCAGGAAGTCGAGGAGACCACTTGGGAGCTGGAGGATAGTATGAAGGTGAAGTACCCATTGTTATCTACTCAGTAGTCTTCATATGTATAGGGTACGGGCGTACCCCTATTTAAGGGGGTAGAGCCGTTTCATTTATGTATGTACGGTATGTATTGAAATACATTACCCAGACCTCGTGTCTGAATGTTGTTATGTTACCCAGACCTCTGAGTCTGAGGGTTGTTATGTAAAGCATATTTTTTTATGGAATTTTTATCCTGCAAGTAATCCCCGTCTTCTAATTAAATGATGTGTGGGAAACTGTGAACTTTGACGACAAAGTTCTTTTAAGGGGGGTGATTGAAATACCCCAAACCTAGATATGTTATTTAAATGTTAAAATATGGTATAATAAGGCTAAAAAGTGCCTTAGAAACATTAGTAAACAATTTAAACCATAGAAAACACAATAAAGTACCATTAAGACAATTTAAGCAAAAACATGCTCTAGACTTGGGATAACCTTGATTAGGACCCAAGGAGCTTACTAAGACCTTTTTAACATGCTAATGTACATGTTAAATCAATTACCAAGGAAAACCAAGCTCAAAAACAAGTTAAAACACAAATTATGCTTTAAGGAGTCTTAAAGCACATTTTTGAAAATTGTCTTAGAAATGGGTGTTAAGTGGCTAAATGCCCATGATTACACCTTAATCAATATGTGTACTACTTAGTATCACATTAGGAATCCTAAATCAATGGGAAATCAAAAATTTCACAAATTTGTGCACTAATTATGAATAGTGCTTGATTTAACTTTAAGTCAACTATGATTAATTAAATGGTCAAACTAGCCAATTAATACCTTAAGTAAGTGTAGGGGGCCGGTTTGTAAACATGGTGTGTCATCACCATTTGCTAGTTTATTTAAGGAAGAAGAAAGTAAGTAAAAAGGGACTATACACCTTTACAAGTTAAATATCTTAAGAAACTACCTCTCTCATCACTTCTCCTCATTTCCCTCCTTCTCCACCGTCTTCTTCATCCTTCTCCCAACTCCAAACCGTCATTGCTACAGCACCTCTCTTCTTCATCTTCATTTCCTTGTCATATACAACTCCATGCTCCAAATCAAATTCTAAGACCACCTTTGTGGTAGTTAGACCAAGCCCTTCATTTCCCTCTTTTCAAATATTCAAGAACTCAAGTTTGAATCCATGGTGAATCTCTATTAAAGGGGGAAATCTCAGCTTCTTGCACCTTGTTGTTCTTCTTTGTTCCAAGGTAATAAAAGTCAAAGAAAAATCAACTTTCCTTTCATTTTTATACATGGCCGAAAATCATCTTTGATGATGCCTTGTCTTGCTCTTTTCATTAGCTTGATTCAATCTTCAAAGGACTAGAAGGAGTCCTCCCTTGTTTCCTTATCAAGCTCTCTTTCAAATTCCAAGGTAAACATAAATTCTAGTGTTTTAGAACACTTCTTGTAATCTAGGGTTTATTCATGAGTTTAAGTATAATGCTTGATACTCATTACCCTTATTTGTATATTGGTTGAAAGATTGACAAGTGAGTAAAGCCCTTGCCGGTTTGTAATCAAGAAAAACAAGAGAAAACAAGTGAGAAAATCTTGAAGAGGAAAAAGGTAAATGACCTATCCTAATGTAGTTTAGTACCTTAGGAAATTGAGTTGTATTGTTTTATAAACAATCTAAAGAGCCAAAGGAAAATGAGTTAGTAAAATAACCACAAGGTGGATTATAAGGACATATGATATTGATGTGTGTATTTGAATGTTGATAGCATTATATATCTGGGAAATTCAGTGTTTAAGATTTATGTTATTTAAGGGCCTAAGAGCCATGTCATTTAAGGGCCTAAGTGCCAAGCAATTTAAGTTTAATGCACTATGTTGTGATGTGGTGTAGTTTAAGTGTAGTTTGTGTGTAAAGAACGTTCCTTGTGGAGTTAAATGTATTTGATTGTTTAATGGTGAAAACTAAGTGTTTGGATGTAAGAATGTGCTAGAGAAGATATGTCAAAGTTTGGTTGATAAACAAAGAGTTTTAAGTGTTTTAAGGATATTTTATGACCTAGAAAGTACTAGGAATCATTAAGGGTTAAATTGGCGAAAGAAAAGGAATTAAGGTGTTCTTGAGTGTTAGAGTGATCTAGGATTGTCTTGGAGGATTTAGAGATCAAATGGATTTTTTAGACACACCAAAGTCATGGTATGAGATGTTTGAACAATTGTGCAAAAGTTGGTAGTAAATGAGGTGTTAAGTCTTGTAAAGACCAAGAAGTGGACTAAGGATGGTGATAATGCAAAATAGTGCTTGATAGTGGTTGAAATGGTGGTGAGGAAATACTTTGATTAGTTGATATTGTAGGAAAAATTCACCACTTAGAAATCCTAAGGAACAATGTTACAAGTGTTAGGAATTTTGGTAAGAATTGAGTAAATGATCAAAGAAGTTAAATGGAGGCTTGATCATATGTTAAGAGGGATGTAAAGGTGCCTAAATGATGTGGGAACATACTTGGAAACTTGTGGAAGAGTTTGGAGCAAAATAGAAATTTTGAGTTATGGTTCTACAGTCGACCGACCCAGGGGACCGACCCGGGGGACCGACCCTGGCTGGGTCGGTCAGACTATAATAAGCTAGCCGGAAATGCTACTGCATTCGACCGACCCAGGGGACCGACCTTGTTTGGGTCGGTCGGGCTAAAAATAATGAACCAGAATGTTTCTGGAATGGACCGACCTTAGGACCGACCCTGACATGGTCGATCGAGTAAAAAATTTCAAACCTGGATGTCTTCTGCATCCAACCGACCCAGGGGTTGGGTCGGTCGGACCTTATAAAAAAACAGAAAAGAATATGTGGCTTAAGTAGTAAACCTTAGTGAGTATAATGATGGTCAACAAGTGTAAGTTAAATGTGAAAACATGCCATGTATTTATGTAAAATACTTAATTAATCGGAAGTTGAATAAGGTAATTAACTGACATGACTAATTATGTATAGGAGCTGCATTTGGTGGTCAACCAACGCAGTAGGGACCAAGGTATGGTTTTCTTGCAGTCTGTCTGCTACCGGTTTACATCGGCTTGTATGTTGTTTGTTTTCTGAGTGTTTACGACCTTGTAAGATTAAAGGCATGTAATGAGTTTACAGTTATTGTTTACTATGGCATGTGTGTTCCGATACCATTAACCTCGAATACGTGCTAACCCGTTAGTTAACCAATCTTAGGATCACGTAAGAGAACGGTATTCGGTTTTTAACGTTTCAACTTACGGAACGTTCTAACTACGGCTATCCATGTGTTAGTTGTGATTTGTGTTATTCAAATGTATCTCATCTCCCTTATATGCCTAACTGGGCTTGAACACTTACTGTGTGAAATAATATGTTATTTTCCAACAATGGAACTACTAACAAGTGCATAACCGGGGGGTGAGGAATCCGGGTGTCCAGTCGTGCATGTATGTTCAGGAGTTGATATCTGAATCAGATTTGACTCTTTCTATGTTTTGGTTGTTCTCCTTCTTGGATTACAATCACCCACAAGTCTAATAAATGGCTTTCCTAACCTGACTTTAGTTCAGGCTAGGGGGATTATATGTACGGTGTGTTTGGATCACTACATCCAACGAGCTTAACATGAGATTGGAATCATTCTCTAGGCTTTAACCAAGTTTGGCTAACTGTTGTTTGGATCGTTTCCTCAAGTGATTCGTTCCCATTATGTTGTGTGTATGTTGTTGCTATGTAATGAGTGTTGCTATGCTTATGTATATTGTATGTTAAAATAAATCTCATGTTATCATGAGAATTAGTTGTGTGCATCCCGGTAGCCGACGGGCTGCACGTTAATCATACCAGTCAAGGGTTACTGAGCCCCTCGGGGCACCATATTTTACTTGCAGGATGAGGATTGAAGAAGCGGAGTCACTTTAGCCTCGGGATGTAAAGAATTAGTTTTGTTATTTAGGATGTTGGACCCGAGATGCGCCTGTACTCTCGTGGTTGTGTATTTTGGTAGCATCAGAGTTAGTATGATGGCTTTGTATATATTTACACTCGGTATTGTTGGTTGTAAATATGTGGATGTTGGTAACTAATGCTCGAGGGTTTGCGTCCATCAGACCGATACAACTTGTGCGTATTAGCCTTGTTAGCCACGTGGGTGGCTAACGGCGTGTAACACCGTCCCCTTTTGTTAATGTTTAAGTTATGATTTTTTCGCTGTGATTTTTGCTAAGTGTTAAATTTATGGTTGGGGTGTTACAAGGGGTGTGTGCAATGGGATCATACGGCCCCTCTCAATGGAAGGAAAGGGGGCAATCTAATCATCTCCCACACCCCAACCTTGAACATAGAAAAGAGTTTCAAGCTACCAATGAACGCTAAGAATTGTAAGATAAATCAAACATTGGGGTTGCTAAATTAATTTGTCACCTTAGATTATGACTCAACCCGAAGTGTAGTATCAAAGAGGTAAAGTTGTGGATCATGTTATATCATTTCCCTCTAAGATAAAAAATTAATAAGTACTATCCAACCAATGAGTGATTTATGTACAATTTATAGCATTCGGGTAACTATTACTCAGTTCATGTTCTTATCTAATGCGCAAGGGAACAAGTTATGCCGGTCTCCAACTTAATTTCCAAACCAGATCAATGCGCAAGGAGCAATTAAATATCAGATGCGATTGAATCATAGTAAAGATGGGAAGATAGAATTTCCAAACCCATAAGGCGTTAGATCCAAAGTCCACAAGCGAGGTAAACTTGCAAAGCTTGAGGTCGATTCCAAATAGCCCACATGTGCGAGTCCCAGCTCAAAGCCGATTGATTGCATTTGTAACTCGGTTCAAACATGAAACCAAAGGTAACACGCAAAATGAATTAGCCAAATAGCCTGAAAGGGCCAAAATTATGTACCACAAGCAACATGATTAGCTACGCCAGGAGAAATGTTGAAACAAGGAGCAATTAGCAATATGATTTCCGAACCAGCATGGAGCGCTAACAATATTTCGCCAATATTTCCAAACCGGAAAGGTAGATACCAAACCAAGGTGCGCCATCATGCATAATCCATGAAACCTAGCATCAAATTTGGGGCCAACGTGTACAAGACTGAGCCAAGTCTCAATAGTATACCTTGGTGATAAGAGAAATACAATAGTCAGAAAAGTCTCACATTGAGCATCATATACAGACAATCGAATCTCAAGCTCAACAAAGTATTAGCAGGGCCAATGAGAATAAACAAGTGCAGGCTGATTTATATTTCAAAGTCAGTAGAGGAATTTTTACCCTGAGCGTAAACCAATAAGCATTACAATACTCTGTAAACGCAGGGACGAGCAGGCCTGGTCTTCAAGTACCCAAAGGTCGTAAAAGGGATTGAGACCCGGAGTTCATAATTTCAATTCAGATAAATCAAACCTGAAGCGACAAAGCTTTCTCTCTTTTTCCAGCTTTGATGGGTCCAAATTAAACACATTTCACGAAACTTATACAAATCTCAAGTAAGATGAATCAAGCAATACCCATCATCAAACCTAGAAAAATGAGAGCAAGATATTAGGACATTCGAACCTAACAAACTATCAAAAAGAAGAACTATTCATGGCTCAGAAACACCAACCACCAAATAGACAAGTCAATTGTGATCTAGAAAATGCTAAATGGACGAGTTAGCCGACGAAAGGAAACAGAATGACATTCCTTCAATGTCTGGATCAAGAATGACCTCAGAAAGAAAGTCAAATCAGCTAACTTGAAATGGTCATACGTTAAAACAAGTATCTCTGCTGAAAACTTTAAAGGGCATGAAATCCTCAGACATCACCAATCGATTATCAGAGCTAAAAAAAGCTAAGAAAAGATACGAATGTAGTGTGATTTAAACTCAGGTATTGAAATTACTGCGATGAATCGCTATACAAGCGACCCTAGGCGATGCAAGATCAGATTAGACCTCAGAGCCTTTGCATTGGCAGGGTCGAACTTCAAGTAACAAAAATTCGAGAATCGGCCATCGTTGCAAAGCAAACGATACCAAAAATGGAGCTATGAACCAGGCAGGCTTCAAAATCATGGGAGGCCAGCGATGCAGTCCTTAAAGGCTGGAGAAGGAAAAACCGAAGGGCGCCATCAATGACATCTCACAGAGAGAGGCAGCGAAGAGAATGGGGGTTAGCTAGTGACTCGTGGTTGTGCGGATGAATACTGAGCACAAATGTGATAAAGAGCACTGGATTTTCAGCAGTGAAGGTTTTCGGTTTAGGGAGCAAGACTCGACCGAGGAAGAGGGCAAGAGGGTCAGCTACAGTTCTGTCTTTTTATTAGGGTTTGTTATTTGTGTTGTATTTATAGGCAATGGATAGAGTTAGGGTTCAGAAAAAACAAGCATCCAAATGTACATAATACAGAATTCAAATCTGAGTTCTCTCACACCTCTACAATACCCTTAACCAGTTACGTCAATGACTGAACTTGATATTTTAATGTGAGAAGTAAAACAAGTTCTAATCTTGAACTGAGTGAATTCTACAAAAGGCTAATGTTTTAAATGAAATGCGGAATAAGGCAAAAGAGAGACATAAGGTAATAAATTGTTTTCTCTTTGGAACACATGAAATAATGAAATGGTGGTAAAAGAACATGTGAATAAAAATATTTATAACAATAATAATAACAAAAGGATAATAAAATAAAATAAAAAGAAGTACATAAAATGATAGAAATGCCTCAAAAATAATAATAATAATTATAACGACAAAATAAAAACAAGTACTTATAAAGAAAAATACAAGTAAAAGTATCAATGCAATGCAATGAGATAAAATAAACAATTAACGAAAATAGCATGAACCAAAATAAAATGAATAGGCAAATAAAATAAGCGAATAAAACAGAACTGACTAACGTGAAATGAATCTAAAATAGAATGGTAAGATAAGTAAATAATGAAAAGGGACGGGTTTGAAAACAAATGTTTTAAACATTGATATAAAAAGCTTATTAAAAAATGATAGATTTATTTTGGTATGCACATGAATAAGTTTTGAAAAGAAAGGCAACGACCCTCTTATTTTATTTATTTGTCGGAATTTTTGTTTATGCGGTGAGAATTTTTGGTGTCTACAGTCTTCTAAGCATATATAAATACAGTTGTCACAGAAATACAGCAGAAACGACATTTTAGAATCAACACTTAATAAATCACAAACTGAATGGTAATTCCAGAGAAGCAATAATATGAAGATAGCTAACAAAAGTTTAACTTGAAACTGCAGTGGAAAAACATTCTAATCAGGGCGTTACTACCACACTATATACCCATTGAGTGCTCAGGCATTATTCAACAAAACAAATTTCCAAAACATTGCAATTCCGAATATTGTATCTCAAGACATTATAACTCAACTTAATGTTTTAGAGTGATTCCACATTCCTAATCTATGTGATAGCGTGTTCCAAGTCGCCAACTTCAGCAACCATTACCTCCTATCAGAAAACAATATACAAAAGCACGAAGGGATCACGCAAATCAATGAAATTGAGTAAATTCCATCTCATTATGTAAAATACATTTTTGAAATCCCTTTTTGTAATTGATTAAACCAAACATATAGATACAATAAACCAACAATCCGAATTCACTTTTTGCAGCAACAATAACCATTAAAATAAAAGGGGAGCTTCCAACAGGAAACAACCACAAATTACAACAAAACAGTCACAAATGAACTGAATTGCCATTCCTCCCCACCCTAAGTCCTTAAGTGTGCACACCCCCTATGAATCATCAGTCCATAGAGTAGATCATATAGCTTAACTGCAGTCATTGTTTGCAGTGCAAAAGATATATAAATATATATATATATACCAACATGGTGAGCCAGGGAGCACCAAGAACTCCAACAAAGTGTAGTCAGGGAGCACCAAGAACCCTAAAAGCAATTAATTTCCAGTGAAAAGCTCCCAAAACCAAATTCATCTCCAATTATAAAATACCACAATGAATTCATAACACGTGAAATACAATTCCAATCCTCCAACCAAAATTGGAGTTTCTAAAATACCTTTTGATGAATAAAATTCACGCCAACAAAACAATCATGAGCACAGAATTTACCTGATTATTCTCGTGACTCAGGAAAACAACTCGACAATATCACAAGAAGCGCTCGACGTTGATACCGGTGTTCAGATTAATAATAATCAACAATCCGAGCACGCCAATCACAATCAAAATAAATCGAGACCCTATCTAAGTAATAGACCTTACCCTCCTTAATTTCTATACCAGCACCACAGAAGAATTCTACAGAATCAAGAAGGAACGAGATATATTGTATTTGGGAAGGAGAGCGTAGAAGCGTCGTGTTTGTAGATGTAGAGTGGTAATGGAGATCGTGATTTAAGTAGAGCAGTAATGTAAGGAGAGGGGAGAAAAATTCTTTAATTATATTTATATTGCAAATAGTTTTAGGAGTGTAAATAAGTCACTTAAGAGATACTCAGTTGAAAGTAATAAGTAATAATCAAATCATTAATTAAATTAGGTGAGAAGTAAACGTTTTGTCCGTTGTGTATAGATAAGGATAAGCGTAAATATTTTCAAGGAGAGATAAGATATTTAATTTTAAAAGGGATAAATAAAAGTGGTATTTATTTATTCATTCAAATAAGAAGTAATACCGTTATGTTAGTAGAAAACTGGAATTATGTCAAATAAGACGGTTAGAAGAAATAAAATTGAGTTAAATTCTTAAAATCGGGAGGACGTTGTAACGTTGATAAGGGATAGTAATATTAATTAATTTCAGAGAAGGAAAAAGGAGAATATTAAAGTATGATTAATCTAGAGGAGGAAAAAGCAAAAATAGAATAGTTGTTTTAGCTTCCTTGGGCCAACTAGTAGTTACTAATTCTGGGTAATTTATTAACGAATTGTTCAAGCATTTACCCAATCATACTAATTAATATTATGAATTTCCTAACTCAAAATACGCGGGTATTTCATCTCATCCCCCTTAAAAGAAAGCTTCACCCTTGAAGCTAGAACTTATCCGGATGCCGACACTGGAAAAGTTCTATTCTGATTCATTATTGACTTAAATTATTACCTGATCGAAGAGTTGTGGGTACTTCTTCTTCATCTCTTCCTCCATCTCCCACGTTGCCTCTTCTGTCCCATGTTTGGACCATAGGACCTTGACCATACAAGTGGACTTCGATCAGGTATCTATGGTCTTGGTATCAAGGACTCTAATGGGGTACTCCTCGTAAGATAGATTCTGCTCCAACTCCAATACCTCTGGCTGTAACACATGTGAAGGGTCGGGAATATATCACTTCAACTGAGACACTTGGAAGACGTTGTGAACTTTCTCCAGCTCATAGGGGAGTCCCAATCTATAGGTTATCTTCCCAATCCTTTCAGAACCTTGTAGGGTCCCACAAACTTAGGACTCAACTTTCCTTTCTTCCTAAATCTGGTTACCCCTCTGACAGGAGACACCTTCAGAAAGACTTTATCTCCCACCTCAAACTCTACCGGTCTCCGCTTTAGATCGGCATAGGACTTCTACTTATCCTGAAAGTCCCTAATGCACACACGAAGCATATCCTCCAAGGTCTGAATGGTCATTGCGGTCTGACGGTCCGTAGCTGGATGAAAGGTTGTGCTCAATTTCATTTTAGTGCCCATAGCCTTCTGAAACTGCTACCAGAAGTGAGCCAGAAATCTCAAATATTTGTCTAAAATGATAGTCTCAGGCACCCCGTGATATCTTACCACGTTTCTTATAAATGCATCCACCAACTGGCTCATCGACCAAGTGTTCTTCATGGGAATGAACCTAGTAGACTTGGTAAGTTGGTACACAGTTACCCATATCTGACTAACTCCTCCTCTCACTGGTGGTAATCCCATCACAAAATCCATAGAAATCAAATCCCACATCCATTTCGAGACCTCCAAAGGTTGCAGCAAACCTCCCATCCTCTTATACTCAAATTTTATCTTCTGGCAAGTTAGGCATTTATATACGAATTCAGCTACCTCTCTCTTCATCTTTGGCCATAAGAATAGTTTCTTCAAATCTTTGTACAACTTGTCGCCACCTGGATGGACTGAATAGGGAGTGTTGTGAGCCTCTTGCATCAATCTCTCCTTCACTTCTGCACACTCCTGAGGAACACACCATTTGCCTCTGAATCTGAGACTGGCATCGCTATGAATCTCGAAGCCATTTGCCTCACCATCCTCCATCTTCTCCCGTATCCTCTCCAACTTCATATCACCAGGCTGTCCTTTGAGAATCTTCTTATAAATGTCGGAGGAGACTCTCTTATGGAACAACTTTACCACTCATCCACACCGCCTGACTCCTTCACTTCCAAGTTTAGCTTATGGAAGTCACGAACTAGTTCATCTGGGAGAACCTACATCAAGTTCACTGAGTGACTCCTCTTTCTGCTCAAAGCATTAGCCACTAGATTAGACTTTCCCTCATGATACAAAATCTCCAGGTCGTAGTCCTTGATGAGCTCTAACCATCTCCTCTGCCTCATTTTTAATTTCTTCAGCGTAAAAATATACTTGAGGCTCTTCTGCTCTGTGTAAATCTTGCACGAGACTCCATAGAGGTAATGCCTTCAGATTTTAAGTGCAAATACTACTGTAGCCAATTCTAAATCATGGGTCGAATAGTGAGTCGCATACTTCTTTAGCTTCCTCGAAGCATAGGCTATCACCTTCTCATTCTGCATTATAACTCATCCCAGTCCATACTTGGAAGCATCGCTGAACACTACAAATCCCTCGGTCCCTGAAGGTAAGGTTAGCACTAGGGTTGTAGTTAACCTTTCCTTCAGCATCTAGAACGCCATCTCACAGTAATCACTCCACTGAAACTTCGCCTCCTTCTTCATGAGGTTGGTGAGTGGTTTGGCTATCTTCGAGAAGTCCTTCACGAATCTTCTATAGTATCCTGCCAAACCCAAAAAACTACGGACCTCCGTCACGTTGCTCGGTCTAGGCTACTCCTTCACTGCTTGAACCTTTGACTGGTCCACTATTATACCCTCCTTGGTGACAATATGGCCTGAGAAATGCCACCCGGCCTAGCCATAAGTCACACTTGGATAATTTTGCATACATCTGATGCTCCCTCAAAATCTACAGAACCAGCCTCAAGTGCTCCTCATGCTCCTCCTCATCCTAGGAATAAATCAAGATATCATTTATGAACACCACCACGAACCGGTCTAGATAAGGATTAAAGATCCGGTTCATGAGATCCATAAAGAAAGTCAGTGCATTCGTCAGTCCAAAAGTCATCAATAGAAATTCAAAGTGCCCATATCTGGTTCTAAAAACTGTCTTCGGGATATCTTTCTCTACAACTCTGAGCTGATTTAACCCGACCCCAAGTCAATTTTGGAGAAGACTTCTGCACCCTGGAGCTGATCAAAGAGGTCATCGATTCTCGGTAGTGGATAACAGTTCTTCATAGTGATCTGATTCAGCTGCCAATAGTCTATGCACAACCTCATGCTTTCATCCTTTTTCTTTACGAACATGACAGTAGCTCTCCATGGTGACACACTCGGACGAATGTATCCCTTCTCCAAGAGCTCCTCTAACTGTGCCTTCAATTCCTTTAACTCTGATGGCGCCTTTCTGTACGAGGCTTTAAAAATAGGTGCGGACCCGGGCACTAGGTCGACACTGACCTCCACCTCCCTGTCTGGCGGCATGCTAGGGATCTCCTGAGAAACACGTCTGGGAACTCATTCACTACTCGGATCTCCTCCAGCCTATCGGCCTCTCTGCTTAAGTCCCGGACATAGCAGAGGTATGCCTGTTGCCCCTTCTTCACTTGGGCAAGGATAGACATTGCTGAAACAATCTTTACTCCGGGCTACTCCTCCACATTCTTGTAAGAGACCCTCTACCCCGACGGCCCTCTTATGACAATATTCTGCTGCCACAGTCTATCCTTCCTTTGTACTTGTTCAGTCAGTTCATCCCCAAGATGATGTCGAAGTCAGGTAGAACAAATTGGATTAGGTCTATTACAAAAGTTTCCCTCTTGATGTCTATCCCTACGTCTTTTAGCACGCTACTACAAGTGATCACCCTCCCCGAAGGTATAGATACAGCTATAGATGAAGTTTTACTAGCTACTAATCCCAATTTCTCAACAAATCTATTAGAAATGAAAGAGTACGAAGCCCCCGTGTCAAATAAAATACTAGTAGGAGTACCAAGAATAGTGAAGGTACCTGCCAACATATCGGCTTCGGACTCAGCCTCAACCCGACTCATAACATTGATCTTCCCTAGGGTTCGGTAGCTCCCACCCCGGCCATCTCCTTGGCCTCTGTTGCCTCCATTACCTCCCTCACCATTGCCACGCTGGGGACCGTCCACACGCTGGTTCTGGTTCTGATCCCAGGCTCTGGACTATGGGTCTGACTGCCTGAAGGTACGATCACCACTACTACCCCTCTATTGGTTGCCTCCTTGAGGGCTCTGCAAGCACTCAAACACTCTACGGCCCTTCTTGCCACACCTGAAGCAAGTGACCAGGTTCCCCTCGCAGTCTTTCCCTGGGTGATCTTTGTGGAACCTGAAATACCCCAAACTTAGATATGGTGTTTAAATGGTAAACTAAGATATAAGGAGGCTAAATAATGCCTTAGAAACATTAAGAAACATTTCTAATCAAAGAAAATATAAGGAAACACCAAAAGAGCAGTTTTAGCAAAAACGTGCTCTAAGCTTGGAGAGACTTGGGAGAGTACCCAAATATTGTTCTAAGACCTTAGTAATATCCTAATGGTCATTTTAAATCAATTACCAAAGAAAACCAAGCTTGAAAACAAGTTAAAACACAAAATGTGCTTTAAGGAGTCTTAAAGCAAGTTTTTGAAAAATTGTCTTGTAAATGAGTTTTGAATGGCTAAATGTCCATCATTACTCTTTAATTAACATGTGTACTATATAGTATCACATTTGGAAGCCTATATCAATGGGAAATCAAAAATTTCACAACAATGTGCCTTGTTTTGTGAATAGTAACTTAACTAAGCTAGTTTATAACATTAGTCAAAGTAAGTCAAATAAATGGTCAAAAAAGACCACAACCTACCTTATTTGACCAAGGGGGCCGGTTTTTAAGTGTGACTCACCACACTTATCTAGCTAAGTAAAGAGAAAGCAAAAAGCAAATAAGTTAACTATTCACCTTTTACATAATATCTCACACTTTAGTGATTCTCTCTCCTCACCTCTTCATTCTCCTTTGTTCCCACGATTTTCTTGCTCTCTCTCCCTTCTCCATTAACGTGAAGAGCAACTCCATGCTAGCTCCATCTAGCTTTGCACACAACTCACTCATTTTAGCTCCAAAACCAAAATAAATTACATATTCTCCTAGTTAGCTCAAGCTCTCTTTTCTATCTTTTCAAAACTTCAAGAGCTTCATTTTGGTGCCAAGTCAAACCACCATTAGAGGAGGAAATTCAAGTTGGAGACTCCATTGGTTTCTCCATTCTCTTAAGGTAAAGAAAGTGTAAGAAAATCTAGGTTTCCATCATTTTCTTCCTTGTCCGAAAATTTACACTCATGGGACTCCATGTTTATGCCTTGTTCTAGCTTGTTTTCTACTCTTCCAAGGATTGAGGAGGTCCTTCTTGCTTCATATCCAAGCTTGTCTTGAGAAACCAAGGTAAAACAATCACCTTAATACCTTAAAGCATTTTTTTTAACCTAGGGTTTGTTCCTTAGGGTTAATGTATTATCTTGTACTCATTGGAGTCATTGGATATTGGTTAGAACATTGGCAAGGAGATATAAATTGGTGACCAAGATTGAGCAAGGAAAACCCTAAGGAAGAAAGCTTTTGAAGGAACTTTAAGTAAATGCATAAAAGAGTTTTGGATGGTGAAAGATGCTTGGGAGATGATGTTATAGTGGTGAGGGAAAACATTTGGCATAGTGGTTACATTAGGTATGAACCACCACCTAGAAACCTAGAGGAAAGCATTACAAGTGTTAGCATTATTACAAGGAAAAATGTATAGTGATTAAGGTGAATCTTGGTGAATGATTTAATGTGTTTGGAGGATGCTCTAAGGTGGGTTTAAGGGTCTAAATGATGTTAGAACACATTGGATGGCTTGAGAAAAGGTTTAGTGAAGATTTGGCAAAGTTTGGGCATGTTTTGGTGGCGTCCGACCCAGGGGTCCGACCCAAGTTTGGGTCGGACGGCCTCTGTTTAACGCCAGGGAAAGGTTCTGGAATGGTCCGACCCAGAGGTCTTGGGTCGGACATGGGTCGGACAGGTGAGTTTTAGAGGGCAGATAAGTTTCTGGAATGGTCCGACCCAGAAGGTTGGGTCGGATGTGGGTCGGACATGGGAGGTTTTAGAAGACTGAAAGTTTCTGGAATGGTCCGACCCAGTTGGTTGGGTCGGACGTGGGTCGGATATGTAGGGTTTTTCAAACCCGAAAGTTACTGGAATGGTCCGACCCATAGGGTGGGTCGGACGGTGGGTCGGACGGCCCTTAACACTTAAAAAAAAGAAATTTTGAATTCTAAGAATGATAAATGGTGATAAGGTATACCTTTGGTAGGGTGGTAATGATTGTGACCCTAAGAACTTAAGGGCTTAAGTTAAGTTAAGTTAAGTATAAATATTAATGTTTAAAGTTAAGCTTGTAAGCTAAGTGGCAAAGACTTGAGAGGTTATTGAATGGGAATCTTTAGAGACTAAGTGAGTTAAGTAAGGTGCAAATAACTAATGACCTAAAAATGAATGAATGATTTAGGTTTGTGAATTGGGACCCCGAAGAAGGATTATCAAACAACGATCGACGGTGAACGGTACAATCCTTCTTGTGACCTGCTTGCTAACGAGGTGTCCCTCGGCTTGTGTGCTGTCTGTTTAATTGCTATGACTAAAACAAGATAAAGCATGCAACCGGTTATATTGTTCTCGTTGTGTTTGTGTTATCTTTACACTAACCCGCGAGACTTGAGATTGTTACTAACCAAGTTTAGTACTTACTGAGTTAAGAATAAGAGTTAAGGTTGATGGTTGTTGGTTAATGCCCGTTAAGGCTTAGCTAGCACATGGTGATTCAGATGTCTACTAACTGGAACTTGAGTGAGGAAACCCGGGACCGATCTCCGGTCATGCATGCTAAGGAAAAAGGGGGACGGTATCTGAATCAGATCCGCCCTCCGCTTAAGGACTTGTCTTCGGACTTGTAGCCTAGGGCCGGTTGCCGGCTCAGCTACGCTGGACTCCCGTCCAGAGTAGGTGGCATTAAGATGGTGCGGTGGGATCACCTAAATCCCAGGTTCGAATTAAGCTACAACCAATCCCTTCCAGGAAAGGTTTGTATACTGAGATTAAGATTAAGATTAAGATTAAGGTAAGGTAAGGAACTGAGATTAAGGAAATGAGGACTAAGGAGGGGGTTACTAACCCACTTGATAAGGGAACGCTTGAGTCGTTCATTGTTTGTGAACTATATATGTTCATCTGTGGTTATTGTTATTGCACTTCATATTATGCTTGTGTATGTAATCAATTTCCATGCTATCGACAATTAGTCGTCGTAGCCCCGTTAGCTTGGGGGCCATGAGAGGGTGTACCAGCATTCGTGCTGACCCCCTCGGGGGCTATTTTTACACTTGCAGGTAAGAGACCCATGAGGACGCACTACGAGAGTAGGAGCGGTTAGACTTAGGGTGGGATGTTTATTTTGAGTTCGGGTTGCGCCTGTGCACCCGACTGTTTATATTTAAACTGATGTAAGGTTGAGATTATGTTAAGATACTTGTACTCGGTTGGTTGTGGTATTGTGAATGGTGATGTTTTGAGTTGGATAAGTATTTTGGATAAGTATTGTAAACGTTAAGGCCGGTATATTCTAACGATCAGACCGTGGCAAGGTCCAGGTGTTATTTATTTCCGCTGCGACGTATTCGATTAAGTGTTCAGTTTTGCGATAACCACGATAGGCTTTGGATGGGGTGTTACAAAAAGTGGTATCAGAGCGTAGTTACGCTCTGATCAAGAAATACCGGACATGAGTAACCACCGAGTTAGGATATAAGTTAAGGAATGAGTGTTGGGTTAAGGGTGTGAGAAGTTAGAGTGAGTAGAGTCAGATGACCACTAATAAGTGTGGATCGTCTTTATCGTCTACGGACGTTATAAATTCGTTAACCGAAACAGTGGTGAATACAAATCTAATGTGAGTTATGCTTGTTCAGATGGCAGGACGTCCTAGGGGAAGCCGAGGTCGCGGCCAGGGTGAGGATACTTCAGGAATACCTGGAGGGCAGACGATCGCAGAGATCGTAGCTGCCGCATTAGGGCATATGGGCTATCAGCCTGGTGCGGGTGCACCACCTCCACCGCCACAACCTAGGGAACCAAACTGGGTGAAGAGTCTAGCAGATCTTCGACCCGCGCACTTTAAGGGGGAGACCGATCCCGCCAAGCTTGAGGCGTACATCTCCAAGCTGGAGACCACCTTCGAGACCCTTGATGTCCCTGCTGGGATCAAGGTGCGCCTGGCTGCTTTCTACCTGAAGGGGGCGGCAGGCGATTGGTGGAAGCTGGTGAGGGCCGAGCATGTGGCCAATCCAGAGTTCGGCTGGGAGCAGTACACCGCCTTGCTACGAGCAAAGTACTACCCCGCCCATGTCCAGACGAAGAAGCGCTTGCAGTTGGATGCGCTTAGGCAGACGGACAAGATGACAATGGACGAGTATTACTCAGAGTTCACTGCCTTGCTCCGTCTTCTGCCAGGTCTAGGGTATTCTGACCAGATCCTGGTGGACCGCTTCTATGGCGGGCTTAGCCATCGACTCCGCTACGGCATGGGGCCGACGAGTTACACTACCTTGCAGGTAATAAGAATGATTGAGATTTGAGTAAGTAATGAGTAAGATTTAGATTATGAGAAATAAGAGTGACTAATACTATGGAAAAGCAGGAGTGCTATCATGCCGCTGCTAAGGTTGAGATAACCGTCCAGCTGAGGGACGAGGAGAATGCTAAGAGGAAGAGTGCTGGTAAGAGCTCAGAAAGTCAAGGGCAAGGAGGGTACAAGAAACAAAAGTACCAGCCTCAGGCCCAGAAAAATCAGAACCCAAAGGGGAAGGAGGAAAAGGAGAAGGCTCCGGAAGAGCCATTGAAGTTGACGTATGCTTATGCAGCTACACCCTGCGCTCTAGGGCGCCAAAGGGTAAGGAATTGATATTGAATAGTTAAGAAACAAATTAGTAACCATTTGAGATATGAGAATTGACATTATGAATCATCAGGATCTGAGACTGAGAAGGAGCCGGTGGTGGCTACCAGCAACGCTTCATTTGTAGGTGGTGTCACAAGGACCACCCCGGGCTCGACTGTAAAGGGAATAAAGTGGAATGCAACTTTTGTGGAGTGTATGGACACCGGGCATATGAGTGCTACCGGAACCCTGCTAGCAGAGCCTATAGGCCCGACACCAGGGGAAAGGGCAAGACCGATCAGGGAGCTGGATCTGACGGTCAGAGGAAGGTGCAGCAGCCGGCGGACAAGAACCCAAGGGTGACCCAGAAGCCGGGACCCACATTACACATGGTGGACCGGGACGATGAGCCTGAACCCTCATCGAGGCCAGGTACCACTATAACCATTTAGTAATAAAACTACCTGCTTACCGCATTATCATGCATGTTTGGTGAATAAATGAGTTAAGTAAGAATAAGATGAGATTAGAACTTAAGTAAGATATAACCTACTACCACTTTAGGAAAATTCAACATCTGCTACCCAATACCATCTACATCTAACCCGGAGCACACCGACATCGAAACCATAGACTTTCCAACCGAACAATGTCAGGTTATCCGCCCAGGTATGATTTTATTAAGGGGATACCTGACACCCGAAGCACAAATAGCCATCATCAGAAGATGCAATCAACTAGGAATGGGACCGGGAGGTTTTTACACACCGGAGTACCCAGGGGGAGCAAGGATGAAATTAAAGATGATGAGCTTGGGCAAGGATTGGAATCCGTATGCCAAGAATTACCAAACCATGAGGGTGCAAGATGGAGTCTCACCACCGGGAATACCCGAAGAGTTCCATCCAGTTATTACACAAGTCGTGGAAATCGCTCAGCAGTTGGAAGCTGAACCGATTCCAGACATCCAAGCGGACATTTGCATTGTAAACTTCTACGAGAAAGATGGGAGACTGGGACTACACCAGGATAAGGACGAGACAACGGAGTCTCTCGAAAGAGGGATACCCGTAGTGTCTTGGTCCATTGGGGATGATGCAGAATTTTTATACGGCGAGCAGAAGCGTGCGGACCGTGCAGATAAGTTAGTACTTAAGTCAGGTGATGTGTTAATTATGGGAGGAGAATCAAGGATGTTATACCATGGGATTAAGAGAATGAAGCTGAATACAGCACCATCAGCGGTAATCAATGCGACGCATATGAGACCAGGAAGATTAAACCTAACCTTTAGACAATATTAGCCATGTAATGTTAGAATGGAATGAGGAATGAGATGTAAGATTGAAGCACATGTTGTAAACAGGATGGTCATGAATAAAATAACAGTGTTGTTCATATAAATTGTTACGACTCTTGTTATACCATCAATACTCATGAAGCTTGTGAACACAATTAGGTTATGGACTCGGTACGGAAGGTGCATTAAGCATACTTACAGAGGTACAGGCCGACGCCAGCGGTACTATCCTCACCGGCACCTTTCTGATTAATGGGATTGAGGCATCAGTTCTCTTCGACTCAGGGGCCTCGCATACCTTTGTCTCGGCATCATTCGCGAGCAGGTTTGGGCTAGGCACTGATGAGCTACCCGACTTCACGGTTACGCTCCGTCTAAGGAGAAGGTTCGTTGCACTCGTTACTACCGAGGAGCCACTGTCAGAATTAAGGGAGAAGACTTTCCAGTCAGTTTCATAGAGTTCAGTAAGCTAGGATTTGATGTTATCTTCGGGATGAACTGGTTGGAGCGGCACAAGGGACGTATCCTCTGCGCCGAGTATAGATTGCTGCTCAGGAGTCCGTCTGGGGTAACAATATCATACCGCTAGAGGCCCAGAGAGCCTTCGACTAAGATCATCACCGCCATGGCAATGTATAAAGAATGGAGGAGAAAGGAAGAAGTATACCTCTGCTATGTACAGGACATAGAGAGAGACCCCGAGTTTGACCCCGACTTACCAGTAGTGTCGGAGTTCCCCGACTTATTTCCACGGGAACTGCCCGGCATGCCACCCACTCGGGAGGTAGAGTTCACCAACGAGCTTCTACCTGGTACCGGACCGATAGCCAAAGCACCATACCGTATGGCTCCGGCAGAAATGACTGAGTTAAAGGAACAATTGAAAGATTTGTTGGATAAGGGATTCATTAGACCAAGTGTGTCACCTTGGGGAGCGCCAGTTCTCTTCGTGAAGAAGAAGGATGGTAGTCTCCGCCTCTACATCGACTACAGAGAGCTGAATGCAGTGACAGTGAAGAATAAGTACCCACTACCCCGCATTGACGATCTGTTCGATCAGTTGAAGGGAGCATCTGTGTTTTCCAAGATTGATCTCAGATCGGGGTATCATCAGATAGCCATTAAGGAGGGAGACATTGAGAAAACGGCATTCCGGACACGATACGGCCACTATGAGTTTACTGTGATGCCGTTCGGTTTGTCGAACGCACCGGCGAAGTTTATGGATCTGATGAACCGCTTGTTCCGGGAGCAGCTGGACAAGTCGGATGTGGTTTTTATTGACGAAATTTTGATATATTCGAAGTCTAAGGTTGAGCATGAGGAACATCTGAGGAGGGTATTGGAAATATTGAGGGAGAACCAGCTATATGCTAAGTTCTCCAAGTGTGAGTTTTGGCTTGACCAGGTCTCTTTCCTAGGTCATGTCATCTTAGATGCTGGGATCGCAGTGGATCCAGCAAAGATTGATGCCGTACGTACTTGGCCAAGGCCGAAGACTGTTACCGACATCCGGAGCTTTCTCGGTCTGGCAGGTTACTACAGGAGGTTTGTTAGAGATTTCAGCAAGGTCGCGAAACCGATGACCAGTCTGATGAAGAAGGATGCACCGTTCTTGTGGACAGTTGACTGTGAGAGATCATTTCAGCGCTTGAAGGACTCACTGACCACTGCACCGGTTCTGACCATTCCAGACGGTACAGAGGGCTTTGAGGTTTATTGTGATGCATCCGGCAGAGGGCTGGGTTGCGTGCTCAAGCAACATGGCAAGGTAGTGGCATATGCCTCACGCCAGTTGAAGAAACATGAGGAGAACTACCCCACACATGATTTAGAGCTGGGAGCTGTAGTCTTCGCTTTGAAGATATGGTGCCACTACTTATATGGGGTTAGTGTCACGATCTACACCGATCACAAGAGTTTGAAATACTTATTCACTCAGAAGGAGTTAAATCTTCGACAGAGGAGATGGTTAGAGTTTCTGAAAGACTATGACATTGACCTCCAATACAAAGAGGGGAAGGCCAATGTTGTAGCAGATGCCCTAAGCCATCGAGCACACTCACTCCATTCGCTAGTTTCTTTCTCCAGCTTGGTTGATGAGGTGCGAAAGGCTCAGAGGACAGATGAGTACATGAGAGAGGTCAGACAGAAGCTGACAGATGGTACTTTTGAGAGTCAGAAATACGACTTCAGACTTCATGATGATGATCTGATCGAACTTTAGGGCCGATTATGCATACCACGGGGCAACACGGATCTGAAAGACTGTATACTTAGAGAATCACACTGTTCTTCAGTTTCCATCCATCCAGGAGCCTCTAAAATGTATAAAGACATGAAGAGATACTTCTGGTGGTCGGGGATGAAGACAGATGTTACCGAGTTCGTCTTGAGGTGTCTCACATGCCAGAAGGTGAAATTCGAGCACCGACGACCGGGAGGAATGGTACAGTCGATGCCAGTTCCAGAGTGGAAGTTCCATGATATCTCCATGGACTTCGTAGTTGGGCTTCCACCTGCTAGGGGAGGTCTCAACATGATATGGGTGGTGGTGGATCGCCTTACCAAAGTAGCCCGATTCATACCGATGAAGGATACTTGTAAGGTGACCAAATTAGCTGAGTTATTTGATAAAGAAATCATGAGACATCACGGCATACCAAAGACCATAGTGTCAGATAGAGATACCAGATTCCTTTCGAGGTACTGGAGAGCTACCAGAGAAGCGTTGGGTACAGAACTCAAGCTGAGTACCGCGTTCCATCCTCAGACAGATGGTCAGACTGAGCGTACTATCCAGACACTCGAGGACATGCTGAGAGCATGTGCCTTAGACTTCCAGGGCAGTTGGATTGACAGATTGCATCTGATCGAGTTTTCATACAACAACAGCTATCACGCTTCGATCAAGATGGCACCTTTTCAAGCGTTGTACGGTAGACCATGTCGTACACCGCTCTGCTGGGATGAGTCGAGTGAGACGGTCATTGTAGGACCAGAGTACTTAGAACAAGTTAAGGCTGAAGTTCAGCAAATCAGGGAGAACATGAAAGCTGCTCAAGATAGGCAGAAGTCGTATGCTGATGTTCGACGACAGGACCTGGAGTTCGCAGTGGGCGACCAGGTATTTCTGCGAGTTTCACCGATGAAGGGTGTATTCAGGTTTGGGCAGAAGGGCAAATTAAGCCTGAAATTTGTTGGTCCTTATGAGATTACGGAGCGGGTGGGCCCGGTTGCTTACAGGTTGAATTTACCTGCTGAGCTGGGTAAAGTGCATGATGTTTTTCATGTTTCACAGCTAAAGAAATACATGCACCACCCCTCCCATGTGTTAGAACCTGAGAGGTTGACTTTAGAACCGAATATGAGATCCGTGGAGACTCCTCAGAGAATCTTGGACAGTAAGACTAGGGACACTCGCCACAAGTCAGTGCGACTGGTGAAGGTTCTCTGGTCTAACCAGGATGTCGAAGAGGCCACGTGGGAGTTAGAGGATAAGATGAGGGCGAAGTACCCTTCTTTGTTTACTGACTAGATCGTCTGTATAGGGTACGGGGCGTACCCCTTTTTAAGGGGGGTAGAGCTTCCTCGCTTTTGAGTTAGGAAACGATCATGTTTGTCGTTTGTTTGGTTGTTTAAGATGTGAATTTGTGTAAGTTGCTACACTTCGGTGTAAGTTTGAGTTATGTATAATACTTAAGTATTGTATTTGAGGTTGACCTTTGAGTCTTGAGATGTGTGAATGTGAATATAAGATGTGGTGTTAAGATTAAGGGAATTGAGTACCGGGAATGATTAAGCACATATGTGAACTTTGAGGACAAAGTTCTTTTAAGGGGGGTAGATTGAAATACCCCAAACTTAGATATGGTGCTTAAATGGTAATCTAAGATATAAGGAGGCTAAATAATGCCTTAGAAACATTTCTAATCAAATAAAATATAAGGAAACACCAAAAGAGCAGTTTTAGCAAAAATGTGCTCTAAGCTTGGAGAGACTTGGGAGAGTACCCAAATATTGTTCTAAGACCTTAGTAATATCCTAATGGTCATTTTAAATCAATTACCAAAGAAAACCAAGCTTGAAAACAAGTTAAAACACAAAATATGCTTTAAGGAGTCATAAAGCACGTTTTTGAAAAATTGTCGTGTAAATGAGTTTTGAATGGCTAAATGTCCATCATTACTCTTTAATTAACATGTGTACTATATAGTATCACATTTGGAAGCCTATATCAATGGGAAATCAAAAATTTCACAACAATGTGCCTTGTTTTGTGAATAGTAACTTAACTAAGCTAGTTTATAACATTAGTCAAAGTAAGTCAAATAAATGGTCAACAAAGACCACAACCTACCTTATTTGACCAAGGGGGCCGGTTTTTAAGTGTGACTCACCACACTTATCTAGCTATGTAAAGAGAAAGCAAAAAGCAAATAAGTTAACTATTCACCTTTTACATAATATCTCACACTTTAGTGATTCTCTCTCCTCACCTCTTCATTCTCCCTTGTTCCCACGATTTTCTTGCTCTCTCTCCCTTCTCCATTAACGTGAAGAGCAACTCCATGCTAGCTCCATCTAGCTTTGCACACAACTCACTCATTTTAGCTCCAAAACCAAAACAAATTACATATTCTCCTTAGTTAGCTCAAGCTCTCTCTTTCTATCTTTTCAAAACTTCAAGAGCTTCATTTTGGTTCCAAGTCAAACCACCATTAGAGGAGGAAATTCAAGTTTGGAGACTCCATTGGTTTCTCCATTCTCTTAAGGTAAAGAAAGTGTAAGAAAATCTAGGTTTCCATCATTTTCTTCCTTGTCCGAAAATTTACACTCATGGGACTCCATGTTTATGCCTTGTTCTAGCTTGTTTTCTACTCTTCCAATGATTGAGGAGGTCCTTCTTGCTTCATATCCAAGCTTGTCTTGAGAAACCAAGGTAAAACAATCACCTTAATACCTTAAAGCATTTTTTTAACCTAGGGTTTGTTCCTTAGGGTTAATGTATTATCTAGTACTCATTGGAGTCATTGGATATTGGTTAGAACATTGGCAAGGAGATACACATTGGTGACCGAGATTGAACAAAGAAAAACCTAAGGAAGAAAGCTTTTTAAGCTTGTAAAAGAACAAGGTAAATTACTTACCTTAAGGTGTTTTATTGTTTAAGGGAATGGGATTTAGATATGTGATGAGTTTAGTAGAGAGTTTACATTAGAAAAGGGTTATATATAACCTAGGAGAAACAATGACTATACTTGTGAACTTGTGACTAAGGAGCAAATGAGAAAAAGAGATAGTTTAAGAATATCAAGGTGAAGTACAAGAAGCATTTTATTTCAATGGGAGCCTTGTTGTGTGTATTCGCAGGTTGAAGGCAAATATATGAGGAAATTCAGTGGTTAAGATTATTGTCATTTAAGGGCCTAAGTGCCAAGCATTTAAGTTTATGCACTATAAGATGATGTGGTGTAGTTTTGGTGTAAATTGTGTGTTAAGGTGTTGTGATGAGAATTTGAGTGGTATTGGTTGTTTGATGGAGAAAAACCGAGTGTTAGGATGTACTATGTACTAGAGAACCCATGGCAAAATTTAAAGGAGAACTTAAGTGTTTAAGATATTCTAAGGGGATTTAATGACTAAGGAAGTACTAGAAGCTCTAGAGGTTGTCTTGATAAAAAAAAGGGTGAGATTAAGGTGTTCTAATGACTTACAATGACTTAGGAATCACTATGAAGGATTTAGGAATCAAGAGAATGTAATTGAGTATTTAGGACTTAGGTAAATGTTGGTGAACAATTAGGAAGGAAATAATGTGTTGATGGATGGAAGTTTAAGCTTGTGAAGGAACTTTAAGTAAATGCATAAAAGAGTTTTGGATGGTGAAAGATGCTTGGGAGATGATGTTATAGTGGTGAGGGAAAACATTTGGCATAGTGGTTACATTAGGTATGAACCACCACCTAGAAACCTAGAGGAAAGCATTACAAGTGTTAGCATTATTACAAGGAAAAACGTATAGTGATTAAGGTGAATCTTGGTGAATGATTTAATGTGTTTGGAGGATGCTCTAAGGTGGGTTTAAGGGTCTAAATGATGTTAGAACACATTGGATGGCTTGAGAAAAGGTTTAGTGAAGATTTGGCAAATTTTGGGCATGTTTTGGTAGCGTCCGACCCAGGGGTCCGACCCAAGTTTGGGTCGGACGGCCTCTGTTTAACGCCAGGGAAAGGTTCTGGAATGGGCCGACCCAGAGGTCTTGGGTCGGACATGGGTCGGACAGGTGAGTTTTAGAGGGCAGATAAGTTTCTAGAATGGTCCGACCCAGAAGGTTGGGTCGGACGTGGGTCGGACATGGGAGGTTTTAGAAGACGGAAAGTTTCTGGAATGGTCCGACCCAGTTGGTTGGGTCGGACGTGGGTCGGACATGTAGGGTTTTTCAAACCCGAAAGTTACTGGAATGGTCCGACCCAGAGGGTGGGTCGGACGGTGGGTCGGACGGCCCTTAACACTTGAAAAAAAAAAGAAATTTTGAATTCTAAGAATGATAAATGGTGATAAGGTATACCTTTGGTAGGGTGGTAATGATTGTGACCCTAAGAACTTAAGGGCATAAGTTAAGTTAAGTTAAGTATAAATATTAATGTTTAAAGTTAAGCTTGTAAGCTAAGTGGCAAAGACTTGAGAGGTTATTGAATGGGAATCTTTAGAGACTAAGAGAGTTAAGTAAGGTGCAAATAACTAATGACCTAAAAATGAATGAATGATTTAGGTTTGTGAATTGGGACCCCGAAGAAGGATAATCAAACAACGATCGACGGTGAACGGTACAATCCTTCTTGTGACCTGCTTGCTAACGAGGTGTCCCTCAGCTTGTGTGCTATCTGTTTAATTGCTATGACTAAAACAAGATAAAGCATGCAACCGGTTATATTGTTCTCGTTGTGTTTGTGTTATCTTTACACTAACCCACGAGACTTGAGATTGTTACTAACCAAGTTTAGTACTTACTGAGTTAAGAATAAGAGTTAAGGTTGATGGTTGTTGGTTAATGCCCGTTAAGGCTTAGCTAGCACATGGTGATTCAGATGTCTACTAACTGGGACTTGAGTGAGGAAACCCGGGACCGATCTCCGGTCATGCATGCTAAGGAAAAAGGGGGACGGTATCTGAATCAGATCCGCCCTCCGCTTAAGGACTTGTCTTCGGACTTGTAGCCTAGGGCCGGTTGCCAGCTCAGCTACGCTGGACTCCCGTCCAGAGTAGGTGGCATTAAGATGGTGCGGTGGGATCACCTAAATCCCAGGTTCGAATTAAGCTACAACCAATCCCTTCCAGGAAAGGTTTGTATACTGAGATTAAGATTAAGATTAAGGTAAGGTAAGGAACTGAGATTAAGGAAATGTGGTTATTGTTATTGCACTTCATATTATGCTTGTGTATGTAATCAATTTCCATGCTATCGACAATTAGTCGTCGTAGCCCCGTTAGCTTGGGGGCCATGAGAGGGTGTACCAGCATTCGTGCTGACCCCCTCGGGGGCTATTTTTACACTTGCAGGTAAGAGACCCATGAGGACGCACTACGAGAGTAGGAGCGGTTAGACTTAGGGTGGGATGTTTATTTTGAGTTCGGGTTGCGCCTGTGCACCCGACTGTTTATATTTAAACTGATGTAAGGTTGAGATTATGTTAAGATACTTGTACTCGGTTGGTTGTGGTATTGTGAATGGTGATGTTTTGAGTTGGATAAGTATTTTGGATAAGTATTGTAAACGTTAAGGCCGGTATATTCTAACGATCAGACCGTGGCAAGGTCCAGGTGTTATTTATTTCCGCTGTGACGTATTCGATTAAGTGTTCAGTTTTGCGATAACCACGATAGGCTTTGGATGGGGTGTTACAGTGTCTGCTCCCCCCTCTAGGTCTGGCTCTGGGATCGATCACCCCACCTCTGGTCGTGGCTCTGGTTCCCGTCGAACCTCTGTCTCCCATCAGAACTAGGCCTCCACCTTTTCTCTTGGTTTGGCCTCTGAGATCGATCATCGCGGCCTTGAAAGTCCTCCCCGTCCTCCAGCTTCCTCTTCTGGCCCCTCTGGACCTCTCTTCTCTTCTGCTGCACTCTGTATAGGTTAGCAGCTTTTCCATAGACATCTTGAAGAGTTGGGATGGTCAGGATGCTCAGAGCTTCCTGGAGACTCTAGTTGAGTCCGCCTATGAATCTCTGCACCTTAGATGCTTCATCCGGGACCATGGTTGGTGCAAACCTCCCTAGCTCCAGAAACTTAGAATGATATTCCTTCACGTTTTGGGACAATTGCTTGAGCTCAAAGAATTCTAAATACTTCGGCATGCGGACGTGCTCCGGGTAGACGCGTCTCCTTCTTGCCTCTTTCAAGGCATCCCACCCAAAGTTGGGCTCAGCTCGTATGGCATCCCTGTTGCCTGTCCACCAGATATCGGCCTCCCCCTTGAAATAGTATACCGCTCCATTGACCCGTCTTTCCTCTAGGCAGTTGACCACAGCGAAGATTTTGTTGAACTCCCTGATCCAATTGAAATACCTCTAAATTAATTTAGGGGATTTCTTTAATTAAACCATAAATAATACTATTAATTATTAAATGATTGTATGGAGTTATGAATAATAAATTATTATATTACTATATGGAATTATGGAAATTAAATTAGGGATTTCTTCTATTTAACACTAAAGAATACTAATAAATATTAGATTATTATATATTATTATATAGTATTATGAATTTAATAATAAGATTTATAAGTCAATAAATCTTGGAAAAATTTTTAAACACTCCAAGTATATTATAAAGATTTTAGAAATAGTTGGAACATTAATTTGAATCACTAAAGTCAATATAAAATCATGGAGACCATAAGGCTTCTTAAACCTTGCTAGGGTTGACTTTTTGAGAATGGTCAAACTAGCCCATGAAACCTATACTAATAAAAAGGTTATGGAAAACCAAGAAGATTGATAAAAAGAACGTCAAAAACGGATCATTCTAGCCAAAGTTATGATAAAATGAAGTTTAGAGCCAAACTTTTGAAAACAAATGTTGATGTGGCATGGTTGCTAACTCACCAGCGCGCCTCGGGAAGCGTGCCACGTCACCCTTGCCAGATTTTCCCAGAAAATCGGCTAAGTACTCTCAGCTTTCACCAGATCATTGCCCTAACTTGCGACTTCAATATCTCCGCCGTCCCTTGGTATTTTTGAGTGTCGTCTTCTTCATTCTCTTCTCCTTAATCTCCTCTATTCAACCATAGCTCACACTTAACCTAACTCTTTCTACATCCACCGTAAAATCGATCCAAAGTTGCCTCCCTGCAAAGCCGTAACCTAGATTCCCAGAAAACGTGATCGGTAAGGTGATTTCGTCTCGTCATAACTTCTTCGTATTTCATCCAAAATTCAAGTTCTTTAGCTAGTTGTGTAGATCTCTAACTCCTCTACAATTCTTATGTTTTCACCCAAGGCTGATTCTTACTCGTATGGAACATATAAGCGTCTAAAGTTCCCAACTTGATCACGTCGGGTTTTTGTCCATAATTTTTCCAGAAACGACATGGTAAACTCATATCTTTGTGGATCTGTAACTTCCTCCCTAGTTATTCGTTTTCATTGATTCTTCCACCAATGTTTAGAGTTACATGTCTACTTTAAAATGACGTAGGTTTTGTGGATTGAATCTCTCCCAATTAGCACGAGTTGATCCGTGAAGTAGGATACTCGAACTGCACATATAATAATGACTTTTCTGGAAATCGAATTCGATTTTGCTTGTTGGCGCATCTCCGGTACGTTTCCGATCAATTCCTCCAGCAATGTCATTTGTTTTTGCATTTTTGAACAAACCCCCCAACCAATTTAACATATAATGCATCGTATGGCGAGAATTTGAAGGAATTCTAATTCCTAAACCGCATAAACCCTAAGTCATTTACCCAGAATCGTTTTTCCAATATATGGCATTATAGGTTGTGAATTCGGTGTCAATAGATTCGTTTTTCAATTTCGAATCCAATGAAACAAAAATCTATGAATTTGGTTCGGTAGATTTTGAGGAATTGAGGAAATAGTACTCGGCATTTGAGTGTGATTCGCTGAAGAACTCGGCTTTCCAGGGCCGTCCGATCTTTGAAATACCCCAAACTTTGATATGTTGTTAAACATTTAAACTATGGTATGTAAAGGCTAAAAAGTGCCTTAGAAACATCAGTGAACAATTCAAACCATAGTAAAATGCAATAAAGCACTAAGATACGGTTTGAGCAAAAACATGCTTTAAGCTTGGAGTGAACTTGGTTGGGACCCAAAGAACCTACCAAGACTTAATAACATTCAATTATGATTTAATAAGGCTAATTAAGTTCTCAGGAAACCTTGGTAGACAGTTAAACTAAACAAAACACAAGAAAATACCTTAAAGTCAATAAGAGCAAAAATGTGCTCTAAGCTTGGGATAAATTTGTATAAGACCTAATGGTCATACCTATACCTTATAAATATGTTAATGAACATATTAAAGCAATTACTAAAGAAAACCAAGCTTGAAAACAAGTTAAGACACAAAAAGTGCTTTAAGGAGTCTTAAAGCACGTTTTTGAAAAATTGTCTTGTAAATGAGTTTTGAATGGCTAGATGTCCATCATTACTCTTTAATTAACATGTGTACTATATATTATCACATTTGGAAGTCTATATCAATGGGAAATCAAAAATTTCACTCCTATGTGCCTTGTTTTTATGAATATTAACTTTTGTAAGCTAGTTTGTAACACATGTTATTATAAGTAAGTTAATTGGTCAACAAAGACCAAAGCACCCCTAGGTAACTATTGGGGGCCGGTTTTTGTTATGGTGAGTCACCAACATGTAAAAGAAATCAATTAAAGAAAGGAAGGAAAAGTAAGTAAAGGAAGAAAGTTACTTTATAACATAAATATCTTCCAAAAGCAAACTTAGCTTCTCATTCTCTTCTTCCTTCTCATTTCACACGGTTCTTCATCTCTCCCAAGCTCCATTCTCGGTTTGCTACAGCCCCATCTCATTCTTCATCTTCTTTCACTTGTAACTTATGATTCCATGCTCCAAAATCAGTTTCAAGACTACCTTTGTCTTAGTTAGATCAAGCACTTCATTTCCCTCTTTCCAAATCTTCAAGAACTCAATTTTGGTGCCATGGAGATTCACCATTGAAGGAGCTTGAGCTAATATTTTCACACCTTGTTGTTCTCCCTTGCTTCTAGGTAAGGAATCTCAATGAAAAATAATGTTTCCTCCATGTTTGTATGATGTCCGAAAATTCACCTCACCATGGTGTCTTTACCTTGCTTATTTTAGCTTCATTTGAATCTTCCAAGGGCTAGGAGGAGTCCTCTCTTGATACTTATTCAAGCTCTCTTCCAATTCCAAGGTAAAACAATTACCTTAATGTGTTAAGATAATATGTAACTAGGGTTTACAATGAGATGAAGCTTAAAGCTTGATACTCATTATATTATTTGTATAATGTTTAGAAGTTGACAAGCAACTAAAAGCCTTGCCAATTTAGTCAAGGAAACAAGAAAGAAGTTTGTGAGGAAAAGAGGTAAATGTGCTAACCTAATGTGGTTTAAAGTCTTAGGAGAAATGAGCTTATATTGCTTATGAAAATGATTTAAGGAGCCAAGGGAAAATGACTTAGAAGAATGCTCTCAAGGGCTTAGTAAAAGGCATATATATTGTTGAGTGTATCTGCAGGTCAAAGGCAAATACAATGTGGGAAATTCAGTGTTTATGATTTATGCATCTTAAGGGCCTAAGAGCCATGTTATTTAAGGGCCTAAGTGCCATGCAATTTAAATTATGCACTATATTGTGATGTAGTGCTAAATGTGTGAAGTTTGTGTATAAGAACGTGTTTGATGGATTTTAGTGTTCTTGGTTGTTTGATGGTGAAGACAATGTGTCTTGGTTTAGTAATGCTCTAGGAGAGTTCATGTCAAAATTTAGGTAATAAACAAGAAGTTCTAAGGGTTTAAAATGAGTTTGGTAAGTTAGGGAATGTTTAAAATGGTTAAGTGTTCAACTAGTGGAAGAAGCATGCATTATGGTGTTTAAAGATGTAAAAAAAGGGTTTTGGCAATGTTCTAGAGGATTTAGAATGCAAAAGATGCTTGGGAGATGATGTTGTAGTGATGAGAAAACATTATTGGCATAGTGGTTATCATAGGTATGGAACACCACTTAGAAACCTAAGGAGAATATCATAAGTGTTAGGAATTTCGGTATGAAATGAGTAAGTGATTAAGGAGATAGAAAATGAGTTTTATGGATGTTGTATGAGGGTGTGAGTGTACCAAATGATGTTAGGAAACATTATGAGGCTTTAGGAGAAGTTTGGTGAAATTGGTTAAGTGCTTAAAGGCTTAGAAAATGAGTGTTTTGCCTTGTCCGAACATCCGTCCGGACATGGACGTTCGGACAGGCCTGTTGCGTAAAAATTTTTCAGAGTCTCGACTTGTGTCCGACCTTAGGAAGTCCGGACACAAGTTCGGACGTACCTGTTTCTTCATTCAATTTTCCTCGACCCATGTCCGAACTTCCGAAGTCCGGACACAAGTTTGGACAGGCGTCTATATTCAGTTTTGAGTCTCGACTTGTGTCCGAACTTGGGAAGTCCGGACACAAGTTCGGACAGGCCACTGTATGGACCAAAAACTTTGTTTTAAGTGGGAAAAGTTGCCTAAAAATGGTTGATTAAGCTAAGTGTATGTGGTTATGTGATTGTTAAGGACATGTTAAGTGAGTTTGATGACAATTTGGTGAGGGGAAAAAGTTGTATCAAATGTAAGTAAACAAGTTAAAATGTAAAGTATGTAACTAGTTACGGGGAAGTTATAACATTAGACTTTAAAACAGTCATGTACCCCGATGTTAATAAAAATACCTGGTAATGTTATCAGTTGTTCGAGGATTGCTCGAGGAACATAAGTGGACATGAAAGTGGACCGGTGACAGGTATGGTTTTCTGCAACTTGTTCTACCGGATTACACCGGCTTGTATTCCAATGTTTTCTCTGTGGTTTTCCACGTTTAAGATAATCATGAACGAGTTACCGATGTCATTATTTGTTGTTGTAGTGTTTACGTGCCGATACCGGTAACCTAATGGCACTTGAAGGCTAGTAACCACTAATAGGTAAACGTACGGAACGGTATCCGGTGATAACGTTTCCGACTAAGGAACGTTCTAACCACGGCTATGCGTGAGTTTAGTTATGTGATGTTTGTGTGTGATGTTTGTGGTGAAGTATGACTCTCCCTTCCCTGTGTGTGTCTAACAAGACTTAACCCATGTTTGTGATTGTTTAATAAGTTCAACGTTGAACTTCTAACAAGTGCTAATGGGAGAAGTGAGGAGTCCGGTCTGTTCCGGCCACGCATGTGAGTATGGGGGTCGTTGTCATATCAGGTTCGATCCTCTCCGTATGTTATGGTTGTTTTCCAATTTGGTTTCCAACCTTCCCTTTAGCTTAACCAAGGCTATTACTGACTCACGTCGGGCCACAAGGGCATACTATGTTATGTTTGTTCGGTGTGCTTGGATCACTATATCCGAGACACCTTGTGTTAAGTTAATCGTTCATTTAACGAGACGGTAACGATCTTATCATGAGACTGGCAACATTCTCTAGGCTCACCAGTGAATTAACTATGTTTGGGTCGGTTCCTAAGAGAACCGTTCCAGTTATGTTATGTAATGTTGTTGTAATGCAATCTCTATTGCGATGTATTTATGTGCACGTTGAAACGTGAAAGTGTTGCTATGTGTTGTCATGTGATGTATGTTATATGTTGTAAAATGTGGAGTATGTGGATCATGGATATGAATCCCAGTTTGTGATAGGAGGCGTTTAAGGATAACCCGATTAATGGGTAGTTGTCATCTATTAAGGAAGTGGCTCCATTGGAGGAGAAACACTCTAGGGGTAATGAATACCATGAGTATACAAATGAGGATGTGTTATCCGTTTGTTGAGCCCTCGAGGCGAAATGTTATGTGTTGTGTGCTTACAGTTGCATGCATGATTTAAATATAATCAACCGCATGCTAAGACGACAATTAGTTGTGCGTGGCCCGGTAGCATGCGGGCTGCGGGATTACCATACCAGCAAAGGTGCTGAGCCCCTTGGGGGCCACCCTTTCTTTTCTTTTTTCTATTTCAGGTACAAGGAGCTGGAAGCCGTTCAAGAGTAGGACGGGGTAGTCGTCGTACATGGGTAATCATTTAAGTTGTATATATACAGTAGGTGTAGTAAGACCGAAATTGTTATCGGCATCAGTTTGTGAATACTCGATACGTGGAAGTAGGTGTTATGTGTGGTTGTCAATGAAAAAGTATAGTGATGTACAGTTGCTCGGGAATCTAGTCCATCAGACCGGTACAATGTATGTGTAATAGCCTTGTTAGCCACGTGGGTGGTTAACGGCGTGTAACACCAACGAGTTAAGTTATGTGATGAAGTATATTTTCCACTGCAGATTGTTGTTATGTGGTTGTTGTTGGATGGGGTGTTACAAAAAGTGGTATCAGAGCGAAGTATCGCTCTGATGACTGAATTACCGAGCTTAGGAAGTACCGAGTTAGGATTTTAGTACTTTGGGTTAAGGGTTGAGTGATAGCGTGAGAGAGACGCTAGTTAGGAATAACCAGTGTGTACTGGAAACCTACTATATCCTTCCCGCCCTCCATAATCCCTGTTTTATAACTTGGGAAAGAACGCCAGAGAGATGAAAGCCTTCTCTTACTCGGGAATACCCGATCTGGCTGTTAATAAGTACCACTGTGAGTACGGAGAACCTGTCATACGGTGGATCCCGAGAAGTGGGGATTCCGGAGACGGTTTCTGCCTAAACAATGTTAACCACATTTTATATCAAAGAATGAAGAAACCTATGCATAGGAGAATGGAATTTCCGGCAACCTGGGTTGACATGCCGAGCAGTCGAGGATAACCAGCTTGCAACGCACCGACCGTGCAACAGGCAAGAAGTGGATTAATAAAACCCGAGACGAGTGTCTACGGAACCACAGTTGTTAAGTGATTCACCAACGGTATACCAACCGACAAAGGAACTACAACGTAGTGCCCAAACAAGAGACAAGTCTCAGTAACCACGACAAATGCGTGGAATGGGCTACGAAGAGGATACAATATAAAAGAGAAAGGGTCTTCCAGAATGGGAAACACCCTAGTTAGTGATTATCATGTAAAGACAGTGAGAAGTCATCCGGAGGAATTATTATCAAGACAATAAGATCAGTGAGGGCCAACAAGGCCACTGATGACTGTGCGGGTAAGAACAATACCGCAACCAGTATGTGTGCTTACCCGATAGCCAGTTAGCATGGCGCACTTGCTATAGCAAGTGCTGCTATAACAGGGCTGTTCGGGAAATTTATAACCACTACAAAGTACTTAGTAAAGTACCACGAAGTTAAGTGTGATCATTATAACCATGGAAGGGCTTAACAGCCTGACCTTTGTAGTTGGAAGTACACCAGTCAGCAAGAAGCTAGATTTGGTTAAGGCAAGAATGCATTGTAAAACCATGAGAATTTTTCTTTCAACCCAGATTTATTCAAACTCTTTCCTTTCAAAACCAGATATTCTTTCAAACCAATATTTATTTCTAACCTTCTTCTAAACCAAACCAGTAAAACCAAGGGCAGTTGATAAGAATTCAACAATGGATAAACTTTCCCTCGATTAAGTTCGGGAAGCATGGAATGAATATTGTCACGGGACAATATAAGGGAGTTGACAACAGAATACTTCACCTAGGCGTGTGACGGACACTACGAGTGTACCAACTGAATTGTGGGACGACCGCACTCCGATAGGAGCTTGTGGGCCTGACAGACCTACTTATGGGTTAGTTGGGTAAGTAGTAATGTATCAGTAGGGTACCCCACATATGTATACAAGTAGAGTCCGGAACACGGGAAGTAGTCGACTCCGTACTACGGTCAGCAGTAAAAGTCAAGCAAGAGCAACGGATTACCAGGAATGGTGGAAGTAAAGGAACTCAGTTAAGTTAACGAGACTAAAGGAATTAGTGAATTCCTTTCAATGAAATGCTTAAGGGTCAGGAGGTGCGAAGTGCACTAACTGTAATGTAAAGACATCGTATACATCTTAAAGATCCTCAGGGATAAACAGGATAGCCGGAACGATGACCCAGCCTGTACATGGCAAGGCAGATGCCTAATGTGGACACATTAATGTGTAACCAACGGGATGAAACTCCCAGAATGAGTACCTACACTACCAGGAAATGTTGATCTTCACAGAAGGAGATAATAAGCCAGTTAAGAACGCAAACGGCGTGGCTAACGGAATATACCAATAAGTGTGAACCAGATGTAAAGGCATAACTTAGTAACACCCAGGAGCAATCCTTAAAGGGTGTTCGCATCAATAATTGTTGCACGAAATGGCATGATAGAAACACAAGGGTTGAAACTAACACCCAGTTTAGACATAAGTTGTTAGGAGACGGACTGACAATCCTAAGGGGCATCCCATGAAAGGAAACGTGATGCAACGACCTTGTCATGGAGGCCAATACAACCTCTAACCATGTAATATTGTATAGAGAAGTACATGTGTGTGGACAGCCTACAATGAGCGCAGCTCAAGGCAAATAAGGCTTATAGGCCACAAATAAAATGTGTTATGTAAATTAGATTGATTGCAAAAGTTTATGTTATATAAGTGAATAGAGTGGAGAACGAACCACTGCATTAAGAGTGGGGATACCTCTCGATATTGTGAGACCGCAGGAGCGGTAGTTATGTGTATCAAGCCCAAGAGATATGTTAAGGATTGACTATGTTGATATTGCGAGAGAACAATTAGTCTAGTAGCTGGTGAAGCACCGAGCTGAATAATGCCGGCTTGTGGCTCGAATGATCAATGCTCAAAGAGCATTCGGTAGTCATCCAAATGAATGACGAACCATAGTGTGAATGATGTAAGTATATGTGTGGAAGTTAATATGATAGTAAATACCATATAAGTTAGTGTTATACAATAACTAAGAGCACGGTGCGCAGTAAGCGACCGTTGTATAAGCGATGTTGAATAATGATATGGAAGATAAGAGCAGTTATGAATTAAATTCAGTGGAGATGCAAGGTAAGCGATGTTAAACAGACTGGGCAATAAGCCAGTGGTAGGTACTATGTGATGAGGAACTCAGTGTGAATTCCATGGCGAATCGCATAAGGGATTTACTGTCAAGAGTTTACGCCTCTGCACTCTGTATGACTGAGTGTTTTGGTATTGCACTTGCGCAGTAATGATCGAGTGGGATAGCTAGGAATTGGAAACAAGTTAATTGTGGAGAAATAATGTTATAATGGTCGATGCATAGGAAATGCAAGGCCACACCAATAAAAGAGTACTTGTACGAAACCAAATGTGGACGCATGATTAACAGTAAGTGACTACAGTAGCACTAACTGCCAATTATCAGTATGGAAGATACCCCAAATGTTGGAAATAGCTGAGAGAGCACTACACACTAGGTAGTAGCTCAACCTCAATCGACGGTAAGTCGGAAGGAAACAAGTCAATCGTTGTGAAATACATAGCAGTTTACGCAGTAAGTTGTTAGAGAAGTGGATGGAAAGTCTTGAAACTCATCGAATTCGCTCACGGTAAGAGATACCACGCATCGGTTGAGAAACCGTTATTACCAAGATAAAGGTGATAATAGGAGAAGTATAATACAGTAAGAATAACAAATGGAGCAATTAAGCTCTACAGTTATTAGAGTTTCGCAGCAGAAACTAGTGAGCCAGTGATTCAAGTGTTGAATGTACATGGTGAACATGAGTGAATGGCTAATTATTAACGCCTAGAAGCCTCACAGGCCGGAACCGAAACCAATTAAGAGTTAAAGCAAACTCCAATGAGAATTCTTGGTTTAGGGACTAAACCGCCAATATGGTTAGGATCCTCTAATCAGAATCCATTGTATAATAGACCGAGTGGAAGTTGAAGCACTTCACGACGGCAGAACATTTTAAGCAAATGTTTAGTGATTGATTACGTGGGCGTAATCCCTTTTAAGGGGGGTAGAGCGCAAAACCACTTAGTGAGTATTACCATACAAGTGTACGTGACTTATGTTGTGCATAGCACAAATAATTTGTTTTGATGATTGGTGTGTGTGTTACGTAAACATACGCATTCATTCATGGTTTAATTGTGATAATTGCGCACAGAGGATGCGAATACCATTGTGATAAGTGTGTCTATTTGTTAACAGTTGTGTGTGGGGAGTAGAGAAACTCCCGGGGAACAAAACCCCGACAGTGTATAAATGTGAAACTGTGTGTGGTATTTTGATAAAATATATGTGTATATATATATACTATATAGTGATTCATGAAAGAGTAGGAACCGACATAGAACCTAGTGAGAATAAGATTCCCTAGGTAACAACATTAAAGTGAATGGAAATAACTAATAGACGAAGTTCTATCCTTTGGAGATGTTATGATCATGATTAGAATGATTAAAAAAAGATAGAAAATTGGAAATGAGTGTATTAATTGATGCTTGAAAATGAAGTGGGAAGTGGAACTTGATTTGCATGCGATCAAGGGAAGCCGAACACAAATTGGGGTGGAAGGATAGTTCAACACTGATGCTGATCACATCAGGGTTGGATGATTCTTGAAGCTCCCTATAAGTGGTCACAAATAACCACGCTAAGAAAAGAAGCAAAGAGCATAAGTTGGACTTGGAGTTGTATGTGTTTTCAAAAAGGATTTTGGATTGGTATTTATAAAACGTCGATAGATACTTTACATAATTAAAGTTCTCTTACTTAACCTCACAAGGAAAAAATTTCAAATTTAAGTGATTGTTTTGATCTCCCAAAGGCACGGGGACGGAAGGTGTCCATCGCGACCGGGTTCTGCGGGATCACAGTGTATATCAAGGATATTTTTGATTGTTGTACATGCAATGACATGTTGTGTGGTATGTGTAATAAATGTTATTTTGACCTTGATTTCCAAAAGTGTATGTTATCAAGACCTATGAGTCTAAATGTTGTTGTGTTACATAGACCTATGTGTCTAAAGGTTGTTATGTTATCAAGACCTGTGTGTCTAAATGTTGTTATGTTACCCAAGACCAGAGTGTCTAAGGGTTGTTATGTATGTGTAAATGTTGTTAAGATACCCGGACCATTGAGTCCGAGGTTATCATGTGAATATGTTATGTTATGTATGGATGTGTATATGTGTTACCCGGACCATTAAGTCCGAGGGTGTGATGTAAAATATGTTTGGTTATGGAAGTTTATTTCCAAGTGATTCCTGTGTTCTAATCTAATGGTGTGTGGGAAGTGTGAACTTCAAGGACGAAGTTCCTTTAAAGGGGGTAGATTGAAATACCCCAAACTTTGATATGTTGTTAAACATTTAAAATATGGTATGTAAAGGCTAAAAAGTTCCTTAGAAACATCAGTGAACAATTCAAACCATAGTAAAATGCAATAAAGCACTAAGATACGGTTTGAGCAAAAACATGCTTTAAGCTTGGAGTGAACTTAGTTGGGACCCAAAGAACCTACCAAGACTTAATAACATTCAATTATGATTTAATAAGGCTAATTAAGTTCTTAGGAAACCTTGGTAGACAGTTAAACCAAACAAAACACAAGAAAATACCTTAAAGTCAATAAGAGCAAAAACGTGCTCTAAGCTTGGGATAAATTTGTATAAGACCTAATGGTCATACCTATACCTTATAAATATGTTAATGAACATATTAAAGCAATTACTAAAGAAAACCAAGCTTGAAAACAAGTTAAGACACAAAAAGTGCTTTAAGGAGTCTTAAAGCACGTTTTTGAAAAATTGTCTTGTAAATGAGTTTTGAATGGCTAGATGTCCATCATTACTCTTTAATTAACATGTGTACTATATAGTATCACATTTGGAAGTCTATATCAATGGGAAATCAAAAATTTCACTCCTATGTGCCTTGTTTTTATGAATAGTAACTTTTGTAAGCTAGTTTGTAACACATGTTATTATAAGTAAGTTAATTGGTCAACAAAGACCAAAACACCCCTAGGTAACTATTGGGGGCCGGTTTTTGTTATGGTGAGTCACCAACATGTAAAAGAAATCAATTAAGGAAAGGAAGGAAAAGTAAGTAAAGGAAGAAAGTTACTTTATAACATAAATATCTTCCAAAAGCAAACTTACCTTCTCATTATCTTCTTCCTTATCATTTCACACGGTTCTTCATCTCTCCCAAGCTCCATTATCGGTTTGCTACAGCCCCATCTCATTCTTCATCTTCTTTCACTTGTAACTTATGATTCCATGCTCCAAAATCAGTTTCAAGACTACCTTTGTCTTAGTTAGATCAAGCTCTTCATTTCCCTCTTTCCAAATCTTCAAGAACTCAATTTTGGTGCCATGGAGATTCACCATTGAAGGAGCTTGAGCTAATATTTTCACACCTTGTTGTTCTCCCTTGCTTCTAGGTAAGGAATCTCAAAGAAAAATAATGTTTCCTCCATGTTTGTATGATGTCCGAAAATTCACCTCACCATGGTGTCTTTACCTTGCTTGTTTTAGCTTCATTTGAATCTTCCAAGGGCTAGGAGGAGTCCTCTCTTGATACTTCAAGCTCTCTTCCAATTCCTAGGTAAAACAATTACCTTAATGTGTTAAGAAATATGTAACTAGGGTTTACAATGAGATGAAGCTTAAAGCTTGTATACTCATTATATTATTTGTATAATGTTTAGAAGTTGACAAGCAACTAAAAGCCTTGCCAATTTAGTCAAGGAAACAAGAAAGAAGTTTGTGAGGAAAAGAGGTAAATGTGCTAACCTAATGTGGTTTAAAGTCTTAGGAGAAATGAGCTTGTATTGCTTATGAAAATGATTTAAGGAGCCAAGGGAAAATGACTTAGAAGAATGCTCTCAAGGGCTTAGTAAAAGGCATATATATTGTTGAGTGTATCTGCAGGTCAAAGGCAAATACAATGTGGGAAATTCAGTGTTTATGATTTATGCATCTTAAGGGCCTAAGAGCCATGTTATTTAAGGGCCTAAGTGCCATGCAATTTAAATATGCACTATATTGTGATGTAGTGCTAAATGTGTGAAGTTGTGTATAAGAACGTGTTTGATGGATTTTAGTGTTCTTGGTTGTTTGATGGTGAAGACAATGTGTCTTGGTTTAGTAATGCTCTAGGAGAGTTCATGTCAAAATTTAGGTAATAAACAAGAAGTTCTAAGGGTTTAAAATGAGTTTGGTAAGTTAGGGAATGTTTAAAATGGTTAAGTGTTCAACTAGTGGAAGAAGCATGCATTATGGTGTTTAAAGATGTAAAAAAAGGGTTTTGGCAATGTTCTAGAGGATTTAGAATGCAAAAGATGCTTGGGAGATGATGTTGTAGTGATGAGAAAACATTATTGGCATAGTGGTTATCATAGGTATGGAACACCACTTAGAAACCTAAGGAGAATATCATAAGTGTTAGGAATTTCGGTATGAAATGAGTAAGTGATTAAGGAGATAGAAAATGAGTTTTATGGATGTTGTATGAGGGTGTGAGTGTACCAAATGATGTTAGGAAACATTATGAGGCTTTAGGAGAAGTTTGGTGAAATTGGTTAAGTGCTTAAAGGCTTAGAAAATGAGTGTTTTGCCTTGTCCGAACATCCGTCCGGACATGGACGTTCGGACAGGCCTGTTGCGTAAAAATTTTTCAGAGTCTCGACTTGTGTCCGACCTTAGGAAGTCCGGACACAAGTTCGGACGTACCTGTTTCTTCATTCAATTTTCCTCGACCCATGTCCGAACTTCCGAAGTCCGGACACAAGTTCGGACAGGCGTCTATATTCAATTTTGAGTCTCGACTTGTGTCCGAACTTGGGAAGTCCGGACACAAGTTCGGACAGGCCACTGTATGGACCAAAAACTTTGTTTTAAGGTGGGAAAAGTTGCCTAAAAATGGTGATTACTAAGTAATGATGTTATAAGATTGTTAAGGACATGTTAATTGAGTTATGATGACAATTTGGTGAGGGAAAAAGTTGTATCAAAATGTAAAAGTAAAACAAGTTAAAATGTAAAGTTATGTAACTAAGTTAACGGGGAAAGTTATAAGCATTAGACTTTAAACAGTCATGTTACCCCGATGTTAATAAAAATACATGTAATGTTATCAGTTGTTCGAGGATTGCTCGAGGAACATAAGTGGACATGATAAAGTGGACTCCGGTGACAGGTATGGTTTTCTTGCAACTTGTGTCCTACCGGATTACACCGGCTTGTATGCCAATGTGTTTCTCTGTGTGTTTTCCACGTTCTAAGATAAATCATGAAACGAGTTTACAGTCATTATTTTTGTTGTATGTTTACGTGCCGATACCGGTAACCTCGAATGCGCTTGAAGGGCTAGTTAACCACTAATAGGTAAACGTAAGAGAACGGTATCCGGTGCTAACGTTTCCGACATAAGGAATGTTCTAACCACGGCTATGCGTGAGTTAGTTATGTGATGTTTGTGTGTGATGTTGTGTGTGAACGTATGACTCTCCCTTCCCTTGTGTGTGTCTAACAAGACTTAACCCAATGTTGTGATTGTTTAATTAAGTTCAACGTTGAACTTCTAACAAGTGCTAACGGGGGAAGTGAGGAGTCCGGTCTGTTCCGCCACGCGTGTGAGTATGGGGGTCGTTGTCATATCAGGTTCGATCCTCTCCGTATGTTATGGTTGTTTTCCAATTTGGTTTCCAACCTTCCCTTTAGCTTAACCAAGGCTATTACTGACTCACGTCGGGCCACAAGGGCATACTATGTTATGTTTGTTCGGTGTGCTTGGATCACTATATCCGAGACACCTTGTGTTAAGTTAACCGTTCATTTAACGAGACGGTAACGAGTTATGTAACGATCTTATCATGAGACTGGCAACATTCTCTAGGCTCACCAGTGAATTAACTATGTTTGGGTCGGTTCCTAAGAGAACCGTTCCAGTTATGTTATGTAATGTTGTTGTAATGCAATCTCTATTGCGATGTATTTATGTGCACGTTGAAACGTGAAAGTGTTGCTATGTGTTGTCATGTGATGTATGTTATATGTTGTAAAATGTGGAGTATGTGGATCATGGATATGAATCCCAGTTTGTGATAGGAGGCGTTTAAGGATAACCCGATTAATGGGTAGTTGTCGTCTATTAAGGAAGTGGCTCCATTGGAGGAGAAACACTCTAGGGGTAATGAATACCATGAGTGACTTATCAAATGAGGATGTGTTATCCGTTTGTTGAGCCCTCGAGGCGAAATGTTATGTGTTGTGTGCTTACAGTTGCATGCATGATTTAAATATAATCAACCGCATGCTAAGACGACAATTAGTTGTGCATGGCCCGGTAGCATGCGGGCTGCGGGATTACCATACCAGTAAAGGTGCTGAGCCCCTTGGGGGCCACCCTTTCTTTTCTTTTTTCTGTTTCAGGTACAAGGAGCTGGAAGCCGTTCAAGAGTAGGACGGGGTAGTCGTCGTACATGGGTAATCATTTAAGTTGTATATATACAGTAGGTGTAGTAAGACCGAAATTGTTATCGGCATCAGTTTGTGAATACTCGGTACAGTTTGAAGGTATGTGTATGTTGGTTGTCAATGAAAAAGTATAGTGATGTACAGTTGCTCGGGAATCTAGTCCATCAGACCGGTACAATGTATGTGTAATAGCCTTGTTAGCCACGTGGGTGGTTAACGGCGTGTAACACCAACGAGTTAAGTTATGTGATGAAATATATTTTACGCCGCTGCAGATTGTTGTTATGTGGTTGTTCATGGATGGGGTGTTACAATCGTAGTTAGGAGAAATGGACGGCCGAGATTAAAACGTGGGAGTTTAAGTTGTATTAGTTTAATATGTATTCCAGAATAAAACCTTAACTTGCTGAATTTATTTAATGACCTTCCCAATGTATTTTGACACGAAATTTTAACCATAGATTCCTTGTAAAATGTAGTTTATTATGATGTAAATTAATATGGGTTTTGAGTTTTTAAACGTAAGTTATAATTTTTATAGTTTTTGAGTATTATGGAATTATTTAGATAATTTAAAAAGATATTTTTATGAAATAAAAATTTTATAATATGTCTAAAATATCATAGTTACTATATATTATATTTAGGAATTTTTGGACAAGTGTAAATGGGTTTAAAAATTGTGTTTATGAATTTTTCATAAGTTATCTTATAATATATGGTTTTTAATGTAACCAAAAATTAAGGTACAGTTGATTAATAAACTTTATAGGCTGGGAATAATATAAGAAGGCTAAACTAGCATTTAATATAGAATATTAATAGACATCTTTAAGTATAAACTTTTAAGTGAAGTAAACAAAAAAATATATATAAACATATATATAAAAGAAATAAAATAGTTTAAATCAAGGAATTATATTAATCTACATTTATATTAATTATATAATATGGGAGTAAATATACTTAATTGAAACTAAGGAAAATACTTTATTTTACAAACCCTATATTGGATGTAGATATGTGTAAAAGTTAATATAATTAATTAAATGCAATAAAACTATATATATACATATAGTTAACAAAAAAATATAAATAAAAGAAATAAAATACCTTATAGGAAACAGAATATGAAGGAATTAATAAGTTAAACTAAATCTATACATATTATTATTAAAAGAGTATTATATGAAGTTGTATTAAATTATGGATATTAAAATTAAGCTTAAAGGGTTACCTTTGAGTTTGTAAGATTTTTATATAGACCATATTAATATACATGCATAATATTATTAGTCAACGACCAGAATGTAAATCTATAATTGGGTTGAGTAATTAATAAGTTAAGACATAGGAATATTTGTAATTTGATTTCATAAAATGTAACCCAGATAGATCTTATTATATAATGAAATACTTTTACATCTAAATGTGGAGTGGGTTAATAAGTCTAGGTTTAAACATTTCATAACATTTATAGTATTGAATAATAACTTAATGTTTTGAGATAAAATCATTAAAAAGGAATATGATATAAAACCATATTAAAACCATGATTTGGGAAGCTAATCTGAATAATAATCATTAAGTTTCTTAGAATTAGATAAGCCATAAAAAATATATTTATTACCAATATTTAGGATGTGAGTTTATAATTTAGTAATGTATTCAGTAGTTAGAATTTATAAAAAGGTTTATAAATAGAAATTAGATACTTAAAACCTTTGGACCTTTATTTAGAGGAAACTAAGTTACATAAGAGATTAAATTGTTTTACCTTTTGACACTGGAAATATTAATGTGTCATTTGAATATAAGGTATGAGGATTTTTCAGAATAGATTATCTTATTAAATAATTAACAATTTCACTTATGAATCATAATTTAATTCTTAGATAAATTCTACCTTATGTTAAGATGTAATGCTTATCCTAAAACATAATAAAGGGAATTAACTTATTGAGTTATTCCTTTGAAACCTTAGGTTTTGTAAGCAAATAATATATCTTGGGAATACTAAATGTAAGAGTTCGATAAGTCTAAGTTAATTATGATATAGTTATTTCAATATGAGAAGTAATTCAACATCTTATGACAAGATTATTAAACGGATATAATAAAAAATCATTCTGAACTAAGGATATGATAATTCAGTTTAGTGGCTCAATTAAGTTATAATAAAATGTTTCTACAACACGATGATTCCATATACAAGATGTAGATCTTAATTAAGTTAAGAGGAAGATTTAATCATAATGGGTTAACTAGCAAATATTGATAAAACTACATAAACATTACATTGTGAAATAATAGTATAGTATTATAAGATAAACCTATCATAAGTCATAATAGGACGTTTATTCGAAATTAAGAATAAAAGTATTGAGCTTAAGAATTGTTATTGTAATTCTTAGATTTATTGAATAACGTAAAATGCATTTATGACATAAGGGTCTCAAAAGTCTTGAATTGAGAATTATGGTTAAGTATGAGTAGTGGATAAGAGTGGAACAATTAACAAGTGTTAATAAAATACTTTCCTTGGTCTTACAACCTTGAGTTATACAACATTCTAAGATAACTCAAAGGTGATACATAACATTTAAGTGAGGGCTTAAAAGAAAATTGAGACTTATAAATAAGAGTGAGGAATTTATTTAAGTTTAACTTAGGCTACAAGTTATTGATGTTAGACTACCTTTAATATTCCCCAGAGTATTGTTGAATATTTGCACAAGTCGACTAAAACTGCTACAGCAATTACTAGGTACGATTCCTCGTACTCAGATACTTTGCTAACGGACTTTATGGAATGTTTTGGAAAATGCCAACTGATCTTGAATGGATTTCAAAAGGAACTGTTGTGTGACTAACTCAGCTTGATGTGACTAACTGAGCCTTGAATGAGAAACTTCCTTGGTTATTGGTTCCTCCTATCTAGTTGTTTCATTAGATATTAACTGCCAAGGGTTTACGCTTCTACACTCTATAGGATTGAGTATTTTGGTATTGCTCTTGTGCAGTTAATGATCTAGTGGGGTAACTGGGAATATAGGAAAATATCTAGTATTGGTAAATTCTTCCTTTAGACTATGGGTATTGTTTCATCCATATGTCATTTTGATCAGTCTTATTGGGAATGGATTCTTTCTATTAGATATTAATTGCTGAGGGTTTACGCCTCTGCACTCTGTAGGACTGAGTGTTTTGGTATTGCCCTTGTGCAGTTAATAATCTAGTGGGAATATGGGAAAATGTCAATCTTGGTATTGAGTGTAACACCCAATCTCGATCCAATCGTGGTTATCACAAACTTATCACCATATATACAAACTCTGCAGCGGATTCAAATACATTCCAGGACCTTGCCACGGTCTGACTACAGAATATACCGAACATTAGTACATACAAATCTTAACCAAATACATATCCTTCTTACAATCCCCTCACATCCTATACATCTTACTAACTCAAATTACCATACGAGTGTACATGCACAACTCGTAGGCCACACTTAATCCGTAACGCTTGTACCCCATCTTACTCTCGCGACGGCCGCCTCCTGACGTTCACCTGTGTAGTAAAAACAGCCCCCAAAGGGGGTCAGCACGAATGCTGGTACGATCCTCTCATGGCCCCCAAGCTAACGTGGCTACGACGACTAATTGTCGATAGCATGGAGGTTGATTAGATGCACAACATAATAGAAAGTGCAGTAAACAACAATCCAAATATGAACAATCAAAGTTCAAACATAATGAACGACTTAAATGTGTTCCCTTAATTAGAGAGTTAATTATTTAACTCCTTAAGTTATGTTTCCTCTTAATCTTAGTCCATCCTTATCTTACCTCAATCTTAGTCTTATCTTAGTCTTAGAAAACAACCATCCTTTAAAAAGGAATGGATGTAGCTCATCTCAGTCTTATAATACAAACCATCCTTTAAATAGGAATGGTTGCAATTTATCTCAACCTTATCTTATATTTGCCAACCGTTCTCTCATTAGAACTGGTTAGCCCTTAGTTCGTTGTTTATTTTCGTAGGGCTTGGTTAACCCTAGCCAGCAGCAGGTCACTTACCGGCAATAAACAACATTCTTAAATTGTTGGGGATGTAGGCTAGATCCCCCCACGCCATCTTAGTATGTCTCCCTCCTAAAACAAGTAGTCCGAGGAGGTCGAGTCTATATGTCGACTCTAGGCGGCGAGTCTGAAGATAAGTCATATTTGGAAGTCGGTATCTGGTAAGGATACCGACCTCCCCCAATACACATGTGCCGGTACCATTCCGGATTCCTCACTCCCCCCAAAGTTAAAGTTAGTAGTAGTCTCAATGCGACGTTTGTTTGTTTAACCTCTTTCGGTTATTAACAAACTAATATTAGGGAGTGTTCCTTAGTCTCACACAATTCCTTACTAAACGTTAGTTAGTAGGTTCTCACGGTAAGTTGTGTTAGTTTTCAAACATCACACAACAATACAATAAACATAATGTTCCGGTTGCATGCTTTATCTTGTTTAGTGAGCACACAAAAACAAATAGCACACAAGCCGAGGGACACCTCGTTAGCAAGCAGGTCACAAGAAGAACTGTACCGTTCACCGTTGGTCGTTTGGTTGCTTACTCTCCTCCGGAGTCCAAACTCTCAAGTCCTAAAACATTGATTCAAATTTAGGTTGTTAATCACTTAACTTAATTCAACTTAATTAACTTACTTAACCCATAATGATTCCCCACCTAACACCTCTTAAGTTTTACAACTTATTCTTACAACTTAACCTTAAACTTTTAAGTTTATAGTTAACTTAATCCCTTAGATCTTTATACCTCTAATCATCAATGCCCTCTTAATGGGGTACCATTAATACCTCTAAACCTCTTTAGGGTTTCTTTCTTCTTTTTTTTCCATCTTTAGGGTCGACCGACCTTACCGACCGACCTTACCCAAGGTCGGTCCATTCCAGAACTTATTACCGTTTGAAAATTTTACCCCGACCGACCTTGCAAGTCCGGTCCCCAAGGTCGGTCCATTCCCGGAAGTTTCCCCGTGGGATATTTAGGCCCGACCGACCTTGTCAAGGTCGGTCCCAAATTCGGTCCATTCCAGAGACTCAATTCGTACACAAAATACAAGCCCGACCGAACTTGTAAGTCCGGTCCCCAAGTTTGGTCGATTCCAGAAACTCTTTCCGGTAGTGTAAACTGAGCTCGACCGACCTTGCTGGTCCGGTCCCTAAGGTCGGTCGGCTCCAGAACCTTGTTTCTAAATTCCCATTTGACTCCAAACTTCCCCACAAGTTCCCCCATGTGTCCTAATACCATTTAGGCACTTAAACTCTCCTTAGAACTCCCACCAAACTCTCTAAAACAATTTCCAAAGATCTACTTAAACATTCACTCAATTCTTTTAAAACTCCTAACACTTAGCACTTATATCCTTACATTCCCAACTTGTAACCTTACCAAAACTTCAACCAACCCAAGTGTTCCCTCCTTAACAGTTTGAGAACTTCATAAACATCATTTTCATCTTCAGTTCATTTACCAAAACTTCCTCAAGTCACCTTGCATATCCATGCACCAATTCCTCTCTTTTCCATTTATTACTCATCATTCCTAAACTCTTGGACATACCTAATCATTTCTTCCCATCCTCTTAGCACCTTAACCTTGTTCTTCTTTACCTTGACCTTCCTACACCCTCCTTAGACACCTACATCTCTTTTACTCAATTTACTCACCATCCGCATGATCTTACACTCTTATACGTTCCTAGTCAATCTACAACATTCTCCTTCAATTTTCACTTCCATCACCTAAGTCCACTCATTAACATCTAAACTAAAACCTTATTGTTCCACCACTAGTATTCTCTTCACTTACACAAGCTTCCAAAAACTCTCATTGTTATATTCTCAAGTTCATACCTAGATCACCTCAAAACATTATACTTTATTTCCTCAAGTCTTAACATTCCTCATACCATGATTTTGGTGTGTTTAATACACCCACCAATCCTCTAATTCCTCCTAGACATCTCTAGGCCATACTAAACCTCAAGAACTACTTAGTTAACTCATTTCCACTCAAATTCCTCATAATGATCCCTAGTGAATCCTAGGGCATATTAACTCACCTCCCCCACTTAAACACTTTGCTTTCTACTAAAAATTCGCCATAGCTTCTCTAATATATTATCATGCCCAAATGCATTGTTTTCCTCATTCAACCATCTAACACACATCAAGTTCTTCCTCATCATATTTTATCACCCAAACCAACTCATTCACAACAAACTCAATATAATGCAATAATCTTAAATTGCATAGCACTAAGGCTCTTAAATGACATGGCTCTTAGGCCCTTAAATGACTTAAACTTAAACACTGAATTTCCCACATGTAATAGCTTTCAACCTGCAATTACACTCATCAATCTCATAGTAGTTTAATGCTCTTAAAATCCACCTTAAACTTATATTATCAACCCATTCCCATTGGCTCCTTAATTACAAGTTCATAAGCTTGTTTAAATTCTTTTTCCTAGGTTATATAACCCATTACCTAATGTAAGCTTAAAGCTACATTGGTACTTATCTAAATACCATCCCTTAAAACTTAAACCACCATTAGGTAAGCATTTTACCTTGTTTTTCCAAGCTTATGTTTACTTCCTCCTTAGACCTTGTTCTTGAATGAATCTCGGCCACCCATTAAATTTCCTTTGCCAATGTTCTAATCAATATTCAATGACTCACATGAGTGCTAAACAATACACTAACCTTAAGGAATGAAAACCTAGGTTAAAATGTGTTCTAAGGTATAAAAGTGGATGATTACCTTTGAAGTCTCAAGGTAGACTTGGGCATTGAATGAAAGAGGACCTCCACTAGTCCTTGGTGATAAAAACAAGCTATTTCTAGGTGTGAAACAAAACCCTCATAAGATAGAATTTTCGGACATGTAAGAAAGTGATGGAAACTTGGTTTTTCTTACATTTTCCTTACCTTGAATGAATGGAGAACCAAATGGGCTCTTCAAACTTGATTTTCCTCCATCAATGGAGTTTTCTCTTGGCACCGAAATGGAGCTTTGAAGGATTTGAAAAGATAGAAAGCTAGAGCTTGAGCTAACTAAGAATAATATGTGTTTAGTTTTTTATTTGGAGCTAAAATGAGCAAGTTATGGACAAAGCAAGGTGAGGCAACAATGGAGGCTGCTCTTACGTGAATGGAGAAGAGAGGAGGTGAAGAAAACCATGGGAAGAAGAGAAATGAAGAGAGAGAAGAGGAAAGGTAGGCTAATATAAGATATTTTGCTTTTAAAAGCAAATAGTAACTTCCTTTACTTTCCTCTCATTTTCCTTAATTTCTTAGTCATATGGTGACTCCCCACTTCAAAAACTGGCCCCCCTCTTATAATCAAGATATTTATGGTCTTGGTTGACCAACTAATTGACTTATGTTGACTAAAACTTAAACTAGTCACTATTTGGCACTATTCACAAATTAGTGCACATATTTGTAAAATTTTTTGTTTCCCATTGATTTAGACTTCCTAATGTGATAATAATTAGAACACATGTTGATTAAGATGTAATCATGGGCATTTAGCCACTCAAAACTCAATTCTAAGACAATTTCTCAAAAAGGTGCTTTAAGGAGTCTTAAAGCACATTTTGTGTTTAAGCTTGTTTTTGAGCTTGGTTTTCTTTGGTAATTGATTTAAAATGTCCATTGACACATTAATAAGGTTTTATAATGGTATTTGGGTGCTAATCAAAGTCACTCCAAGCTTAGAGCACATTTTGCCCAAATTGCCCTTAAGGCATTTTCTTGTGTTTTCCTTGGTTTAAATTGTCTACCAATCTCATATAAGGCATATTTTAGCCTTACTACATCATATATTGATGTTTACTTAACATACTTAGGTTTGGGGTATTTCAATCTACCCCCCTTAAAAGAACTTTGTCCCCAAAGTTCCCATGCATCTTATCTTATTAGAATACATGACTTACCTCATTCCATATATCATATAGATCATACTTATGTATACTTAAACTCATTGAATCATTAGATCCACCATATGCTTATACTTAAATATCACACAACACGCTTAAGCATGTATAGCACTCAAAATTCCCTTTGTTCCTTTTGATGATTAAAACATTCACATAATTTCCAACGTATTCTCCCATGTCACCGGTCCGTAGACAATGGCTCGTTCGTCCTCGTCACCATGGGCCCGAATACAAAACACTCTGCTCTCCCCATGTCACCGGTCCGAAGACAAAGGCTCGTGTGTCCTCGACTTCATGGGCGAGACTCAGTAAAAAGGTAATCCTTTTTACGAGGTCATGTGAGGAATAATTCCTCTAATTAAAATACAATCAACTCCAATTTCGTTTTATACTAACGCCTCTATCCATAGTGTGATTTAATTGTGACCACTAGTAGGGAGTTTCAGGAATCATCCAACCCTGATGTGATCAGCATTAGTGTTGAACTATCCTTCCACCCCAATTTGTGTTCGGTTTCCCTTGATCCCTAGAAAATCAAGTTCCACCTCCCACGTCATTTTCAGACATCAAATAATTCACTCATGTCCAATTTTCTTCTTTAGTTCTTCTAATCAAATATCAATCTCCAAAGTGTGGACTCAGTCCATCAAATTCCCGATTCATCTCTTAGTAATTTCCTCAAGACTTAAATTCCTACTAAGTTCTATAACCATCTCATACCAATTCTCACCATCTTATATCTCATAGCATTACCATCTTCTTCCTTATATTCATATCGAACAGTATCCCATAATGTTATCTTATTGTTATCTCACACATAGTCTCATATCGACTCATACCTCATATATTCCTTATTTCTTAAGTCTTCTTAATCTTCTTAATCTCTCTTAACTTGTACTCACGCCGGAGTTAACAAGATAGGTACTTAATATGTATGGTATTCACATCTTCTGTGTGCAATAACCATGATTTATCTCAAAATATTTATGTAAAACATATTCTCAAATTCTTTTGTGCTATGCACACCGTAGTTTATGTACTCAGTACACAAACATACGCTAAGCGGTTTTCGCTCTACCCCCCTTAAAATGGATTACGCCCACGTAATCAACATTATATCATCCTTGAACATAAGTTCAAGATGTCTAATTCTCACCAGGCATTCTAGCTTCCATGTCATCTATCTCACTTACGATTCGATCAGAGGGTCATAACTATGCTAATGACTTAGTCTCTACATCGAGGATTCTTAATGGTACTGATACCATATTCTTAACTTAGTTTTGTCTAATCTTAAAGGTAGTGGTCTGCTAGCTTCAGCTGTGCGACTCTGATAATCTTAGGCTTAACTACCTTTCTAATCGTTCATAGTATTGTATATCCTTCTGCCTCCTTACAGTTTAGGAACATTGGTCTCTCAGTGGACATGTGTTATCTTTTTACATACACGGCCTTAATGAGTTGTAACTCGTCTATCCATTTTCCTTGAAGATCTTATGTTCATACTCTTAGTGTTTTCTCGAATGTCTAAATTGTTCTTTCCATCTGACCATTGGTCTGAGGATGACCCTTAATCTGAAACTACTGTTTAGTGCTTATTGCGCTTTACAGCCTTATCCTTAACACTTTAAGACATGTCCAATGTCTATGCTTAACAATCCGTGCTCTTCGCACTTCATAGTCCTTAATTATTTGTTCTCTGATTCCTTTGTGTTGTTGGTTCAACTGAATTCTTCTCTTCGATTGTTTGCGGTAGTAGCTGCTCTTGTCTGATCTTGCGTCGTTGTTTGTGGTACGGAATCGACTACTTCCCGTGTTCCTTACACCACTTGTCTACATGCATGGGGTACCTTACTGGTACATTACTACTTACCCAACTAACTCATAAATGAGTGTGTTAGGCCTGTAAGCCCCTGCGGGGTGCAGTCGTCCCACGTCTCGTTTTAGTAAACTCATAGTGTCTGTCACACGTTTAGTTATTGCTAATTATGAAGTATTCTACTGTCGATCTCCTCTTTCATCGTTCCATAATAACACTTATTGTTCTTCTTGAACTTAATCAAGGAAAATCCATTTACTATGTTCTTGGGTATTGTATGCTCTAGTTCTTTCTGTATCCCGTACTGATTCGGTCTCTTAGTGACTGAGGTCTCTTTCCATAGAGCCTCTTATCTTCTTTCTCATATTCGTTCTACTAGGAATGCACTTCCAGTTCCTTAAGGAGTGGGTAGTGTGCTTCCTATGAAATCTTACCTAACCAGGTCCAGACTACTGGCATCAATGCATAGTTCGTCTACCATCTTATTTCCTTACTTATATTGGTTTCTGCTCACATATCTAGTTGCCTCGGTGTCAATATTGACGGCTTATACATAATGGTCGCTTTACTACGCATCGTGACTTAATCCCCCTTATATAAATATTGTACTCACGACCACTATTACCGTGGTAGCTGGCCCTTACTCTGTTGCCCATTGATGGTGCAACTACTTACTCACTTATTCTAACATCTTATCTTATATTCAATTCCCTCCTGGTGTAAGCACACTGGGGTTTCTCCAATTTCGGTGTATGGCGGTTGCCATGCCGTTTGTAAAATGGTTGTCTCTAAACATGGAGGTGTTTTACTTCAATTTCGGTGTCGTATGTAGGTCAGTCTCTCTCACGTTCTTCCACCCTTTATGATGTTATCTACCATGTAATTTTACCGGTTACTGAAGAAGTCATCCGTTTACTCACAAGCTCTTCTGAGCGTTGGTCTCTTGACGTGCCATTCTGTGCACTCACCATGTTTATCTCTGATGATTACTGATTCTTAAATCCTGGGTATTGGATATGAGGTCTGGCTCTGCAGCCTTCCTTATTACTCAAGTGTATCTGGTATGTTCTAAGGTAATTTCAAGATTTACAGTTTCCATTCATAACAAACATATTATTTCTCTAATAAGTGAAAGCCCTTTTTGAGGGGTTTATTCCCACTCTTGGCCTCACAACAAGGAGAGGTATCCCCACCCTAAAAGGCATGGTTCGTTCTCCGCCCCTGCCAATGTACTATCTCATTATTCTCATTGGTGCCTTTTCCTGGCAATATTTTCCACAATCTAAGTTATAGGTTTGGTAACCGTTCATATCTACGAATTGTAGTTCCTTCGTGGCTTAAATAAGCTCTCTTACAACTTACTGCGCCTCGGGCTCTGATGTGGTTAACATCCTTGGCTCGTAGGCTCTTAGTGCCTAATGCCTCAGTCCATTACTTGTATTCTTATTCATCTGTAGGTCATCCTTTTAGGGTTTTGTTTCTTTGAACATTATCCACCGTTAGGTTACATATTGAATGTAGTATCGGGTTTCATGGTAAGTTGTTGCATCCTGCTTCCTGCTATGGAAGTTAATTCAGGTGATCAGAGGTTACTTAGTGTCCTCGAAAATACTGTCATTTACTAGACTTATGTCTTTTAGCAGTCAAGGTTAGGTTCGGATTAGGTGTTTGCCTTACGGTGTCCAAGTTGGATATCATCCTGTCATCTTATACTTCCATCTCAACGCTTCGTTCAACTTCCGTTGACTACGCCACCCGTTGATGATCAATCATACTTGGGTGTTAATGAGTTAGACGAACAGTATTAACTGTCATTCATCAGTTTGTCAGGCTCGACCATGCCCACTCTGTGGGGGTAGTCCTCTGAGCTTCCCTCTGTCGGGATTGTATATCTTTAATCCTTAGTAGATTACTGCTTAAGTTTATTCCTTCTGTCCCTGTTTCCGGGGTTCACCAACATCTTCATTGTAGAATGTTTGTTATTGGTATTCTTAATGGTCACTTTGGGAGTCTTATCCCGTTTTCATTGGAAGTCGTTGTGTCAACAGTCTCAATCGTATCTTAAAATACATCCCTTGTATATTATTGCTTATATAGTGTTTTGCTCAGATTATTGAGCGATCTCTCAGGTTCCTCTCCCTGAGGTTCTGGATTGAATGTTCTTACCGTACTGTCGGTGATGTTGTAGTGTATTGTACCGTTGCTAATATTTATATCATTTAGTATTCTGTCCAGTTCTGCTCCCTGTTGACTAGTGTGTCGGCTCATCTTATTATGATCGGCGTCGGGCCTTTCCAAGGTCTCATTTCCCGTTCTTATGGATTTATCGTCCGATATTAAAATGTACTACAACTGTAGTCTTTTATTACCTCGCCATGATGGCTTTCCGTATTGTTTAACCGTGGTAGCACTTGCTATGGCAAGTGCACCATGCAGATGAGCTTTTGGTACAATGTGCGTCGGTAGTGGTACTTCCACCTAGTTTCCATATCTTTGGTAGTCCTCGGGACTCCTTCGACGTTCTCTTATTTAGGATAACTAGCCATCCGGCAGTTTTCCTGGTTGTTTTGACAGTACTGTCATTTGTCAGGGTGTTCCTCTTTTTTGAGGGAACCCCTCGTTACTACTCATGTCTTAATCCTCGCTCCCGTTCCCACACATTTTGTCGTGGTTACTATGTAATGGTTCTCCCCTTAGGCACTACATCGTAGTCCTATTCTGGTGTACAGTTGTATGAGTTTCTACCGTCGTCTGCGTTATGTCGGCCAGGTTTGCAACCTTCTTCATTGTATGGGGTTTGGAGTTCCCGTTCTTAACTGGACTTTCCAGGAATCTTATCCCTTAAGCTTTGTAATCCCACTGGTATGCTCATTCGGACCACTGTCCGGTACTCGTGTCGCTTATATTTTTCTTACCCATTGCACCTTTAGTGCTTTTCTTATCATTGGTATGGCGGGTTATTTCGACTGCGTAGCATGTCGACCCATGTTGCCGGTAATTACTGTTCCGTTATTGATAGAATTCCATAGGTAGCGCCTGTTTCTCTGTTTCTGTTGCACTCCACTAAAAACCTCCAAGTTCTCCGTAACTGTTGTGCAACAAGATGTTTCTCGTATTGCTTATTGTTAACTAACTGCCAGATCAGGTTTCCCCGAGTAAGAGAAGGCTTTCTTCTCTCTGGCGTTAGTTCCACATATTCAGGGTTAGGGATGTGGAGGGCGGGTCTAGGTACTATGGATATCCGATAAATACCGGGAAGTCCTAACTAACGCACCTCTCACTCTATCACTCAACCCTTAACCCAGAACTCAAACTCAACCTCAGTATTCACCTAAGTTCGGTAATTCTTGTCTTCGGAGCGTAACTACGCTCTGATACCACTTTTTGTAACACCCCATCTCGATCCAATCGTGGTTATCACAAACTTATCACCATATATACAAACTCTGCAGCGGATTCAAATACATTCCAGGACCTTGCCACGGTCTGACTACAGAATATACCAAACATTAGTACATACAAATCTTAACCAAATACATATCCTTCTTACAATCCCCTCACATCCTATACATCTTACTAACTCAAATTACCATACGAGTGTACATGCACAACTCGTAGGCCACACTTAATCCGTAACGCTTGTACCCCATCATCTACTCTCGCGACGGCCGCCTCCTGACGTTCACCTGTGTAGTAAAAACAGCCCCCAAAGGGGGTCAGCACGAATGCTGGTACGATCCTCTCATGGCCCCCAAGCTAACGTGGCTACGACGACTAATTGTCAATAGCATGGAGGTTGATTAGATGCACAACATAATAGAAAGTGCAATAAACAACAATCCAAATATGAACAATCAAAGTTCAAACATAATGAACGACTTAAATGTGTTTCCCTTAATTAGAGAGTTAATTATTTAACTCCTTAAGTTATGTTTCCTCTTAATCTTAGTCCATCCTTATCTTACCTCAATCTTAGTCTTATCTTAGTCTTAGAAAACAACCATCCTTTAAAAAGGAATGGATGTAGCTCATCTCAGTCTTATAATACAAACCATCCTTTAAATAGGAATGGTTGCAACTTATCTCAACCTTATCTTATATTTGCCAACCGTTCTCTCATCATTAGAACTGGTTAGCCCTTAGTTCGTTGTTTATTTTCGTAGGGCTTGGTTAACCCTAGCCAGCAGCAGCAGGTCACTTACCGGCAATAAACAACATTCTTAATTGTTAGGGATGTAGGCTAGATCCCCCACGCCATCTTAGTATGCCTCTCTCCTAAACAAGTAGTCCGAGGAGGTCGAGTCTATATGTCGACTCTAGGCGACGAGTCTGAAGACAAGTCATATTTGGAAGTCGGTATCTGGTAAGGATACCGACCTCCCCCAATACACATGTGCCGGTACCATTCTGGATTCCTCACTCCCCCCAAAGTTAAAGTTAGTAGTAGTCTCAATGCGACGTTTGTTTGTTTAACCTCTTTCGGTTATTAACAAACTAATATTAGGGAGTGTTCCTTAGTCTCACACAATTCCTTACTAAACGTTAGTTAGTAGGTTTCTCACGGTAAGTTGTGTTAGTTTTCAAACATCACACAATAATACAATAAACATAATGTTCCGTTGCATGCTTTATCTTGTTTAGTGAGTACACAAAAACAAATAGCACACAAGCCGAGGGACACCTCGTTAGCAAGCAGGTCACAAAAGAACTGTATCGTTCACCGTTGGTCGTTTGGTTGCTTACTCTCCCTCCAGAGTCCAAACTCTCAAGTCCTAAAACATTGATTCAGTTTTAGGTTGTTAATCACTTAACTTAATTCAACTTAATTAACTTACTTAACCCATAATGATTCCCCACCTAACACCTCTTAAGTTTTACAACTTATTCTTACAACTTAACCTTAACTTTTAAGTTATACTTAACTTAATCCCTTAGATCTTTATACCTCTAATCATCAATGCCCTCTTAATGGGGTGCCATTAATACCTCTAAACCTCTTTAGGGTTTCTTTCTTCTTTTTTTCCATCTTTAGGGTCGACCGACCTTACCGACCGACCTTACCCAAGGTCGGTCCATTCCAGAACTTATTACCATTTGAAAATTTTACCCCGACCGACCTTGCAAGTCCGGTCCCCAAGGTCGGTCCATTCCCGAGTTTCCCCGTGGGATATTTAGGCCCGACCGACCTTGTCAAGGTCGGTCCCAAATTCGGTCCATTCCAGAGACTCAATTCGTACACAAAATACAAGCCTGACCGAACTTGTAAGTCTGGTCCCCAAGTTCGGTCGATTCCAGAAACTCTTTCCGGTAGTGTAAACTGAGCTCGACCGACCTTGCAGGTCCGGTCCCTAAGGTCGGTCGGCTCCAGAACCTTGTTTCTAAATTCCCATTTGACTCCAAACTTCCCCACAAGTTCCCCCCTGTGTCCTAATACCATTTAGGCACTTAAACTCTCCTTAGAACTCCCACCAAACTCTCTAAAACAATTTCCAAAGATCTACTTAAACATTCACTCAATTCTTTTAAAACTCCTAACACTTAGCACTTATTTTCCTTACATTCCCAACTTGTAACCTTACCAAAACTTCAACCAACCCAAGTGTTCCCTCCTTAACAGTTTGAGAACTTCATAAACATCATTTTCATCTTCAGTTCATTTACCAAAACTTCCTCAAGTCACCTTGCATATCCATGCACCAATTCCTCTCTTTTCCATTTATTACTCATCATTCCTAAACTCTTGGACATGCCTAATCATTTCTTCCCATCCTCTAGCACCTTAACCTTGTTCTTCTTTACCTTGACCTTCCTACACCCTCCTTAGACACACCTACATCTCTTTTACACTCAATTTACTCACCATCCGCATGATCTTACACTCTTATACGTTCCTAGTCAATCTAAAACATTCTCCTACAATTTTCACTTCCATCACCTAAGTCCACTCATTACCATCTAAACTAAAACCTTATTGTTCCACACCACTAGTATTCTCTTCACTTACACAAGCTTCCCAAAACTCTCATTGTTATATTCTCAAGTTCATACCTAGATCACCTCAAAACATTATACTTTATTTCCTCAAGTCTTAACATTCCTCATACCATGATTTTGGTGTGTTTAATACACCCACCAATCCTCTAATTCCTCCTAGACATCTCTAGGCCATACTAAACCTCTAGAACTACTTAGTTAACTCATTTCCACTCAAATTCCTCATAATGATCCCTAGTGAATCCTAGGCATATTAACTCACCTCCACCACTTAAACACTTTGCTTTCTACTAAAATTTCGCCATAGCTTCTCAAATATATTATCATGCCCAAATGCATTGTTTTCCTCATTCAACCATCTCACACACATCAAGTTCTTTCTCAACATTTTTATCACACAAACCAACTCATTCACAACAAACTCAATATAATGCAATAATCTTAAATTGCATAGCACTAAGGCTCTTAAATGACATGGCTCTTAAGCCCTTAAATGACTTAAACTTAAACACTGAATTTCCCACATGTAATAGCTTTCAACCTGCAATTACACTCATCAATCTCATAGTAGTTTATAATGCTCTTAAAATCCACCTTAAACTTATATTATCAACCCATTCCCATTGGCTCCTTAATTACAAGTTCATAAGCTTGTTTAAATTCTTTTTCCTAGGTTATATAACCCATTACCTAATGTAAGCTTAAAGCTACATTGGTACTTATCTAAATACCATCCCTTAAAACTTAAACCACCATTAGGTAAGCATTTTACTTGTTTTTCCAAGCTTATCTTTACTTCCTCCTTAGACCTTGTTCTTGAATGAATCTCGGCCACCCATTAAATTTCCTTTGCCAATGTTCTAATCAATATTCAATGACTCACAGAGTGCTAAACAATACACTAACCTTAAGGAATGAAAACCTAGGTTAAAATATTCTAAGGTTATAAAAGTGGATGATTACCTTTGAAGTCTCAAGGTAGACTTGGGATGAATGAAAAAGGACTCCACTAGTCCTTGGTGATAAAAACAATCTATTTCTAGGTGTGAAACAAAACCCTCATAAGATAAATTTTCAATGACATGTAAGAAAGTGATGGAAACTTGGTTTTTCTTACTTTCCTTACCTTGAATGAATGCAATGCAGAATCGGCTTTCAAACCTGATCTTCCTCCATCAATGGAGTTTTCTCTTGGCACCTAATGGAGCTTTGAAGGATTTGAAAAGATAGAAAGCTAGAGCTTGAGCTAACTAAGAATAATATGTGTTTAGTTTTTTATTTGGAGCTAAAATGAGCAAGTTATAGACAAAGCAAGGTGAGGCAACAATGGAGGCTGCTCTTACGTGAATGGAGAAGAGAGGAGGTGAAGAAAACCGTGGGAAGAAAAATGAAGAGAGAGAAGAAGAAAGGTAGGCTAATATAAGATATTTTGCTTTTAAAAGCAAATAGTAACTTCCTTTACTTTCCTCTCATTTTCCTTTCTTAGTCTTTGGTGACTCCCCACATCAAAAACCGGCCCCCCTCTTATAATCAAGATATTTATGGTCTTGGTTGACCAAATAATTGACTTATGTTGACTAAAACTTAAACTAGTCACTATTTGGCACTATTCACAAATTAGTGCACATATGGATGTTTTGTTCCATGTTTTTCATTGATTTATCCTAATGATAATAATTAGCACACATGTTGATTAAGATGTAATCGTGGGCATTTAGCCACTCAAACTCAATTATAAGACAATTTCTCAAAAAGGTGCTTTAAGGAGTCTTAAAGCACATTTTGTGTTTAAGCTTGTTTTTGAGCTTGGTTTTCTTTGGTAATGATTTAAAATGTCCATTGACACATTACTAAGGTCTTATAATGGTATTTGGGTGCTAATCAAAGTCACTCCAAGCTTAAGCACGTTTTTGCCCAAATTGCCCTTAAGGCATTTTCTTGTGTTTTCCTTGGTTAAATTGTCTACCAATCTCTTCTAAGGCATATTTTAGCCTTACTACATCATATATTGATGTTTACTTAACATACTTAGGTTTGGGGTATTTCATTGAGTATGGATTATTTCTATTAAGTGGTGCACACACTTTTCACCGATGACTGAGAACGGGTCGGTGGCTGCGGAGGTCTACTATACCTCGTCCATATGGACAACTGACAGCGGAGGTCTGTTTACCTCGTCCTTGTGACAACTGAATGGCAGTGGGGGCCATCTCTCCCAATTGGTTTTATCCCACTCTTGAGTATGCTTGCCTATGGGAATTAATCTTCTGAAATGGTGGAGACATAAATGTCTACCACGGGTTATGGATATTCATGTCATTCCTAGTCCTTTGTGACTACTTAAGTCTTTCTCTTCTTTACTAGAATTGGTTCTAACATCAACAATGGATGCTTACTAACTATGTGTGTGACTTCTTAAGTGGATGACTTGGTTTGGAAGTTCTTTATCTCTATCTTTGTCTTGTTTTCTTTTTTTCTTTAATAACTTGATTGTTTTGAAGTGCTTTATCTCTGTTTTACTTTTAATAGTTTGTTTTCATGTTACTGTGTTATTTGAAGAAGTATATTTTAATTTATTGTTTTAGAAAATTGTACCAGTTCCATTCCAGGGAACTGACTCACCCCCTCTCGGGGTGGGCTGCTTGGTTTCATCTTGCAGGTACGAAATTGTTCATACAGGTGGCCACGAAGAGTATGAGTGATTGGGATGGGAATTAGGAATTGTGGAGAGTTGCTTTGTTTATTTTAAATTACGTTTATATTGTTTTCTCGAGTTCAGACTGTAACATTAGTAAGTAGTAATTGGTGAGGTTTTGTACCGGGTGTTTGGAACCCGATGATCTGTAGTCGTCATTAGAGTTTTTTCCGCTGCATTTATTTTAAATAGGGGCATTACAGAAATTGGTATCAGAGCGTAGTTACGCTCTGAACCCGAGAAAACTAGCCGAGTGAAATACTTAGAATATAGGTGCACTTAAAACTGGGGAATTGGGGTAGAATTAGGAAGTGAGGACTCTAGTAAGGCACGACTCCTAACCCTTCTTGGAATTGTGAATGATTCCTTTATACATTGTTTTCTATGAATGTTTGTTGAGAATGGTGTGCTTTTATACCGTTCAAACATTAAACTACAGTAAAAATATAAGTTTGGAACGTCGTGTATTGAGTACGATAAGATTTTGGTTGGGATAAATGATACATTGAGTTATTTTTCAAAAGCCTACTTATGAAGAATACATTGCTAAAAATACAATCCTTCAAAAGCTAGTACACATGTTCCTAGAACTTTAAAGAATACCTTTGGTTGAAAATAGTATACAAATGGAGCCTTGAATAACTAAGTGATAAGTACTTCAATCTCTTTAAAGCTTGAAAATAAATCTCAAGAACTACTTGGTACAAATTATTACCTAAAGATAATGTTTAAGATAAATCTTAAGTCTAGAAAATTATTAAGCTAACAAGAACTAGTAGCACATTAGAAAAGATCAACATCTGAACCTGTAAACTACACTAAAACTCTGTTAACTTTAGAAAGAAAACACCTAACCTAACACCCTACGGGAAGTGCCTGGTGCGATGAACTCCTTGGCTGAAAGTAGTGGGGGTGCACACCCACTTCTGGAAGTTTAGGGGCTAGACAAGCCTCATCATCTAACCGTAAATAATCTTCTACGCACGCAGTGATGGATTGTGTTGAACTTGAGGAGGAGTGGTGGTAAGACGTTACCATCATGAAATCTTGAGCTAGGCATATTTCATTACTAGCCACAATGAACAATTCAAAACTTATATATTAAGATCCAGTACTAAATTCATACATGTAAAGAGTTTACCGAGTTAAATCCCTGGTGAAAAATACTTACATATGGAGTGAAAACACATGAGTAATGATGTTGAAACCTGGGTTCAGGTTGATTTCTTTTGGCACATAAACTTTATAAGAAGCCTGGAATAACCCTATAACAACATATGAATGTTGGATGAAGTGGTAGAATATACCAATATATGGAGGAAAGAGAGTTAAATTTGGTTACTACAAGGTAGAACATCTACCTGTTGTTGAATATACAAACCATTAAAGGAGTTACTTAAAGATTGGAAATTCTCATGTTTATTTGGAAGTTTAACATTATAGAAATATAAAATTTTAGAAGTCACACTAAGAGTGATATTAAAGAAAAGCCACCATTATCTAAGAGAGTACCAAGATTTAATGATCAGAGGAATACTTACATAGAACAAACCTTAAGAAAAATAATTATCAAGTGTAACACCCTGGATTTCACCTTAAACATAGGAAATAAAATAACAAAGCTAACGGTGAAAACGGCTTCGAAAACGGACTCCAAACGAGCCCTAAAGGTGCAAAACAAGCTTGGTCCGAACTTGTGTCCGGACATGGGAAGTTCGGACACAAGTCGAGAAAGTTAAACCACAGAAATCCATTTGTCCGGACATTGATGTTCGGACACAAGTCGAAAGTTAAAAGGTCTGAAAACCATAGGCGTCCAAACTTGTGTCCGGACTTAGAAGTTCGGACACAAGTAAGTTTGAAAAGTCCGAGAAATTTAACGTGGCGTGTCCGAACATCGACGTTCGGACCAAAGTTCGGACACACCAAAACAGAGAGCCTCTAAAACATTCGGGACCTGTCCGAACATGGATGTCCGGACGGACGTTCGGACAAATCCTGATGGGCATCCTTTCCAGCGCAACCAGAAACAGATTAACATCAAAATCAACCATAAAACTCAGTAATCAAAGGAGAATCATTCCAATAACTTAGTACCTCAAATGATAGCAAAATATACCATTGCAAGATCTCATACACAATAAGTATCTCTTCATCAAATCCAAGACTTCTTAAAGAATTATTCGAGTAAAACACATCAACTAGATAGCAGCGGAATAGCAAAATCCTTAAGGGCGTTACCGCCACACTCTAACAAAGAGTGCTCAGGCTTAAACCACTAACCAAACCAAAACGTTTCCAAAACTTGTAAAACATAACAATTCCAAAACATAACTCAACTTGTTCCAAACGTAGCAATTATTCAGTCATCCTAAGCTATGTGGCAGCGTGTCCCCAATCCCCATTCAGCCATGAGTACCTGCGATCATAAAACAACAATGGAAAACGCGAAGGGATCGCGCAAATCAGTGAAACTGAGTAAACATTGTCTCAACCTGTAAAATACATTTTGAAACCCAATTTACATTTGTAAAACATTAACTCACACCATAATATTAACCAGCTTTACCAACACCAAATCACCATTAGAAAAATGTTTCGGGGAGAACTTTCCAAGAATTAAATCAATGGTTTACACGGACGACCCCAATCCGGGTCGCATTAATAAGAATCCCACCTCACTCTATGTCCTTAAGTGTGCACACCCCCCAAAGGTAACTTATGACCCAAAGGAGTAGATCATTAGAGCTTAACTGCAAGTTATGTCTGCAGGCAAAAGTAAAAAGAATATCCACGGGGTACACAGTACCAATAGTTACACGGAGCGCCACAAGGCACCAATAATTTACACGGAGCACCAGAAGGTACCAATCAATCCAATAATCAATTCAAAGAAAGTCTCCCAAAACGTTAATCAACCCTTTCGCAAAACATCACACCAGAAAACACACGGGGGAAATAAATCCCAAACTTCCACAATCTCAAAACCACAGTGAATCCAAATCATCGATATTCACAAAACACAGAGGTAAGGATGTTGAGCACAACATTTACCTGGATACGCTCACAGCCACCGAATTACTCAGCAAGGTCAGCAGTAGCGTTCGTCAGGGAACTCGGTGTCTAGAATCGCAAGCAGAAATACAATCAGGATCTACTCAAACCAAAGAATTAATAACCTAACCTTACCAATGGATTCCCCTTACCCTTCTACACGAACTAGCACCAGAGAAACAGCCTAACGACGATGGAAAATAAGAGCGTGAATTCCAAAGAGTTTGAGAGCTTGAAGAAAGAGAGAAGAGTGGAGGCAGTAGGTTGAAGATGGAAGCGATCGTGATAGCGATCGTGGTATTAAATAGAAACAATATGGAAATAATTAAAGGATTAGTTTTTAACTATAAATGTATTTAGATTAGTGAGAGGAAAATTTATAAGTAAATGTTGTAAAATAACTTGAAATGAGTTTTCAAATAAGTTCCCAATTTAAAAGCCATTGAATAACGTCAAATCTTGGAAGGATCTAGATTCGAGATTAAAGAGATAATTAAATATATTTAGTTAAAATAGAATAGAAGTTAAAATAGAATAGAAGAAGGCTGATTTATCGCTGGGGAAGAATGAGAAGAATTATCTCAACAATCAGATAAAAGAATAAATACATAGCAGCTGAATAAATTAGGAAGAGGAAATTATTTTAGGAGAAGAAAAATTAAATTTGTATTCTTGAACATAATAAAGTTATCTGAAATGAACGTAATATATATATATTGTTTCTCTGGGCCTTTATTACTCTTACCAATAACATTCTCGACTATATACTAATTTAATCCTAAGCCAGAATTCACGGGTATTTCATCAAGAGTGAGTGAGTTTTCACTAGACTAATTCATTTGACTTAAAAAATTTATATATAGAGTTCCTACCTTGAAAAAAAAATCAATTTTTAGATAAAGAAATCAGCTTTTGGAGCTACATTTTAATAAATAAGAACTTTCTAAAACTCTACCTCATGGGAATTATATAAATATATAATAAGTAAATTTTATGAAGTAAATACTTAATGACCGTCTAAAATACTATGGTTGATTATAAAAAAAACAATTTGAAACTGGAAAAGTCACATAAAATATATTTTTATATAAGGAACCTTATGAAACTAATTTAAAAGGTATATAATATGACTTTTTAACGTATGGTTGGCTAATAAACCTTTGAATTTAATTTTTAAAGATTATCTACAATTATTATATGATCATGAATTTATTTTAAATTACTCAAATATGTTACACCAGATTTATAGCCTGATTAATATAATTGACATGTTAAAATAACATAAATGACATATTTACGTACCTTAGGTCATAAATTCAATACAAGGTTTCATAAAAAAATAGATAAAAAAATTATTGAGTTGCAAAGAAAAATTTATATACGGTATGATACTATTTTAAATAAGTTCATGAATTTTTGAGCCATGACAACTAAGAGACTTTAGGTTATAAAATGCTTCTAGAGATAGCATTTGAATAATTACATTACATTATAATGGAATTTTTCTCTTATGAATTAATACTTTCCAAATCACATAATTTAAGATTTTGATACTTATTACATTCAATACCTAAATAAATAAAGAGTGAACTAAAATGTTATTTTAGTAATATATAAATATAACCTATGTTCTCTTCTTCTTTTCAAAACTTAACCTACTATGAATGATGAACTCTAAACTTTGTTTTTGCCAATGACCGTAAGAGACGCAAAGTAAGTTAGGAAAATGTGTTGGGAACACCAAAAGATTTAATTACGACCAAGCCATAATAACAACGAGTGATATTGTGCAGCAGATAATGAACCAAATGTAACAATTCAAACTTCATTATTATGAGACGGGTATGGGTCGTACCTTATTTTTAAGGGGGGGTACGACATCCTCATAAAATAAGTATATAACATAAAATGAACATATAATGGACATATCATTCGTACCAATCGTAAAATGAATAGATAAGAATCATAACATAAAATTCTATAACAACCAAGAAAAAACAAATACATAACAACAAGGAGATACAGATACATGAAGATCATGGATAAAAGCAATAGTGCAATACAGTTTACAACAAAGCTTGATAATAAGGTGCTGAATTCTTTGAATGTGGTGTTTGAAAACAGAAACAAAGGTGTGGAATTGTTATTGGATGAATATCCTTGAGTGGTTTGATTGTTTGACATACATTTTAAAGCTTAGTACAACTTGATATTTAGTTTACCCACACACCGAAAGGGGTGTGAGTAGTTGGTAGATAAATCTTAAACTTCGAGACGAAGTTCCTTTTAAGGGGGGGGGGGGGTAGAGCATAATCTTTCTCTTCGTTACCTCATCCAGATTATGCCCTGTTGCGTGATTAGCAGAGTGAGAGGTGTATGTATGTACTTGGTTTTTACATTATGACACAGTATGTGACTTTTGATTTTCATCATGAAATATCTTGGTATATCTTGGTTCAGCTTGAGTTTGAGTAATCTCGAGTGGAATGTGGAAATGGGAATGGATGGAAATAAAGGATTGGGTTGGTATGGAATTTCGTTGGAATTATTATGGTCTTAGCACACCTGAAGCGGTGTGAGTGCCGATTAGTTGATTTTTAAACTTTGAGGCGAAGTTTCTTTTAAGGGGGATATACTAAAATACCCCTAAATTAATTTAAATTAATTTAGAGGATTTCTTTTATTAAACCATAAATAAAACCATAAATAATACTATTAATTATTAATTATTTTTTGGAATTATGAATAATAAATTATTATATTACTATATGGAATTATGGAAATTAAATTAGGGGATTTCTTCTATTTAACCCTAAAGGATACTAATAAATATTAGATTACTATATATTATTATATAGTATTATGAATTTAATAATAAGATTTATAAGTCAATAAATCTTGGAAAAATTTCTAAACACTCCAAGTATATTATAAAGATTTTAGACATAGTTGGAACATTAATTTGAATCACAAAAGTCAATATAAAACCATGGAGACCATAAGGCTTCTTAAACCTTGCTAGGGTTGACTTTTTGAGAATGGTCAAACTAGCCCATGAAACCTATACCAACAAAAAGGTTATGGAAAACCAAGAAGGATTGATAAAAAGAACGTCAAAAACGGATCATTCTAGCCAAGTTATGATAAAATGAAGTTTAGAACCAAAATTTTGAAAAAAAATGCTGATGTGGCATGGTTGCTGACTCACCAGCGCGCCTCGGGAAGCGTGCCACATCACCCACGCCGGATTTTCCCAGAAAATCGGCTAAGTACTCTCAGCTTTCACCTGATCATTGCCCTAACTTGCGACTTCAATATCTCCGCCGTCCCTTGGTATTTTGAGTGCCGTCTTCTTCATTCTCTTCTCCTTAATCTCCTCTTTTCAATATAGCTCACACTTAACCTAACTCTTTCTACATTCACCGGAAAATCGATCCAAAGTTGCCTCCCTGCAAAGCCGTAACCCAGATTCCCAGAAAACGTGATCGGTATGGTGATTTCGTCTCATCATAACTTCTTCGTCTTTCATCCAAAATTCAAGTTCTTTATCTTGTCATGTAGACCTCTAACTCCTCTACAATTCTTATGTTTTCACCCAAGGCTGATTCTTACTCGTATGGAACATATAAGCGTCTAAAGTTCCCAACTTGATCACGTCGGGTTTTAGCCCAGAATTTTTCCAGAAATGACATGGTAAACTCAGATATTTGTGGATCTGTAACTTCCTCCCTAGTTATTCGTTTTCCATGATTCTTCCACCAATGTTTAGAGTTACATGTCTACTTTAAAATGACATAGGTTTTGTGGATTGAATCTCTCCCAATTAGCACGAGTTGATCCGTGAAGTAGGCTACTCAAACTGCACATAAAATAATGACTTCTGGAAATCGAATTCGATTTTGCTTGTTGGCGCATCTCCGGTACGTTTCCGATCAATTCCTCTGACAATGTCATTCGTTTTTGCATTTTCGAACAAACCCCCAACCAATTTAACATATAATGCATCGTATGGCGAGAATTTGAAAGAATTCGAATTCCCAAACCGCATAAACCCTAAGTCGTTTACCCAGAATCATTTTTCCAATATATCACATTATAGGTTGTGAATTCGGTGTCAATAGATTCGTTTTTCAATTTCGAATCCAATGAAACAAAAATCAATGAATTTGGTTCTGTAGATTTTGAGGAATTGAGGAAATAGTACTCGGCATTCGAGTGTGATTTGTTGAAGAACTCGGCGTTCCAGGGCCGTCCGATCGTAGTTAGGAGAAACGGACGGCCGAGATTAAAACGTGGGAGTTTAAGTTGTATTAGTTTAATATGTATTCCAGAATAAAACCTTAACTTGCTAAATTTATTTAATGACCTTCCCGAATGTATTTTGACACGAAATTTTAACCATAGATTCCTTATCAAATGTAGTTTATTATTATGTAAATTAATATGGGTTTTGAGTTTTTAAACGTAAGTTATAATTTTTATAAGTTTTGAGTATTATGGAATTATTTAGATATTTTAAAAAGATATTTTTATGAAATAAATCTTTATAATATGTCTAAAATATCATAGTTACTATATATTAAATTTGGGAATTTTTGGACAAGTGTAAATGGGTTTAAAATTGTGTTTATGAATTTTTCATAAGTTATCTTATAATATATGGTTTTTAATGTAACCAAAAATTAAGGTATAGTTGATTAATAAACTTTATAGGCTGGGAATAATATAAGAAGGCTAAACTAGCATTTAATACAGAATATTAATAGATATCTTTAAGTATAAAATTTTAAGTGAAGTAAACAAAAAAATATATAAACATATATATATATATATAAAAGAAATAAAATAGTTTAAATCAAGGAATTAAATTAATCTACATTTATATTAATTATATAATATGGGAGTAAATATACTTAATTGAAACTAAGGAAAATACTTTATTTTATAAACCCTATATTGGATGTAGATGATAAGTGCAAAACATATAGACTTATTAGGGTTTAATCACCTTATAATTTGCAGCATTTTTAGTAATGTTTCGCACTTATCTAGGGTTTTTCCTATAATTATGTTGTTATATTAACTGATGTATTATATGTGTTAAATTGTAGGAAAAATACCTAAAACATACATATGTTTATAAGGGATTAAATAAGGTCACGTGGAGGAGGAATACGCATGCATATTTGCATGCAACCGCCTGGTCTTGGGGGCGGACACCACACCACCAACCGCCTGGCGGACGAGAAGGAGGCAACCGCCTCTTAATGGGCGGTCAAGCTGGCGGACAAGGAACACAAGACCGCGAGGCGGTTGAGACAGAGGAGACCGCCACTTAAGAGGTGGACAAGACCATGGAGAACCGCCAAGTAACAGGCGGACAACATAGAGGAGACCGCTCCTTATCTAGCGGACACGTGTAAATGTGTGGGAAATCAACGGGTTATCTTCTACGCCGACTCGCTCTGCAACTTGAGACGGCGCCTACCAGAAATCACGCACGTCGATGTAGCCCTGTCCCCTGCGCAATCAATGAGCTGCAATCAATGAGGAGCTGCAATCATCGAGCTCAATCAATGAAGCTGCTGCTCTGCTTCTTCTTCCACTATAAATACGAGCTTCATTCCTCCTTACTGAGTGTCCTTCCGGAGGCTCCTTCCGTGGTTCCTCTGGAGTTCCAATTCATACACCATCTCATTTCTCTCCTTCCGCCTTCTCCATTTTATTTATTTAACATTCCACCAAATCCACCTCTAGCCTACGTATACAAAATAGCAGAGTGAGCCGGAGTGATTACGGATGATTTCTATTACTCTGGTCTTTGTCTATCTATTTAATATGTTAGGCTAGTTTACGTACGCTTTGGGAATAATTATTATGTTCTGTATTAATTATGCAATGTTTTTTACTGGTGTTGATTAATGAAGTTTGTTACGCTTAAAGCTCATCTCTCGCCTTTTTAATAAATGTCATGAGTTTATTAAATTGCTTGCTAAGTCTATTTTGATCAGACCAGGTGATAAATAGATAGGTTGATTAAGCTGTAAATCTGGAGAAAGCTCTATTATGATTTAATGAGTTAGTATTTTCAGATGCAATTATATTTCCTCGAATTTAATGTCCGTTTACATAAGAGTGCTCGAACCTTGATTAGACCGAGCATTTCTGGTAAACGAGTTCTTATGAGGCTATGACTTAGTCCTTAAGATAATAACAGGAATTTTGCCAGACAATTATAATTAAACCAGTAGGAATAGCATGAAAGAGCAGATAATATTAATCTGAACCAGAGTCCCGTTTAGTTTATTTGCTTACATAGTTAATTTTATTAACTATTTTTATTTATATGTAACAAGTCAATTAATCCCCCCTCCTGTGACACGCTTAGGTACTATAATATGTATATTAGTCCCATGGTTCGATATCCGGTCGCTTACATTTCACTATACTACTGCGACCGGGATTTGTTTGCAGCCCGACGTTTATTTTGGGTTTTAATTTCTTTTCTTTTAATTTTACACCAGTTTAACCACTCACAATATAACGTCTGCAGTAGATATGTGTAAAAGTTAATATAATTAATTAAATGCAATAAAACTACATAAAGAATGCCTTAAATAAATCCTAATATGAAGGAATTAATAAGTTAAATTAAATCTATACATATTATTATTAAAAGAGTATTATATGAAGTGGTATTAAATTATGGATATTAAAATTAAGCTTAAAGGGGTACCTTTAGGGCTGCCCATGGTAGGTTAACCGCCTTATTCGGTTAACCGCATTCGGTTAACCGGGTCTTCGGTTTTTTAAAATTCAATTCCATTACCATTCCATTTAGATCGGTTAACCGGATTCGGTTAACCGTTTAATTCGGTTTACTAAAAATCAATTCCATTACCATTCCGTTTAGACCGGTTAACCTTTAGTTCGGTTCGGTTTTATCGGTTAACCTTGTAGCCGTATATTTTTTTATTGATGAGACCCATACCATTAATATTATAGTATAATGTTGAGCATTCACCTAAATCATGAGTGACACAATCTAATATATATGACAAAAATATAATAATATGTATATTCCCTGAATAGCTAGCATTAATTATTATATAAGGTGAGCATTAATATTTGAAGTTTTTCATTGTTCATATAATCGGTTAACCATGGTTAACCATGCGGTTAACCGTTCTGGAAAATTCAATACCGTTACCGAAACCGGCCAATTTACACGGTTCGGTTAACCATACCGCAAGAACCGATACGGTTAACCTGAAAACAGGTACGGTTCACTTCAGTTTCGGTCGGATACCGTGGTTTCGGAATTTTTTGGACAGCCCTAGGTACCTTTGAGTTTGTAAGATTTTATATAGACCATATTAATATACATGCATAATATTATTAGTCAACGACCAGAATGTAAATCTATAATTGGGTTGAGTAATTAATAAGTTAAGACATAGGATATTTGTAATTTGATTTCATAAAATGTAACCCAGATAGATCTTATTATATAATGAAATACTTTTAATCTAAATGTGGAGTGGGTTAATAAGTCTAGGTTTAATCATTTCATAACATTTATAGTATTGAATAATAACTTATGTTTTGAGATAAAATCATTAAAAAGGAATATGATATAAAACCATATTAAAACCATGATTTGGGAAGCTAATCTGAATAATAATCTTTAAGTTTCTTAGAATTAGATAAGCCATAAAAATATATTTATTACCAATATTTAGGATGTGAGTTTATAATTTAGTAATGTATTCAGTAGTTAGAATTTATAAAATGGTTTATAAATAGAAATTAGATACTTAAAACCTTTGGACCTTTATTTAGAGGAAACTAAGTTACATAAGAGATTAAATTGATTTACCTTTTGACACTGAATATTAATGTGTCATTTGAATATAAGGTATGAGGATTTTTTAGAATAGATTATCTTATTAAATAATTAACAATTTCACTTATGAATCATAATTTAATTCTTAGATAAATTCTACCTTATGTCAAGATGTAATGCTTATCCTAAAACATAATAAAGGGAATTAACTTATTGAGTTATTCCTTTGAAACCTTAGGTTTTGTAAGCAAATAATTTATCTTGTGAATACTAAATGTAAGAGTTCGATAAGTCTAAGTTAATTATGATATAGTTATTTCAATATGAGAAGTAATTCAACATCTTATGACAAGATTATTAAACGGATATAATAAAAGTCATTCTGAACTAAGGATATGATAATTCAGTTTAGTGGCTCAATTAAGTTATAATAAAATGTTTCTACAACACGATGATTCCATATACAAGATGTAGATCTTAATTAAGTTAAGAGGAAGATTTAATCATAATGGGTTAACTAGCAAATATTGATAAAACTAGATAAACATTACATTGTGAAATAATAGAATAGTATTATAAGATAAACCTATCATAAGTCATAATAGGATGTTTATTCTAAATTAAGAATAAAAGTATTGAGCTTAAGAATTGGTATCGAAATTCTAAGATTTATTGAATAACATAAAGTGCATTTATGACATAAGGGTCTCAAAAGTCTTGAATTGAGAATTATGGTTAAGTATGAGTAGTGGATAAGAGTGGAACAATTAACAAGTGTTAATAAAATACTTTCCTTGGTCTTACAACCTTGAGTTATACAACATTCTAAGATAAGTCAAAGGTGATACATAACATTTAAGTGAGGGCTTAAAAGACAATTGAGACTTAGAAATAAGAGTGAGGAATTTATTTAAGTTTAACTTAGGCTACAAGTATGTTAGATTACCTTTAATATTCCCCAGAGTATTGTTGAATATTTGCACAAGTCGACTAGAACTGCTACAGCAATTACTAGGTACGATTCCTCGTACTCAGATACTTTGCTAACGGACTTTATGGAATGTTTTGGAAAATGCCAACTGATCTTGAATGGATTTCAAAAGGAACTGTTGTGTGACTAACTCAGCTTGATGTGACTAACTGAGCCTTGAATGAGAAACTTCCTTGGTTATTGGTTCCTCATATCTAGTTGTTTCATTAGATATTAACTACCAGGGTTTACGCTTCTACACTCTGTAGGACTGAGTATTTTGGTATTGCTCTTGTGCAGTTAATGATCTAGTGGGGTAACTGGGAATATAGGAAAATATCTGGTATTGGTAAATTCTTCCTTTGGACTATGGGTATTGTTTCATCCATGAGTCGAGTTTGATCAGCCTTATTGGGAATGGATTCTTTCTATTAGATATTAATTGCTGAGGGTTTACGCCTCTGCACTCTGTAGGATTGAGTGTTTTGGTATTGCCCTTGTGTAGTTAATATCTAGTGGGAATATGGGAAAATGTCAATCTTGGTACTGAGTATGGATTATTTCTATTAAGTGGTGCACACACTTTTCACCGATGACTGAGAACGGTCGGTGGCAGAGGAGGTCTGCTATACCTCGTCCATATGGACAACTGACAGCGGAGATCTCCTTACCTCGTTCTTGTGACAACTGACTGGCGGCGGTGGGGGCCATCTCTCCCAATTGGTTTTATTCCACTCTTGAGTATGTTTGCCTATGGGAATCAATCTTCTGAAATGGTGGAGACATAAACTGTCTACCACGGGTTATGGATATTCATGTCATTGCTAGTCCTTTGTGACTACTTAAGTCTTTCTCTTCTTAACCAGAATTGGTTCTAACATCAACAATGGATGCTTACTAACTATGTGGTGTGACTTCTTAAGTGGATGACTTGGTTTGGAAGTTCTTTATCTCTATCTTTGTCTTGTTTTCTTTTCTCTTTAACTTGATTGTTTTGAAGTGCTTTATCTCTGTTTTACTTTTAAGAGTTTGTTTTCATGTTACTGTGTTATTTGAAGAAGTATATTTTATTTTATTGTTATAGAGAATTGTACCAGTTCCATTCCAGGGAACTGACTCACCCCTCCCGGGTGGGCTGCTTGGTTTCATCTTGCAGGTACGAAATTGTTCATACAGGTGGCCACAAAGAGTATGAGTGATTGGGATGGGAATTAGGAATTGTGGAGAGTTTCTTTTTGTTTATTTTAAGTTACGTTTACATTGTTTTCTCGAGTTCAGACTGTAACATTAGTAAGTAGTAATTGGTGAGGTTTTGTACCGGGTGTTTGGAACCCGATGATCTGTAATCACCATTAGAGTTTTATTCCGCTGCATTTATTTTAAATAGGGGCATTACACCAATCTTCTTGCACTAATGGGTCTTCCTCTCCAGTGAAAGAGGTTGGCTTCAAGTGTGCAATTCTCTTGGTGTAGTCCTCGGGCATGTTATCTCTCTACGCCTGCCTTTGGACGATCTGCCCCAGGTTCAACGCAAGTACCTGAAGTTGCCTTAGAGGGTCGATGCCTGCCATATTAGTCCGCCGGCTTCTACTCCTTGTGTTGTACATGAAGCTAAGTCAGTCTGCTAGTTGTGCACCCCTTAGAGCTCTAAAGGAAAGTCTTGCTACGAACCACAGAATTATGTAAGCAACAGTCAACCCTTATACCCCAGTAATTGGCTTCTTATCCTATAGTAAGAGCTAACACCATACTTCCATATAACATACATAATAGCAAAGTCTATATGCACGCAGTATTATACAGTGTATCAACAACTCCTTCCAATTTAATAGTACATACTCAGAGTATATAATCCATATCCATAAATAACACAGTAACAATTAACAAGTTAAACAATTGAAATTCCCTAAGACGACTTACCCCATATTTTAATTCTTTTTCAATCCAATTTTTATCTATTTCAAAAACCATACTCTGATACCACTTTGTAACACCCTGGATTTTGCCTTAAAATAAAGAGCGCGTCGATACGGATCTTATGCCATAAACGGTTTCAAAAACGGACTTCAAATGAGTCCTGAAACTGAAAAAGAAGCCTTGTATGAACTTGTGTCCGGACAATGACGTTCGGACACAAGTTGAAAGTTTGAAAACCAGAAAGTAAAAACGTTTGAACTTGTGTCCGGACATTGATGTTCAGACACATGTCAAGAGTTGAAACATATATACATCCGAACATGTGTCTAAACATGTAAGTTCGGACTCAAGTTCCGACTAAAATCCATTCATGGTCCGAACATTGGTCCAAACGTGTAAGTTCGGACATACGCCGAGACTTACAATTCAGACCCGTCCTCACATGTTGTTCGTACATGTAAGTTCAGACAGATATGTTCAGACACGCTCAAATGCCGAAAAAGAAAAACACTCTCGGGGCCTGTCCGGACATGGATGTTCGGACGAATGTTTGGACAGGTCCAGATTTACAAAATTCAGAACATAAACAGAGAGAAAAATACATAATGTCTACAAAATTGATATCAATAAGTAGCAAATGATCTTGTAAACATATGTAACAACAGTTATCACAGAAATACAGCGGAAACGACATTTTAGAATCAACACTTAATAATCTCAAGATGAATGGTAATTCTAGTGAAGCAATAATAAGAAGATAGTTAACAAAAGTTTAACTTGAAACTACAGCGAAAAACATTCTAACCAGGGCGTTACAGCCACACTCAATACCCATTGAGTGCTCAAGCATTATTCAACAAAAACAATTTCCAAAACATTGCAACTCAGAATATTGTATCTCAAGACATTATAACTCAACTTAATGTTTCAGAGTGATTCCACATTCCTAATCTATGTGATAGCACGTTCACAACCCCTAACTTTTGCTAACATTACCTGTGATAAAAAATAATATACAAAAGCATGAAGGGATCACGCAAATCAGTGAAACTGAGTAAATTCCATCTCATTATGTAAAATACATTTTTGAAATCCCTTTTTGCGATTGAGTAAACCAAACATATAGAACCAATAAACCAAAAATCCAAATCCACTTTCCAGTAACAATAACCATTAAAATAATAGGGGAGCTTCCAAGAGGAAACAACCACAAATTACAACAAAACAATCACAAACGGACTGAATTATCATTCCTTCTCACCCTAAGTACTTAAGTGGTGCACCCCCTATGAATCATCAGTCCATATAGTAGATTATAGAGCTTAACTACAGTCATTGTTTGTAGTCCATATAACTATTCATGGTCATAGTCTAGAGTACCAACATGGTGAGTCAAGGAGCACCAAAAACTCCAACAAGGCGTAGTCAGGAGCGCCAAGAACCCCAAAGCAATTAATTTCCAGTGAAAAGCTCCTAAAACCAAATTCATCTCCAATTGTAAAATACCCCAATGAATTCATAACACGTGAAATACATTCCAATCCTCCAACCAAAATTAGGGTTTCCAAATACCTTTTGATGAATAAAATTCATGCCAACAAAACAATCATGAGCATAGAATCTACCTAATTATTCTCGTGACCCAGGAAAAGAAGTCGACAATATCACAAGAAGCGCTCGTCGTCGATACCGGTGTCTAGATTAATAATAATCAACAATCAGAACACGCCAATCACAATCAAAATAAATCGAGACCCTATCTAAGTAATAGACCTTACCCTCCTTAATCTTTATCCAGAAGGAACGAGAAATATTATAATTGGGAAGGAGAGCGTAGAAACGTCGTGTTTTGTAGATGTTGAGTGGTAGTGGAGATCGTGATGTAAGTAGAGCAGTAATGGTTAGGAGAGAGGAGAAACATATTTTAATTATCTTAATATTGTAAATAGTTTTAGGAGTGTAAATAAGTCACTTAAGAGATACTCAGTTGAAAGTAATAATCAAATAATTAATTGAATTAGGTGAGAAGTAAGCAATTTGTCTGTTGTGTAGAGATAAGGATGAGCGTAAATATCTTTAAGGAGAGGAAATATATTTATTTTAAAAAGGGAGTTTTAAAAGTGGAATTGATTTATTGATTCAAATAAGAAGTAATACCGTTATGTTAGTAGAAAACTGGAATGATGTCAAATAGGTCGGGAGGAGAGAAAGAAAGTTATTAACATATAATTATTTTGGAAGAAGTAAAATAGAGTTAATTCTTAAAATCAGGATGTTGTTTCGAAAGGGATAGTAATATTAAATTTGAGAGAGAAGGAAAAAAAGGAGAATATTAAAGTATGATTAATCTAGAGAAGGAAAAAGGAAAATAGAATAGTTGTTTTATTAGCTTCCCTGGACCTAGTATTTACTAATTCCGGGTAATTTATATAACGAACTGTTCTAGCATTTACCCAATCATACTAATTAATATTATGAATTTCCTAACTCAAAATACGTGGGTATTTCAAGTTCACCCGATATACTTTGTTAAAGCCTATTTATTCCAACATAAACAATAATCTTGAAACCAAAAATACATAATGATACAGTAAAATGTACCATAATGGTACTAGTGGAACCTATCAAGGTGGTAAGTAATATTTTTACAATCAAATACATGGCACTTAGTGATTGATATGTAGTATGTTGTTTGTTCGTTATGAAATAGATTATGTCAAGCTAATACACAATAGTCTTCTTGATTTGATCAGAATAACACTATATTAACAGAATTTGAAGCCGAATATGAAAATCAATATAAATTACAACGGTTACTTACATCATACTTTAAATTTTTTGTTAACCAAACCTCACTTGAATAAGTAAGTTACCCAATTGACCCATACCTGAAAAAAAACCGAATATCCCAAGACTAACCCGAACCGAAGTCACCCGAACCCAAAATCAACCAAATCGAAGTTACCCGAATCAGATTTAAACCAGATGAACCTGAACTAAACCAAATATTAAATATCTATAATTAACCCAATCCGAACCGAACCCGACCCGAGTGATCCGAATTACCATATCTACTTAGAAACTCGTACTTGCTGTTGATACTCACGGATTTGAATCAAGCAGGTGAGCTGAATTGTTTTTTGTGGTTCACGTGGAGAATGATGATGAGGGACTGATTGGTGTTAATGCATGCAAGGTGAACGTAACATGTTGGGGGGTGGAGCCAGGGCCAGGATTTGAAACTTAGGCGTCCAATTATATTTTAACAAGATTAATCTTAAAATATTTTTAAAAAAGAAATGATAAATAATACTCACAATATGATATAAATGATTATATTTCAAAGTAGGCGGCAGATATATGTGCGGATTCGTATTTTTATGACATCATTTTTAATTTTTACATTTGTCTTTTTTAATAAATATTACAGATTATTAAATATGTCCAAATAACATAAATTGTATATTTTTTATCAATCAAAATTCAAAATATTTGATAAATTTAAATAATTTTTAAATTTTATAATTTATATATTATATGAATAATTCACTTTAAAATAAATAAAAAATTACATAATTTTTATATGTTTTGACAGTGCTAGCTTTTTCATAGTGTTAGCCAACATAAGTTGTATATGGGGCATAGTTATCTTTATTTATTGCATGGAGGTTAACATCCAAACCGCATTAGGCTACTACTTCCAACGGTATTAGCTATTGTGATGGTTCTTAGCTTTTTCGATGATTGTTAGCTTGTTTGACGATGTTAGGTTCTTCGACAATGCTACCGTCCTAGGGTTGTATATGGGGGTAGTGTTATCTTTTTTTTAGTGGTGGTTAATAACCGAACTAACTATCTTATAGTATGTTTGGGGTCTAGGTATCTTTTTGTTGTTTATTTATTGAAGTGAATCTTATGTTTAAGAAAAGTGGATCTTATAAACTTATACGAGAACAATATGAGCCATTCATTTATTGAAAAGAGAAATCTTTTGTTTAAGAAAACTGAATCTTATGTTTTTAAAGTGAATCTTATGTTAAGAAAAGTGAACATTTCCCATTAAACAATGTGAATCCTTTGTGTTTATAAAAGTGAATCTTATACGAGAACAATATGAACCTTGGTTTAAAAAAGTGAATCTTATCACATACTTATGCGAGAACAATATGAACCTTTCATTTATTGAAAAGTGAATATTTCATTTAAGAAAAATGAACCAAATGTTAAGAAAGGGATCTTATATTTAAGAAAAGTGAATCTATGTTTAAGAAAATGAATATTACCACAAACTTATGCAAGAATAATACGATTTTTTTTTATTAAGAACTTATGTATAAAAAAGTAAATCAAATGTTTAAGGAAAATGAATTTTACATGAAACTTATGCAGAAACATATGAACCTTTTATTTATTGAAAAATGAATAATGTCAAGAAAAGTGCATTCACATAATCATACATCATACATAATTTTTTTAAATGAATTTTTATTTTAACAAAGTAAATCAAAGAATATTCATTTTGTTAATAAATAAGCTTCTAGTTATTATTAAATAAGATTCATTTTGTTAATAGATAAATTTCACTTTTAAAATATAAATATATACTTGTTCCAAGAACATAAAATTTTAAATTTATAAAAAAAATCAATTATATATGTTATTTTGAAGAGCACAAATTATAATATAAAATAATATAATTTATTTTTTTTTTACACTTCTATTTTATATTTTCTATTTCTCCTTCCAAACGCCTTCTTCACAGAGAAAAACTGTCGACTTGCCCCCTACCTAGACACTAGCGCTAATGTCCGTTCTCGTTAAAATTGTTAAAAGAAATTTGTAATGGGAACCTAGGATCTTGGTTTTTGTACTTTGGAAAAAAAAACTGAAAATTTAATATACCCCTTTTTTTTTCGTAATTCACAATATATCCTTGTTGGTTTTCGTAATTCAACTTAAAACATACTTAAATGTTGCCCTAATTTGATGAAATATTTACATGAACGATGCTAAGTGTTATATTTTGATCCAATATCAAATTTGAAGCTTTGTAAGCTCGGATTTGGCATATAGGACCCAACGAACATGTCAATTTTCATTGGGTCTCATAGGTCACATGTGAATTTAAAAAACTTCAAATTTGATATTATACCAAAATATAACACTTTAGCATCATTCATGTAAATTTTTATTAATTTTGAATAATATTTAAACATATTTAAAATTAAATTATAAAAACTAACAAGGACATATATTATGAATTACCAGAAAAAAATATATTATGAATTTAAAAAAAAAAAATCCCACGACATCAGTCTTTTCAGTTTCCACCAACCGTTATTGCTAGAGCATTTACCCGTTGTCAGTTCACTGCGCTGTGGATCCAATGGCTCTCGTGAATCTACTGGAACTTTCTTCAGCCCATTTCTGCCATCTCATGACTATATATATGTACACGTACTTCACCAACTTCCTCAAGTATATAGTAGAAAATACTCCCTCCGTCCTGAAATTGACCGTCTGTTTGCTTTATGGCACGTTTTTCCACTTCAATATTAAACATATAAGATAAAAATAATTTTTATAAAACTAAATTTTGTAACATATAGTTTATCATGTAAGAATCATATGCAAAACTTAAATTTTCAAAATTATTTATCTTGTATGTTAAAAGTTGAAGTCAAACGACATATCCAAATAGTAAACAAGACGGTCAATTCAGGACGGGGGAGTAGAACGCAAGTGAGCTTGTGTACAGCTCGTGCCTTTTGTCTGAGTGATCTTCTGCGCTCCACGCGACCTCTCATCCCAGCTTGTAAACTTTCTCCTCTCCGTCGTTGCCCCCTAAGTATGTAGCTGACCCCGTGCCCTTTTCTTTATTCTCTGTGTTGATTTTTGATTTTCGTGGTTGATGGCGCGCGATGAGCTTGTTGATCAGATCTGTAAGCCGTGACGTGCAGAATTTTCGACGATTTTCGATCGTCTTCATGTCTATTTGTCTTGTTTTTCCGACTTTTCTATGTTCATGTGTTGTTTCTTTTCTTTTTGATTGGTAAACCGAGATGAAGCTTCAGCTTCTTGCGGATGGACTTCTTTTGTTCCAGTCGTGTGATTGGTGTGTATAAATATCGATATCATAACTCTTGCTCAATTTTTTTGGTCTCGATAATATGCTATTTCCCGTTGCTTCGACTTTTTATGTGTCTTGTGGAGAATGAATTTCTGATCATAAAATCTGATTTGTTTTTGTTCTTTTCCATGAACCTAAAATCAGGAATTCGATCAACGATGGGAAAGTGCTACCCTACCGTGAGCGAGGAGTACAGTAAGGCCGTGAGAAATGTAAGAAGAAATTGAGAGGACTAATCGCTGAGAAAACTGTGCTCCAATTATGCTTCGCCTTGCGTGGGTGTCTCCATATTCTTTTCTTACTGAACCTGTTTTGATGTAGCATCGTTGAATCTTCACTAGGCACTATGTTGATCAATGAATCAAGTTTGATAATGAATTTATTCAAATTTGTGAAACTTTAGATGGCACTCCGCTGGTACTTTTGACATCTCATCACAAACCGGAGGTCCCTTCGGGACTATGAGGTTCAAGACTGAACTTGGACACGGAGCCAACAATGGACTTGATATCGCTGTGAGGTTGCTGGAGCCTATTAAGGAGCAATTCCAAATCATCTCGTACGCTGACTTTTACCAGGTGCTTGATGAGTTTATATCCGCGCGCGCAGTCGATCTGTTGATCAATGATAATGTTATGCTATCATCGTACTGCTGATCCTATCCTGACTATTCTAGTGCCTAACTTTTGTCTAACTTCTGGTACTTAATTTGCGTTGTAGCTAGCTGGAGTCTTTGTAGCTGTTGAAGTTACTGGCGGGCCTGAAATTACTTTTCATCCAGGAAGAGAAGTATGTGGATTCTTGTCTGGTTTTTATTCTCTTTCCTGTCTCATTTTGATCTACTATGATGTACCTTACTGTGGGTTTTAATCAGATACATGCTCTAATTTTTGATAAGGCAATAAGTTTTATGTCAAAGTCTACAAGAGGAAAAGACATTAAATAAGAATAACAACTGTCTAATTAGAATAGTTATGGTTTAGATATTACCTTTAGCATGGTTGGGTGTAGTATTTTTTAGTGTGAGAAAGTTGTTATTAATGCAGGATGCGTATTTTGGAGTAGAGGGTATGTCTTTTGTATTAAGACATCAGCAATTGATTATTTTGGCCTGTTAGAGATTCTTCAGTAGAGAGCGTACTTGTACCTCTCTAATTCCTATCAATATTATCTAGATCTCTTAAATCCAATAAATTTTGGTGCCAACTTTTCTAGCGTGTCTTTACCTGCTTCAGTTTCTCTTCAAGTAATCTATGTTCTTGTCTCAATTTTTGTTTCTTCCCCTGATTCGGTTATGCAATGGAGTATGTTTATTTGGTATTCAATTCCATCGTTAGTGAGCCATGACATGAACGAATGAAGCTTCTTTTTAGGACAAAGAGGAGCCACCAGTGGAGGGTCGTCTACCTGATGCCACCAAGGGTAAAGGGGAATTTTCATGCTTAATTTGGGCCAATGACTAACTACTCTTTTGAAGTTTAGCCAAGACTTAACAACAATCTTTGTCTCACAATATTTGCAGGCTGCGACCATTTGAGGGATGTTTCATTAAGCAAATGGGTCTCACGGACAAAGACGTTGTTGCTCTCTCTGGTGCTCACACCTTGGTATTGATAAGACTCAGTACATTCTTTCTGTTGTTCTGTTGTCAACTGTTCAGTTCGGATTTGGTGCACTGATCTACTGATTTTTTGGGGGTTTGTTTCCAGGGAAGGTGCCACAAAGAGCGTTCTGGCTTTGAGGGTCCATGGACGACCAACCCTCTTATCTTTGATAACTCATACTTTAAGTTAGTTTATACATTACCCTTCAAATTTTAGAATATGATGGTAATATAATCGAATTAGAAACAGCTGAACTTGATATTTAATTAAAAGGGCAATTTGTAAACAGGGAGCTTCTAAGTGGTGAGAAGGAAGGTCTTCTTCAGCTTCCATCTGACAAGGCTCTTCTCTCTGATCCTGCATTCCGCCCACTTGTGGAGAAATATGCTGCTGTATGTTTCAGTTTTCTTTCCGTTTTCTTTTTGTCTTCTAAGAAATCTGTCCATATTTTTCTTTTTGGCTTGAATCGTCTCCTAAATTTGTTAGGATGAAGACGCATTCTTTGCGGATTATGCCGAGGCTCATCTGAAGCTGTCTGAACTAGGGTAATAGTCCTTTTTAATAACTCTTCGTTCTCTTGACATTTTATAGCAGATTTTAGAATGTTTTCACACTCTGAAACTATTGATTATTCGATGGGTTTCCCAGATTTGCAGATGCTTAAACCACAATTAGCAGCAAGGGTGCAAAGCTACGGGATATGAAAAAATAATGTCTTTATTTCGCTCGTCTTCTGGTTTGGTTTTGTTTCCCGTAGAAAGGGAATCTGGTTTTTCTATTGTTGTAACGCCTATTTAAGACCTATAGCATTATGTGGAGAAACGTCGGCCATTATGTGAGAAGATAGGAAAATAAACCGTAAACTTGTATTGTATTAAGTGGTACAGAACAAAATGTAACCACTGTTATGTTTCTCTAGTACAGAGTACCAATGTATATATTACTCAGTCTATCTCAGAAAGTACCGTTGGACATATATACTATATTACACATAATAGAATCTAGTATAATACAGTAACTGATATGTATAAAAATACACATTCCAACACCCCCATGCAAGATCAACATGGTTCTGAATTTTGATCTTGTAAAAGATGAAGCCCAATCTTCTGAAGTAGTTGCTCATAGTTTTTCCTGGTAAAGGTTTAGTCATTAGGTTGGCAAGCTGGAATCTGTTGGAGATGTGTTCTATACAGCAAACAAACCCTCTTGTATTTGTTGCCGCACATAATGGATGTCGATTTCAATGTGCTTGGTCTGCTGGTGTTGAACTGGATTCTTCGCAATGTGGACTGTTGATTTGTTGTCACACTTTGGCTTGATTGATGTTATCCCTAGCTGGTGGATCAATCTGCTTAACCATGTCAATTCGCGTGTGACATTCTTCATGGCTCTATACTCCGCTTCTGCAGAGGATAATGAGACACTGCCCTGTTTTTTTTTACTTCCATGTGATTGGTGATCCTCCCAAGAATATATAATAGTCTGAAATAAACTTTCTAGTAGTTGGGCAACCAGCTATCACAAAAAGCTGTTAAATCATATTTCTGCAGATTATTTAGTAAAACTCCATAGTTCACAGTCCCTTTGATGTACTGCAGTACATGCAGGGCTGCTTTCATGTGTTTTTCCTTGGGTTGTTGTAAGTATTGACTAAGAAGTTGAGTTGTAAAACAGATGTCAGGTCTAGTATGGGTTAAGTAATTCAGCTTACTAATCAAGCTTCGGTATGTGGTGGGGTCCTTGAGTAATTCACCATCATCTTTTCCAAATTTCAGATCAAGCTGTAATGGAGATGCAGCAGCCCTTTTTCTAAACATATCAAATTCTTTCAGCAAATCAAAACAAAACTTACGTTGAGAAATAATCAGACCTGTTTCATGGTGCAAAAACTTCATGCCTAAAAAGAAATGGAGAGTTTCCGAAATCCTTGATTCTAAATTTATTGTCTAGATTGGTTTTGATGTTTTGAATCTCACTGTTATCACTTCCTGCTATTAAAAGGTCATCCACATAAACAGCCAAGTAAGTTACTTGTCCTTTCCATTCATTGAGGAATAAAGAATAGTCATTGTTTGACCTTTCATAACCCATTTGGCACAAGAAATCTTGTAGTTTAGCAACCACTGCCTAGATGCTTGCTTTAAGCCATAGAGAGACTTTCTAAGTGAAGATCCTTAGGAATCTGCATATATATATATATATATATCTTCATGTAAGATCACCATGAATGAATGCATTATTCACATCAAGTTGTATTCTCTCGGCGTTTCTCTCGGAGTGGAAGATGGAAGAGAGAGGGACAGTGTACTTGTTTTTCCGGTTACTGATTTATTTTCTAATCTTCCTTGCTCTGTGTAACACCCCAACCGTTAATCTCGTCATTACCTCTTAAACCGTTACTAATTACTCCTACTCACGCAGCGGAACTCTAATTACAACGAGGGGTGAAACAACGCCGTTAGCCACCCATGTGGCTAACCAGGCCTTTCTTACTTACCGTAACGGTCTGATGAACTGGAACAACCGAGTACTTCATACAAATACAATACTCAACTCGTATCTCTACTATACCGAGTCTACAATATACGGATGCCGATAACATACTCGGACTTACACCTCATTCAAACGCATAAGTAATTACAATCTAACTACCCATGCTCACAGCAGTCCCCGTCCTACTCTCTCGAACGGTGGTCAGCTTCAAGTACCTGCACACTAAAAACGTTCCCCCTAGGGGGTCAGCTTACGCTGAATATGAAATTCGCATATACCGCGTGCTAACCGCGGTACGCCGACTACCTTGGGTCGGATATACATGGAGTTCATTTTAATCAAACAACATGCATCATGGCAATACAATATATATGTATATCACACAAGGAATCTACATCCAATCACGGAACACGATTCCTAACTAACATAACAATGTTGTTAGTGGTAACTGGTTACTCTTAGGCATTGAGGGTTATTCCTCACTATGCCTTGTTTACTTATTCAATACCTCACCCGCTCTCTCGGGTTACTTATTCGTATACACACCCATTCTCTTGGGCTACTCATTCTTATACTTACCCATTCTCTCGGGTTACTCATACATATACTCACCCTTTCTCTCGGGTTATTTATACTCAAGCTCTTGTAGATTCTCGAGACACTACAGGTCTCCTACGTCACGCTTGTTACTCTTATTACATACTTAAGCCAAAACTCATGGCTCTCTAGCATAGTCTTACTTCCCCGGTTTCGACCCTACTCTGGGTCTAGCATGGTGGGAAGGTTCAACTAGCTCACGGAACTCTCTCTTAGTTCCTAACTCTTTTACTTAGGTCCGAATACTCTCGGACTACTCTCGTTCCCATACACTCCTCTCTCGGAGTTATAATAATATCATGTATATTAGTCTAGAAGCAGTTCTCGATGTTTCTAATCACTTTGGGAACTTTACTTAAATTCGGGTAATCTTAGGTTTAAGGGTTACCCTCACAATCATATGCTTGTACATTCGGATATTTTCTTATACCGGGTAAAATCCTCATATAGGAGGTCGACCATGTCTCAAGGGAGTTACATAGTCCCTTAGGTCTCTTTTACCTTTCTTATAAGTTCACATTATTGGACTAACTTCAATCCTCTCGATGGAGGTTCATTTATCTCTCCACTCATATTTATTTCGTGGATTGTTTCAATAAGGTTTTCTAACCGTTATCGGGTATTTACTCAACCCGTACATCTCCTCACGTTCTAGGGAGTTCATATGTTGCGTTATCGTTATTCTTTAATCGATAGCTTGTGTGTGTTTGCATATTACCATTGTTCATGAGACTACCCGATCTACGGGTTTTTAGTCAACACTACTCTCTATGAGTCGGTCTATGCACTATGTTAGACCACACCGGCATACAAGTATGTTAGTTCATACAACATACAATAAAGCATACTTAATCAAACAAGGGATTATTTTCATGCTTTAATCTTGATTAAGCCGGCAAACAAACACACAAATCAGAGTAACTCGGTTAGCATACGGGGCATGAGAAAATCATACCTTTCACCGGGGTTAGCTTTACCGTGTGACCTCTCGTTCCTCGGTTCACACTTGTTCCACTAATAACATTCAAATGTTTTTATTAACATCAAAGCATTACGGTATGTAAAACTAATACTCCCGTACTTAACCCCGTTATCCCGTTTAACTTAGTTTTACTCATGTGTTCTTAAACTCACAACTTCCTCATTCACTTATCAAACTTGTTTACACTCCTAATGACCTTTAAACATCATTATTCATGTCCTAATTACCTTATATTATCATTACCATTCAATTCCCCATCATTAGAATGCAAGAAAACACATTCTGTTACATTTCTGGCCTGGTCCGGTTTGTGTCCGGGGTTACAAACCCGGACCAAACACTGGAATCACTTTCTGTCGTATTTTTCGTGTGTTCCGGGTTTATGTCCGGGTTTACAAAACCGGGTCACCCCCTGGGATGACTTTCTGCCATGTTTTTGCTATGTTCCGGGTTTGCATTCCGATTGCAAACCGGACAACCCCTGGAACTGTCAAAAATTGCAGTTTTTCACCACTTTTAAACCCCTAAATCACCTTTAATCATTTCCTAATCATTCCATAAGTTTTCCACATGTTTAATCATCATAAAACATGCTCTAAACCTCTTCGAAACATTGGCTTATTCCTTACTAAGGTCCTTGCTCAATCTCACACATTTTTCATTCTCATTTTACACTAATGCACACTTGTGCATTTTCTAACTTCTCCTCAACACTTTGCATTAAGTTCTCTTTCATTTTGACCATTCCATATCTCCCAGATAATGCGCATCTCATACCAAGTTCCATGACTCACTCTTAAAGCCTTATTTCTTCTTTGTTTTCCAAAAACTCCTAAGGAACTAAACCACGCTTTTGCTACTGATTTTGCATCATTCTCCTCCCTTCAAGCCTTCCTAAAATGGTTAACTTACTCAAATAAGTCTCCAATCAATCTTCATACATACCTAGCCACTCCTAGGCTATTCACCACCCAAACCAACACTTAATCCACTTAGATTTCTACACAAATTTTGCCATAACTTGGCTACTTCTCTAGCATTGCCCTAAACTCTTCTCATCACATTATTCAACCTAAAACTAACCAAACCCATCATGGGTTCTACCAGCACATACATGTTCACCAATACTCATCAATTCTACAAATACAACACAATGCTTAATTCATAAAATGCATAACACTTAATCACACACTAAATTCACAATGTTTTCTCACTTGCATTATTTGTACAAGCACATTGCTACCACAACACATGTGGGGTTCATTCATTCATTTATTTATTTTTCCTTCCCAAATTCTAAAAGCCTTCAACTAGGCTCCAAGGTAAGTTTCTTACCTCTTGTTCACAAGCCTTCCCTCCTTTCACTCCTCTTCTTCCTCTTATCTTTTCTCTTGCTTGGAAATCGGCCAAAGGCCAAGAAATTGCCCATCTCCAAATCAATATACAAGGCAAGGAATGAGTTAAAGTAAAAGCACTTAACCTCATTATTTAGAAATGCTTAAAGCTCTAAAATTGGTGATTACCTTGAAACCCTAGGTTGGGGTTTTGATCAAGAATCAAAGGGGAACTCCCAAACCACCATTGAAGACTTGGATAATAGCTCAAACAAGGAAAAATCAAGGCATCAAAACATGCCAAAATCGGCCAACAAGAGGAGATGAAGAAAAATGCAATTTTCTTTGGATATTTTTACCTTGGATGAAAGAGGAAGCTTCAAGCTTCGAAATGGTGTGATTTTCCCTTCCAATGGCCAACACCCATAAAAATGAAACTCACCCTTTTGGATTTTGAAAAGAGAGGAATGTAGGGCTTGGTGAGAGGATCACAAATATGTGGTTATTTTTGAGTTTGGAGCTTAAATCAAGCTTGAGCAAGAAGGAGAAGTGGTGGAAGCCATGGAGAGGGGCTCCATTTTCGTTCTGTACAGATAGGCAGGAGGGAGAACGACAGCAAAGGAGGAAGGAGGTGGGGAAGGAAAGGAAGAAGTGAGGGAGGAGAGAGACTAATATCCTCCTTTTCTACTTTTTACTTTTTACTTTTCTTTTCTTTTCTTTCTTTATTTCCTAACTAATAAACAAGAGAGGGGGAGGCTGCTACTCTAATAAAACCGGCCCCCACTAGCTAATTAAGCTAGAGCGTTTTTCAGTTTCTGACAAAAAACGCTCGTTATTTTACCCGGTTTGGCACTATTCACTAACCGGGCCCGTTTTTCGGATTTTTCTCATTTCTTTATTTTTAATGGCTATTAAGCTTCCATTAATACTTGATTATAGTTATATAATCAACTATAATTTTTACGGGTCCATTTGACCACTTAAAGTCACGTTTTCGGGTTTTCTCGAAAAAACGTGCTTTAAAACTCCGTTATCGTTTTAATCCATTATTTGGATCCGTTTTCTTCGGGAATCATTCCCGTATACTAATTAGGCCTAACTAAGCCTTAGGAATCCATCTCGGACCCTCTCGAGATCATGTATCTCTTATACTCATTTAACGCGTATTTTAGCGTTTTTCGCTTTTCAAGCGTTTTCTCTTTTCTTTTGGTTTTATTTTCTTTACCAATACTCTTTAGGCACCATTAGGCCTTTAATAATTGTATTAGAGTAATTAAATCACCATTTTTAGATTCGGGGTATTAAAATCTACCCCCCTTAGGAACTTTGTCCTCAAAGTTGGTGAATCTAGATGGTTACTCTCATGGGCGTACTATGCCAAGGTTATAATACATGTATAACCTTACAGACTCCACAAGTCAGTCTCATTTCGCACTACACATACACACATATATCACAGCATGTATAGCAATCAAAAATACTCTTTTTACTCTCTCCATGGAATCGGTCCGAAGACAAGAAGGCACTACAGTCCTCGAATCCATATCGAGTAATACACTACTGATCCCTCAGGTACCGGTCACGTTGAACACTTACTCTTTCTGGTTCACGGCCGTTTCATGACAAATGGGCACTTACTCTCTCTGGCCCACGGTCCCTTCGGTTCTGATCAAAACGTTACACATATACATATCCTCAGGCACTCTGGTTGACTCACTCAACACAGGAACATCTCAGGGTACTCTCCCCGTCCCGCTGCCTTTGGAAAAATCACACACACACAGACACCGCCCCACCGGTCACTTAGGACCGCCGCACGTACGGTGCAATGGTTTCAAAACTAGTACACGCCCACCGTTCTACCGGTCATCAAGACTTAAGGCCACAGCCATCGGCGGGTGATAGCGGTTTCAAAACCAATTTTCATTTCCATCTTCATACTTGAAGAAAATTCTTTTTCCAAAATCTGTTTGAAAAATTTTTTAAACAACACACAACTCCAAATCCGGTTCATGGTAGTTGTATCTTTTCTTAGCGTGATTACTTGTGACCACTTATAGGAAGCTTCAAGAATCATCCAACCCTGATGTGATCAGCATCAGTGTTGAACTATCCTTCCACCCCAATTTGTGTTCGGTTTCCCTTGATCGCTAGCAGACCAAGTTCCACCTCCCACGTCAGTTTCAAACAAACAGATAGTCAAACATTTTCGTTTTCTATCTTTTACTCTTTCTAGTCTTAATCATAAAACAATCCAATTTTAACTTATCTCAAATACCTAGAACTTAGGTTATCTTGTCATTATCAATTTGCTTGCTTACTTTTCCTAAGCAACTCATGACTCGTTTTCTCAAATTGTTACTCAATTTTAAACATACAACATACAACTCCAAAGGATGGAACTCACTCCATCAATCATTCTCAAGTAAAATCACCTAGGGAAACTCACTTCCCACTAGGTTATACATCGGTTTCATACCGATTCATACTCATTATGTCTCATGTCTAATCTCACTAGACATATACTATAGGGATTCTCATTCCCCAGGAGTTTCTCTACTCCTCTTTTCATATTTATCATATACTCGTTACTTGCATCACTCATGCACAATAATCATTATTACACAATGAATGGGTACATATGTTTATGTAACATAAGTTCCAATCATCAAAACAATTTCTTTTTGTGCTATGCACATAGTAGTTTACGCACCAATACGTAAAACATACTCTAAGCGGTTTCTCGCCCTACCCCCCTTAAAAGGGGTTACGCCCGCGTAACCAACCATATGTTATCACTGAACATTGGTTCACTAATTCGGGTATTATGAAGTGTTTTTAACTTCAGTACGGTTAATTAACTCATAACCGGGTTCGGTTCTAGCCTCTAAGGCTTCAAGGGGTTTATGATATAGGTATACTTAACCCTGAATCACGGTCCACAAGCTTCTGCTGCGTGACCTGATAACTAGAGCTTAATTCGCTCTTTGGTATTCTCAATGTATTTCAATCGTCGCTTGGTATCTCTTACCGTATGCGAATTCGATGAATTTTAGATTGTCTCTCCAGTTCTCTGGGAATCTACTTCGTATAACACCGTATACCTTGTGATTATTCACTTTTTTTTTCCCGACTTATTGTCGGTTGAGGTCAAGCTACTACTTAGCATGTAGTGCTTCCTCGTTTAATAGTGGCTCATGGATTATGTTTGTTTCTTGGTTCTGTACCAGAGTTCTTCATTCATACTACTCTGCATTTTTCCACATATCGATCCTGGGCCCTGTGGGTTACTGCCCACGTTCTTTGTGCATCTTTGGCCAATGGCCGCACGGTTATCTCTCTAGATTCTCACTCAACAGGCTTCGTTGACATTTCTCAATTCCTGGCTCTCCCACTTGATCATTACCGCACAAGTGCAATACCAAAACACTCAGTCATACAGAGTGCAGAAGCGTAAACCCTTGACAGTAAATCTCTCATGAGATAGGTATGATCATGTCTTCTTTACCACATTTCCTTATCAGCTTCATATCACTAACTGAATATACTCTTACAATGGTCGCTTACTGCGCACCTTGGTCTTTCTCATTTCTATGGCATCCGCTACTACTTTAGCTTCCGCCCAGGTGTTCTCGCCATTTACACGATGGCTTGCCATTCACTTGGCTCAACAATATACGTTATTCTGTAAATCTCTCTGCGCACTTGCGCACTGCTTACTCCGCAGTTCATACTGTACACATACAGTGTTCACTACTCATCCGATTACTCTATCGGTTTCCTTTGTACTGCTATCAAGGTTCCTCTTTACACACTACTATAGTTCATATGCTCCCTGGCAATATACACATGCACAAGTTTTACTACACCGCTCTAGCGGTTTCACATTTCATACCTAGGTGGTAGCCTTCCTCTGGAGGATTCACGCAAATGCCGCTCCATAGGCCCCATAGTAACAAGTGGTATCCCCACTCTAAGGTAGTGGTTCATTCTCCACTGTTCCTCTTATGCTTCTGTGCATAGGTTTACAACGTTTAGATCTACAAGTTGCAGTTAGTTTACCGGCTTATAAGCCACATTGCCTCGCCATGCTCCATGCGGGCTGTTTATATAGGTTTCATCTTCTCCGTATGCCATTAGACGGTTAGGAGGTTTTTCTGGGCTCTTTGACATGGTTGTCTCACCACTCTTCCGTACTTGGAAGGCCCTCTTTTTTTTTACTAGGTATTAATTCATGCCCTCTAGCAATTAGGGTATCCCGTGTTACGAGGGATCCCTTCGGGTTCTACCCGAGTGTTCGCTTAAACACTTGTGTTCTCAACACGATGTTTCGTTCAACTACTGTTGACTCCGGTACCCTTCTCGGATTGCTCCTGGGTGTTACTGAGTAATGCCATTACATCTGGCTTGTACTTATGGTTATGTTCAGTTGTGACTTCGCCTTGCGGCTTTGTCCTTGACTATCCGTTTAGGGTTGTAATGTCTCCCATTATTTGGTAGATCCTTGGTACCTTCTAATACCTTCTGGGTCAGGTCATTATTCTCTTCAGTGAGGTATAAAGTGGGAATTCTATCCCGTTTATCGTACATTAACAAGTTCATTTAGGCATTCGCCGTATTATTTACACTGGTATTCACCCAGTTATTAGGTATTTCCTGAGACATATCCAATGTCTGTGCTTAATACTCTGTGCTTCTCGCACTTCTTAACGTTATGTTCTTAGCTCCATCATCCTACTGGATTCTCGACTCCTTTAGCTTGGTAAGCTTCCTTATGTTCTTCGATCATTCGAGGTGTCCAACTGTCTTGGTTTGAATTGGCTCTTTCGTCCGTAGTATGGAGTGGGCTACTTCCCGTGTACCGTACTCTACTTGTATACATACATGGAGTATCTTATTGATACGTTACCACTTACCCGACTAACTCATAACTGGTCTGTCAGGCCCGCAAGCTCCTTTGGAGTGCGGTCGTTCCATGTCTCGTTTGTGTACACTTGTAGTGTCGGTCACGCCTAAGTGAAGTATTCTGTTGCCAACTCCTCTTATATGGTCCTATAATAACTTATCGTGGTTCACTGGTTTGGTTTTAAAACTTTGGGGGGGTTTTGGAAAATTTTATGTTCTGAAAGGAAGTTCAAGTTTTAAAAGTAGGTTCTTCATGGCATTTCAATGCCGGCTGTTCCTTACCGAGTCCAAGCTTCTCGCTGACTGGTATGTTCTTTATATAATGATCAGGCCGTTATGCCTTTTCAAGGTTTCGTTTCACAATTCTTAGGGTTTAAGTGGCTATATTGGCTTTGTTCGCCATCTTGGTACTTGCTAAGTACTTGTCACTTGTTAAGATTCTTCTTAACGGTCCCGTTATTACTGCACTTGCCGAGGCAAGTGCGCGGTACAGGCGGTTTTTAGGTTAACTCATACCGGTCACGGTATTGTTCACATTATATCTGGTAGCCTCGTTGGCTCTTCCTTGATCCCCTAGTTGGTAACTGCTCCTTGGAGCTGATTCTCATTCCTCTTGACATGACTGTCGTTCATTTAGGTGCTCCTCCACTCTCGGAGTTCCTTAATTATTTTAGTTCTATGCTTTACCTCGTTGCTCGTTCCCACGTCTTTACTGTGGTTACCGAGGTTTAACTTATTTAGGTACTACTTCTGTAGTCCTATTCGGGTATATCCCGTAGCTATGCTCGTAGCTGTCTAAGCTGCATCAGTTAAGTATTGCAACCTCTTTGGGTGTGGCAGGGTGGGTGTATCTACTCTTGACTAGATTCTTAGTCGGTTAGTGTACCGTTGATGGTATCACTTAGCTATGGCGGTCCGTAGACATGTGTCTCGGTTTTGTAGCTTCTCATTAATCCGCCTTCTTGCACGGTTGGTGCTTCCTTATTGTTGCTGCTCGGCCAGCTGGGTTCTCGCGACTGCTAAGCATGTCGCCCCAGGCTGCCACAAATTCTGGTCTCCTTGGATTAGGATGTCTCGTTCCCTCGCCATCAAGTGCGGTTATTGTCATTCCAGCGGGATCCGTCTCCGGGATTTCCGGTTCTCGGGATCTACCGCATGACAGGTTCTAGTTCATATTGCAATATTTAAATAACTGCCAGATTGGGTTTCCCCCGTCTCTCTGGCGTTCTTCCCCGAACTTTTAATACGGTTGTTGTGGAGGGCGGGTTTGGTTTTGTAGGTATCCAGATCATACTGGAAGTTCCTAACTAGCGCATCTCTCACGCTACCACTCAACCCTTAGCCCTAATTCACTAATTCCTAACTCGGTATTTCCTAAGCTCGGTATTTCTAGTCATCAGAGCGATACTTCGCTCTGATACCATTTTTTTGTAACACCCCAACTGTTAATCTCGTCATTACCTCTTAAACCGTTACTAATTACTCCTACTCACGCAGCGGAACTCTAATTACAACGAGGGGTGAAACAACGCCGTTAGCCACCCATGTGGCTAACCAGGCCTTTCTTACTTACCGTAACGGTCTGATGAACTGGAACAACCGAGTACTTCATACAAATACAATACTCAACTCGTATCTCTACTATACCGAGTCTACAATATACGGATGCCGATAACATACTCGGACTTACACCTCATTCAAACGCATAAGTAATTACAATCTAACTACCCATGCTCACAGCAGTCCCCGTCCTACTCTCTCGAACGGTGGTCAGCTTCAAGTACCTGCACACTAAAAACGTTCCCCCTAGGGGGTCAGCTTACGCTGAATATGAAATTCGCATATACCGCGTGCTAACCGCGGTACGCCGACTACCTTGGGTCGGATATACATGGAGTTCATTTTAATCAAACAACATGCATCATGGCAATACAATATATATGTATATCACACAAGGAATCTACATCCAATCACGGAACACGATTCCTAACTAACATAACAATGTTGTTAGTGGTAACTGGTTACTCTTAGGCATTGAGGGTTATTCCTCACTATGCCTTGTTTACTTATTCAATACCTCACCCGCTCTCTCGGGTTACTTATTCGTATACACACCCATTCTCTTGGGCTACTCATTCTTATACTTACCCATTCTCTCGGGTTACTCATACATATACTCACCCCTTTCTCTCGGGTTATTTATACTCAAGCTCTTGTAGATTCTCGAGACACTACAGGTCTCCTACGTCACGCTTGTTACTCTTATTACATACTTAAGCCAAAACTCATGGCTCTCTAGCATAGTCTTACTTCCCCGGTTTCGACCCTACTCTGGGTCTAGCATGGTGGGAAGGTTCAACTAGCTCACGGAACTCTCTTTAGTTCCTAACTCTTTTACTTAGGTCCGACTACTCTCGGACTACTCTCGTTCCCATACACTCCTCTCTCGGAGTTATAATAATATCATGTATATTAGTCTAGAAGCATCGTTCTCGATGTTTCTAATCACTTTGGGAACTTTACTTAAATTCGGGTAATCTTAGGTTTAAGGGTTACCCTCACAATCATATGCTTGTACATTCGGATATTTTCTTATACCGGGTAAAATCCTCATATAGGAGGTCGACCATGTCTCAAGGGAGTTACATAGTCCCTTAGGTCTCTTTTACCTTTCTTATAAGTTCACATTATTGGACTAACTTCAATCCTCTCGATGGAGGTTCATTTATCTCTCCACTCATATTTATTTCATGGATTGTTTCAATAAGGTTTTCTAACCGTTATCGGGTATTTACTCAACCCGTACATCTCCTCACGTTCTAGGGAGTTCATATGTTGCGTTATCGTTATTCTTAATCGATAGCTTGTGTGTGTTTGCATATTACCATTGTTCATGAGACTACCCGATCTACGGGTTTTTAGTCAACACTACTCTCTATGAGTCGGTCTATGCACTATGTTAGACCACACCGGCATACAAGTATGTTAGTTCATACAACATACAATAAAGCATACTTAATCAAACAAGGGATTATTTTCATGCTTTAATCTTGATTAAGCCGGCAAACAAACACACAAATCAGAGTAACTCGGTTAGCATACGGGGCATGAGAAAATCATACCTTTCACCGGGGTTAGCTTTACCGTGTGACCTCTCGTTCCTCGGTTCACACTTGTTCCACTAATAACATTCAAATGTTTTTATTAACATCAAAGCATTACGGTATGTAAAACTAATACTCCCGTACTTAACCCCGTTATCCCGTTTAACTTAGTTTTACTCATGTGTTCTTAAACTCACAACTTCCTCATTCACTTATCAAACTTGTTTACACTCCTAATTACCTTTAAACATCATTATTCATGTCCTAATTACCTTATATTATCATTACCATTCAATTCCCCATCATTAGAATGCAAGAAAACACATTCTGTTACATTTCTGGCCTGGTCCGGGTTTGTGTCCGGGGTTACAAACCCGGACCAAACACTGGAATCACTTTCTGTCGTATTTTTTGTGTGTTCCGGGTTTATGTCCGGGTTTACAAACCCGGACCACCCCCTGGGATGACTTTTTGCCATGTTTTTGCTATGTTCCGGGTTTGCATTCCGATTGCAAACCCGGACAACCCCTGGAACTGTCAAAAATTGCAGTTTTTCACCACTTTTAAACCCCTAAATCACCTTTAATCATTTCCTAATCATTCCATAAGTTTTCCACATGTTTAATCATCATAAAACATGCTCTAAACTCTTCGAAACATTGGCTTATTCCTTACTAAGGTCCTTGCTCAATCTCACACATTTTTCATTCTCATTTTACACTAATGCACACTTGTGCATTTTCTAACTTCTCCTCAACACTTTGCATTAAGTTCTCTTTCATTTTGACCATTCCATATCTCCCAAGATAATGCACATCTCATACCAAGTTCCATGACTCACTCTTAAAGCCTTATTTCTTCTTTGTTTTCCAAAAACTCCTAAGGAACTAAACCACGCTTTTGCTACTGATTTTGCATCATTCTCCTCCCTTCAAGCCTTCCTAAAATGGTTAACTTACTCAAATAAGTCTCCAATCAATCTTCATACATACCTAGCCACTCCTAGGCTATTCACCACCCAAACCAACACTTAATCCACTTAGATTTCTACACAAATTTTGCCATAACTTGGCTACTTCTCTAGCATTGCCCTAAACTCTTCTCATCACATTATTCAACCTAAAACTAACCAAACCCATCATGGGTTCTACCAGCACATACATGTTCACCAATACTCATCAATTCTACAAATACAACACAATGCTTAATTCATAAAATGCATAACACTTAATCACACACTAAATTCACAATGTTTTCTCACTTGCATTATTTGTACAAGCACATTGCTACCACAACACATGTGGGGTTCATTCATTCATTTATTTATTTTTTCCCTTCCCAAATTCTAAAAGCCTTCAACTAGGCTCCAAACTAGGCCAAAAAGACATGAAAGAATAATTATCCAGAATACTGGAAGTTCCTAACTAGCGCATCTCTCACGCTACCACTCAACCCTTAGCCCTAATTCACTAATTCCTAACTCGGTATTTCCTAAGCTCGGTATTTCTAGTCATCAGAGCGATACTTCGCTCTGATACCATTTTTTTGTAACACCCCAACTGTTAATCTCGTCATTACCTCTTAAACCGTTACTAATTACTCCTACTCACGCAGCGGAACTCTAATTACAACGAGGGGTGAAACAACGCCGTTAGCCACCCATGTGGCTAACCAGGCCTTTCTTACTTACCGTAACGGTCTGATGAACTGGAACAACCGAGTACTTCATACAAATACAATACTCAACTCGTATCTCTACTATACCGAGTCTACAATATACGGATGCCGATAACATACTCGGACTTACCTCATTCAAACGCATAAGTAATTACAATCTAACTACCCATGCTCACAGCAGTCCCCGTCCTACTCTCTCGAACGGTGGTCAGCTTCAAGTACCTGCACACTAAAAACGTTCCCCCTAGGGGGTCAGCTTACGCTGAATATGAAATTCGCATATACCGCGTGCTAACCGCGGTAACGCCGACTACCTTGGGTCGGATATACATGGAGTTCATTTTAATCAAACAACATGCATCATGGCAATACAATATATTAGTATATCACACAAGGAATCTACATCCAATCACGGAACACGATTCCTAACTAACATAACAATGTTGTTAGTGGTAACTGGTTACTCTTAGGCATTGAGGGTTATTCCTCACTATGCTTGTTTACTTATTCAATACCTCACCCGCTCTCTCGGGTTACTTATTCGTATACACACCCATTCTCTTGGGCTACTCATTCTTATACTTACCCATTCTCTCGGGTTACTCATACATATACTCACCCTTTCTCTCGGGTTATTTATACTCAAGCTCTTGTAGATTCTCGAGACACTACAGGTCTCCTACGTCACGCTTGTTACTCTTATTACATACTTAAGCCAAAACCATGGCTCTCTAGCATAGTCTTACTCCCCGGTTTCGACCCTACTCTGGGTCTAGCATGGTGGGAAGGTTCAACTAGCTCACGGAACTCTCTCTTAGTTCCTAACTCTTTTACTTAGGTCCGACTACTCTCGGACTACTCTCGTTCCCATACACTCCTCTCTCGGAGTTATAATAATATCATGTATATTAGTCTAGAAGCATCGTTCTCGATGTTTCTAATCACTTTGGGAACTTTACTTAAATTCGGGTAATCTTAGGTTTAAGGGTTACCCTCACAATCATATGCTTGTACATTCGGATATTTCTTATACCGGGTAAAATCCTCATAGGAGGTCGACCATGTCTCAAGGGAGTTACATAGTCCCTTAGGTCTCTTTTACCTTCTTATAAGTTCACATTATTGGACTAACTTCAATCCTCTCGATGGAGGTTCATTTATCTCTCCACTCATATTTATTTCATGGATTGTTTCAATAAGGTTTTCTAACCGTTATCGGGTATTTACTCAACCCGTACATCTCCTCACGTTCTAGGGAGTTCATATGTTGCGTTATCGTTATTCTTTAATCGATAGCTTGTGTGTGTTTTGCATATTACCATTGTTCATGAGACTACCCGATCTACGGGTTTTTAGTCAACACTACTCTCTATGAGTCGGTCTATGCACTATGTTAGACCACACCGGCATACAAGTATGTTAGTTCATACAACATACAATAAAGCATACTTAATCAAACAAGGGATTATTTTCATGCTTTAATCTTGATTAAGCCGGCAAACAAACACACAAATCAGAGTAACTCGGTTAGCATACGGGGCATGAGAAAATCATACCTTTCACCGGGGTTAGCTTTACCGTGTGACCTCTCGTTCCTCGGTTCACACTTGTTCCACTAATAACATTCAAATGTTTTTATTAACATCAAAGCATTACGGTATGTAAAACTAATACTCCCGTACTTAACCCCGTTATCCCGTTTAACTTAGTTTTACTCATGTGTTCTTAAACTCACAACTTCCTCATTCACTTATCAAACTTGTTTACACTCCTAATTACCTTTAAACATCATTATTCATGTCCTAATTACCTTATATTGTCATTACCATTCAATTCCCCATCATTAGAATGCAAGAAAACACATTCTGTTACATTTCTGGCCTGGTCCGGGTTTGTGTCCGGGGTTACAAACCCGGACCAAACACTGGAATCACTTTCTGTCGTATTTTCGTGTGTTCCGGGTTTATGTCCGGGTTTACAAACCGGACCACCCCCTGGGATGACTTTTTGCCATGTTTTTGCTATGTTCCGGGTTTGCATTCCGATTGCAAACCCGGACAACCCCTGGAACTGTCAAAAATTGCAGTTTTTCACCACTTTTAAAACCCTAAATCACCTTTAATCATTCCATAAGTTTTCCACATGTTTAATCATCATAAAACATGCTCTAAACCTCTTCGAAACATTGGCTTATTCCTTACTAAGGTCCTTGCTCAATCTCACACATTTTTCATTCTCATTTTACACTAATGCACACTTGTGCATTTTCTAACTTCTCCTCACACTTTGCATTAAGTTCTCTTTCATTTTGACCATTCCATATCTCCCAAGATAATGCACATCTCATACCAAGTTCCATGACTCACTCTTAAAGCCTTATTTCTTCTTTGTTTTCCAAAAACTCCTAAGGAACTAAACCACGCTTTTGCTACTGATTTTGCATCATTCTCCTCCCTTCAAGCCTTCCTAAAATGGTTAACTTACTCAAATAAGTCCAATCAATCTTCATACATACCTAGCCACTCCTAGGCTATTCACCACCCAAACCAACACTTAATCCACTTAGATTTCTACACAAATTTTGCCATAACTTGGCTACTTCTCTAGCATTGCCCTAAACTCTTCTCATCACATTATTCAACCTAAACTAACCAAACCCATCATGGGTTCTACCAGCACATACATGTTCACCAATACTCATCAATTCTACAAATACAACACAATGCTTAATTCATAAAATGCATAACACTTAATCACACACTAAATTCACAATGTTTCTCACTTGCATTATTTGTACAAGCACATTGCTACCACAACACATGTGGGGTTCATTCATTCATTTATTTATTTTTCCCTTCCCAAATTCTAAAAGCCTTCAACTAGGCTCCAAGGTAAGTTTCTTACCTCTTGTTCACAAGCCTTCCCTCCTTTCACTCCTCTTCTTCCTCTTATCTTTTCTCTTGCTTGGAAATCGGCCAAAGGCCAAGAAATTGCCCATCTCCAAATCAATATACAAGGCAAGGAATGAGTAAAGTAAAAGCACTTAACCTCATTATTTAGAAATGCTTAAAGCTCTAAAATTGGTGATTACCTTGAAACCCTAGGTTGGGGTTTTGATCAAGAATCAAAGGGGAACTCCCAAACCACCATTGAAGACTTGGATAATAGCTCAAACAAGGAAAATCAAGGCATCAAAACATGCCAAAATCGGCCAACAAGAGGAGATGAGAAAAATGCAATTTTCTGGATATTTTTACCTTGGATGAAAGAGGAAGCTTCAAGCTTCGAAATGGTGTGATTTTCCCTTCCAATGGCCAACACCCATAAAAATGAAACTCACCCTTTTTGGATTTTGAAAAGAGAGGAATGTAGGGCTTGGTGAGAGGATCACAAATATGTGGTTATTTTGAGTTTGGAGCTTAAATCAAGCTTGAGCAAGAAGGAGAGTGGTGGAAGCCATGGAGAGGGGCTCCATTTTCGTTCTGTACAGAGAGGCAGGAGGGAGAACGACAGCAAAGGAGGAAGGAGGTGGGGAAGGAAAGGAAGAAGTGAGGGAGGAGAGAGAATAATATCCTCCTTTTCTACTTTTTACTTTTTACTTTTCTTTTCTTTTCTTTCTTTATTTCCTAACTAATAAACAAGAGAGGGGGAGGCTGCTACTCTAATAAAACCGGCCCCCACTAGCTAATTAAGCTAGAGCGTTTTTCAGTTTCTGACAGAAAACGCTCGTTATTTTACCCGGTTTGGCACTATTCACTAACCGGGCCTGTTTTTCGGATTTTTCTCATTTCTTTATTTTTAATGGCTATTAAGCTTCCATTATTACTTGATTATAGTTATATAATCAACTATAATTTTTACGGGTCCATTTGACCACTTAAAGTCACGTTTTCGGGTTTTCTCGAAAAAATGTGCTTTAAAACTCCGTTATCGTTTTAATCCATTATTTGGATCCGTTTTCTTCGGGAATCATCCCGTATACTAATTAGGCCTAACTAAGCCTTAGGAATCCATCTCGGACCCTCTCGAGATCATGTATCTCTTATACTCATTTAACGCGTATTTTAGCATTTTTCGCTTTTCAAGCGTTTTCTCTTTTCTTTTGGTTTTATTTTCTTTACCAATACTCTTTAGGCACCATTAGGCCTTTAATAATTGTATTAGAGTAATTAAATCACCATTTTTAGATTCGAGGTATTAAACTCTGATACCATGAGAAGATAGGAAAATAAACCGTAAACTTGTATTGTATTAAGTGGCACAGAACAAAATGTAACCACTGTTATGTTTCTAGTACAGAGTACCAATGTATATATACTCAGTCTATCAAAGAAAGTACCGTTGGACATATACATATATATGTCTATATTACTCATCATAGAACCTAGTATAATACAATAACTGATATGTATAAAAATACACATTCCAACATTATGTGGCTTATATCTTTTTTCATGTCTTTTCAGTGGCATTTTCAAAAAATGCACTGCACATCTTGGGTGATAATTGTTTTTGCAATAATGAGCTCAAAGGTCGAAGAAAACGAAGTTGACGTGCCGTCATATCCTCGCATCTATTGGAAAGATCGAGAGGCTCTGAAAATACTACTCACTGCCAAGAATTTTATTCGAACCCACCATCTTGAAATTAAAAAAGAATCCACCATCGGGCCCAAAACCCACATTTGCCTTTTCCGCTCAGAACTTTGCTCATTTCCTGGGATATAAATTTTAGGGAAATTTTAAGAAATGTCACTATATTCTTTTACTAATTTGTGAAATATCATCAAAATAAAAGTCACAAAATGTTATATATTTTCATAAAAGTTCATGAAATGTTAATATAAACCATTGATCAAATGGGAAAAAGATAAAAATATCTCTACTAGTTAAAATACTTTTAAATTTCATATGTCCTTAAATGTTTAAAAAATTTAAAATATAATAAAAATATAAAATATTTAATCTTTTCAAAATAAATGTCGTTTTAGATTTGATATTTATATTCAAATTATTTGTTGTTTTAGATTTTTTATCCCACTATCTACTTTTGCTCTTTACATTTTATTTATTGTTACCATTATTCTCTACTTTTTTTATCTTACCAATAAAATACACTTATTTTTTATTCTTCCCATACAAAAAGTAAGGACATGCTAGTATTTTTAAACCATTTCTTAAAAAGTGTAAAAATGTCTAAATGACAAATAGTTTGAAGGGGGAGTAATATATAAAAATTTAAAAAATTGAAAAAATAAAATATCATAAAATATTTAAAAAATATTTATTTTTTAAAATTTATTCAGTACCATAAAAAGATATGTGTTCTAAATAAATAATTTATACCATTTTTTCTACCAATGAAGTACCATAATTTATATTAAATAAATACAATACATTTTTAATTATTATTTTCTATCAATTTAAATTATTTCTTCAAAGTAAATTATTTTATATTTTTGAACTTATATTTAGAAATTTTAGTTTTAAAATTTATGTTCTATTTTGCAGATAACTTTAAATATTATGATCATAAAGCTATATGTAAAATAGAACATAAATTTATCAAACTAAATGAAGAGCGGAAAAGTGAAATCAGCCGAAGTAGCGACCGGTCATCTGTGACCGGTTGAAAAACATAAAATATGTATACATAGTGACCGGGCACAGGTGCCCGGTCTTAAGGAGAAAAAGGAGACACATATAGTGACCGGTGGCATGTGGCCGGTCAAGTAACTAGAAATAGAGGTATAAATAGCGATCAAGGGACGACCGGTCATGAGTGACCGGACAGTCACATTCTCGGAATACATTATATTCGTGTAGTAATAAAGTGACAACCTGGCAGATAGGTAAATTGATAGGTTGACAGTTCTAGAAACTGTACTAAGTACTATAAATAGGGACTCCCCAAGGAAATAAGGCACGTGATTAATACTTGAGCACTCCTTCTCTGTCTAAATACTTGCTTTTACTGCAAAGTTCTCTTCCTAGCGCGATCCCATCTAGTAACAAGGTAATTTGACAGGCATTCTGGTGAGAATCAAGGATCAAAAGGGATAGGATGATTTGGATAGTTAGGGAAAGGAATTTATCATTTTCATTTGGTGTCATCTGTGAGAAATGAACAGCTCAGATCTAGCAACCATGAATCCACCTTGGTAAGAGTAAAGTCTAAGGAAAGAAATTATGTTTTTTGCAGGTCTTAGGTTCAAAATGGCTCCAAGAACGAGAAAAGCACCAGAGGTCAATGCTGAAGCCTTTGATCCAATTGCTGTTGGAATCGCCGATCCAATTGTTTCTGATAAATCTCCAAGAAGGATTTGGAGGAGATGCTGAAAGGAATGACCAGAGCGATCGATGAGAGGATAATTGAGGGGAACGAGATTCTGCAACAAGAGCTGATGCAGAGAGATGAGGATTGCCAAAGAAAATGGGTGGAAATGACCGAAGCCATCGAGCTACTGAAGAATCGAGATTCAAAGGGGAGTAATGAAGGAAGGAAGGAAGAACGAAGAGAAACGCCGATCATAATTGAGGAAAAGACCGAGGAAGATGACTCAATCGACATGAGTCTCTATCCATTCTCGAAGAAGATCAAGAAAGCTAAGCTTCCCCTCTACTTCGTCGCTCCAGCCGTGGAGAAATATGACGGAACACGGGACCTCGCTTAGCACGTTAAAAAGTTCATGTTTGCCATGAACACACAAGGGATCAGCTCTCTTTCCTTGTGCAACTTATTCCCTTGACACTTTTGAAGAGTGCGTACAGCTGGATCTCCATCAGACCTCCCCAATCTATCTCAAGTTTCAAACAACTGATAGAAGAATTTCAGCAGTACTTTGCTGCTAGCAAAAAAGTCAAGAAAGAAACAAGAGAGTTAATGGATATGAAACAACAAAAAGGAGAAACGGTGAAGGAATATAGTGGAAGGTTTCACAAGCAGGTCGTAGAAATCGACGATGTTGACGAAAAGATCTTAATCGAGGCCTTCGGCAACGGATTGGAGCATCCTCGATTAGCTGGAAAGATAGCAACAAAAATGCCAAAAACACATGGAGAGCTGGCTGAGATGATCCACGATTATTTGAAATCAGAGGTAGCTGAGAACAAAAGCTAAGGAACTGGTGAACAGTTTTAAGGGCCCAGCCGTAACGGAAAAGAAGAATAATCAAGGAGGAAATACTGTGACCGGGAACTCATCTGCCGGAGGGTCAAGATACAAGCCATACACCAAGGCTCCTTCCGTAGCTTCCTCCTCCCAAGGCTCACACTACCAGAATGCCCGGGTCATTCATATCTATCTAGGAAATACACAACTGCTGTAAGGGAAGGTTTTCTCTCCTCTCAAGAAAACCCCAACACGGAGGTGTCCCTGTAGCATTCTACGAATTCCATGGAAGAGCCACAAGACGGTTAACTACACCACTCTTGCCAAAGAGCTCAGGCTAATAGAAGAACACAAGTAAAAGAACAAGCAGCCGGCCGGACAACAAAGGCAGAACAACTACCAGTACTCTAGGGTCAGAACCGAGGACTAGGTTCATCCCAAACTGGACCATAGTAAATATTTTGGGATGATCACAGGTTTGTAAAAAGGGAAATGAGAAAGAAAAATTGTAATAAAAAAATCATGAACTTTCTTTTACTACGAAAATAGAGGATCTCTTTATTTTGCTGTATGGAAAGCTTTTATTCTATCACTTTTTCCTCATCTAGGAAAAGTTTCCAAATTAAAAGTTAAATAATCTAACAAACGAAACTTCTCTTAAGAAAATTCACATGACTTTTCTCGGAGGTAGGGTCGTTAACCCTAAATGAGAGAAAAAGACATATCCATGAGGTTCACCAAGAGCTCCCTGAAAGAAAGGTAGCTAAGCAAGAAAAGCCGCCTCCAATTTACTTCATAGAGGAAGACAAAGATGGAGTCCTATATCCCCACAATGATTCTCTCATCATTAGAACGCAAGTTAATAATGGAAGGGATTTTGGTTGATAGTGGGGTAGGGGCGAATGTCATTTCGACGGAAGCAGTAAAAACGCTTGAGATCCCTAAAAGCAAAATTAAACCTTACTCGGCAGTTTCAGGAGGTTTTGTAGGAGGAATTTCAGCCAAGTCGTAAGGAATTGTTGACTTCACAATCACTTTGGGACAAGGAGACAAAAGGAGAACATAAAAATTAACAGGCTTCATTGTGCTTGGGCTCTTCGGGTATAATATGTATTTAGGACGGCCGGGGATCAACGCTTTCTGGGCTATATGAAGCACTCATCATTTAAAAATGAAATATTTGACTAGGTCAGGAAAACTAGTTACAATAGGAGGGAGTAAAAAAATGGCCCGGGTCTGTGAAGTCCGTATTATGGAAAGCTTACTAGAGGATGGAATAGTGAAAACGGTTGGCTCTGATAAGGAATATAAAGGAAAGATACCATCCTCTTCGGGATCGGGTAGTGAGACGGAAGGCTACGGTGCCCCCAGTGACCTACCGTGTGAGGTACACTCAAAATATGATTCTTCTAAATTCTTTAAAATTGGGAATTCTTTTCACAGTGGAGAATGGACTCATCTTATGAGATTTTTGAAAAGAAGAAGGTTAACGTTCGCCTGGAGCGCTGAAGAAATGCCTGGGATAGACTTAAGCGTTATCCAGCATAATCTCGAGGTGGATCCCAAGCACCCGGCCATAAGACAAAGAAAAAGGGGAATAAGAGAGGAAAGAGATTTAACCGCCCAGACAGAATTCCAGAAGTTACTCAAAGCCGGATTCATCCGGGAAGTCACATACCCCAAGTGGTTGGCCAATGTTGTTATGGTCAGAAAATTGAATGGAAGTGGAGGATGTGTGTAGATTTTACGGATTTAATTAAAGCATGTCCAAAAGATTTCTACCCACTTCCGTCTATAGATCGCTTAGTAATTTCAACTGCTCAGAGCTATGTGTTAAGTTTCCTGGATGCATTTCCATGAAATACCCCAAACATTAATTACCTTATCATCAATTAGGCATCTAATGCTCAATATTCATTATGAAAATTACAATAAAAATGTATAGTCCAAGATGGACTATACATAAATTCTCTAAACAAAAAGAGAACATTATTAAGGAGAAATAAACTCCTAAAATTATTTAAACATGTAACACATCAATACATGTGTAATACCACAAAAAATGTGGAGAGATTATATAAATTATTTTATTTAACCAAAACAAAATTCCTAGTGTTTAATCACTTTAATACACTCATTTAACAAGGCAATAATATATGTCATAATATAACACATGAACTTAACCTTATGTACAACAACTAAGTCTAACATTATATTGTTACTAAATTTGCAATTTTCCCTCCAAAATAAATGGTGGCCAGCTGCACAAATTCAAAAAGGAAGAAAAAGTTAATGTTAGACAAATAAAAATAAGATGACAAGTACATGTAGCTTACACACCTAACCTTGTAATGATGACACCTTTACCTCACAAATATCTTCCTTCTCCTCTTAGAATCCCCCAAATCACCATCCATCCCTTTCTCATTTCCTTATTCAGCCGTAGAAGATAAGGAGGAAAGAGAAGGAAGTTGTACTTTCTTGGAATAAATAAATGCATTAAAGGAAAATCCTACTCTACATAACACACCAACCCTTATTCTCATCTCTTTCCTGCCAGTGCCAACTAAGCCAGCCCTTCCCTTCTTCCAGCCGTAGGTAAGCAGCTCTTCTCCCTTCTTCTTCAACTTTTGAGCTCCATTGAAGAGTTAAGTGTTTTTAGCTCATTTTAACTCTAAATCTCTTCCTTTCTTCTTCTATGATCAAGCTTCATCCATCTCCATTCATTGAGGCCAAAAATAAGCTGCATTAAAGGATGTAGGAAACCAGAAAACAGGCTGGAAAAAGAGGGAACAAGTTCAACACTAATCAAAGGTAAAATTTGCTCTACTCATCCTTTCACATTTCTTATTTTGACTGAAAATACAACATCCTTTTGAATCCATTTCATTAATTCATTCTATCCATGAAGCAGACTTGAAAGCACCAAACTCCAAATAGGCTGAAAACACTACTAGTTTCACCTAAGGTAATGTTATTGTGCTTTAAGATTCCTACCCTTGTTTAAGGAGTATAGAAGAGGTTTTAATCCTTGAACTTTTTCCCAACTGTCATGGCCAAAATCTTGAGCCATTGAGCCTTCCAAAACCGAGCTCAACCAAGGAGGAAACAAGTGGAAAAATTCACTTTGAGAAGGTAAACTCTTAAGCTAATTTTTAGTGGTTAAGCTTCACTAAGCCTTACAACTATAAGAAAAATTAAGTGAACCCCTTCTAAATATATAGGACCAAAAATACAAGATTTCAAGCTACAAAGCTCCTTAGACAAATATTAAGAGGTAAAACTCCTTAAACTAGAATTTAATGACATTTTTGGTAAGTTTTTGGGTTGTATATATTTAGGCCAAGAGCCTACTGTGTATTATGCTTTATTTTGAGTTAATATTTTTTAAGACAAAGTTATAACATTAAGATGAATTGGAAGATTAATATGTACAAAGGAATATGTAAAAGGGGGGCTAAAATTTAATTTTTGTAAACTATAGGTTATTATTATTTATGGCCGAAAACTTTTTGTGTAAAAGGGCTTATAATGACCTAGTTATGTTTATAAAATTATATTATAAGTTTTGGATAGGTTAAAATAAGGTTTGAACACTTAAGTAGCAAGTTTATTAAGTTATGTGGTTAAAATACTATTTTTATAAAGTTTGGGGTATAAACTGTATGCAGCCATGAATATTCTATAACTAGGGGTCCTTAATGACCTAAATATGTATATAAACTTATGTTATAAGTTTTGAAATGATTAGTTAAGTGTTAAGGAATTAAAATGACAAAATATAAAGTTTAGAGGTGTTAAAATTACTTATAAAAACTTGGGTGCAAACCATAATTTTGATAAAAATAAGTACTTAGGAACATAAATATAAATATTGGTGAATATAGGTGCTGAGAAATAATTTATAAAGTTAAAAATATAATTTTTAAGGAACTATAAACCTTATAAGTATTTAAAAAGAATAAAAGATTCATTAATGGGGTCAAATTGTAATTAAGTAAAAATATGAAGTGTTAAAACTATAGAAAAGCCGAAATGGGGGCGGTTTGGTAGATTGGAATATTAAATAATGAATTTTATTTGTTAAAGTAACTAAGCGTAAATTAGTAATAAAAAGTGGGGTAACTTCGTAATTGTGGAGAATATGGTCAAGGGAGTAATCTGGTGGTCAACCTTGACCAATATTGAGATTTGACCAAAATAAAATAAAAGAAGTATTTAATTTGGTGATTTAATAAAATATTAGGTTAAAAATGAAATATAAAAACTAGTTGGGGGTTTTTATGGAATTACTAAAAGTTAATTGCTGGAATGTAAATTAAATACCCATTAGGGGTTGGTTCAGAATCTGTATGAATTTTGGGTTGATTTTTGTGATTAATAAATTAAGGAATATAATATTTAGTTTAAGGTTAAATTGTAACAATTATAAAACTTATGGGGTTAATATGTAATTAACCAAACAATGTGTTAAAATTGAGAATAAAAGACCTTAGGGGTCTGTTATGAATTTAGAATAATTGTTGGATTGATTTTAGAATTAAATAAAGTAATATGTATAATATAAAGTTCTAGGTATTAAATTGTAAGTTATAAAATAAAAGTAGGCTATAATGTAATTAGTACAGGTTGAGGGTTACTAATATAAAACCGAAAAGTAGGGTTCTGTTTAGGAATAAACAAAAAAAATTGGATAAAACTTTGGGTTATAAATTAAATAAGGTTACAAATGTAACAAGTTTTTTTTTTTTGATAAATCAGGCTTTTAGCCATTGTATTGATAAAATGTGGATGAGAATAACAGTGGGCCTCATTAAAACCTCCCTAAGCAAAACCACATGGGAAAAGGCTTAGGAAGGAAAAAGAGTACCCCTCATCCAAATACACACCTAAAGTCATGCTATAACATATTGCCAGAGTACAATTCAAGAAAAGGAACGCCAAGCAACAATAGGCATTTGAGCAAAGTTTCACAAGCAATCCTTAAGGGAACTTGAACTAACAAACATAGCACACGAGAGGGGAATATCCTTCCACCAACACTTAGTCCATCTCCAAACGCCTATCTTAATATGAGACACAATCTGTGAAACACCCAATCCTTCACCCCTGAAGATGAGGTTATTACGGTGCATCCAAATATAGTATACTCCGTAACACAAAGTTGACCTCCAAACCCTCGTAACCTTACGACCTAGCTGTAAGCCAAACCAGTCCTCATAGATCTCAGCAATGGCATCCTTAAAGGTGAATGATATGTTCCACCACCGAAAAATGAGAGTCCAGACTTCAGCCACCCGTGGGCATCGAAATAAGACATGTTCAAGTTCTTCCATGCCCCTGCAACACCAGGGACATAGGCTATGGCCGATAAGGATGATACTTCTTTCAAACAGGAGTTCTCTTGTCACTAGTCTCCTCAGTATAGTGAACCAGAGGGTCATACCTACTCTGGGTTCGCAGAGCCCCTTCCAAATGTTTTGTATAGGTACTTCTCCTAGGCTACCGTCTTGATCTTCATTTATACTCTGTAAAGAGACTGATATATCCTTAGTGATTGACCAGTTGGGATTCCCATTCCATGAGCATTCATCCTTATTGTACGGGGATGACGGTCTCACCACTAATTCGTTCATCAGTGTCATCACCATTTCTGCCTCATATACAAATAGTCGACGCCGCCAAACAAAATTCCAAACCTATTCTCCATTGACCCAAGCACCCATGTTGGAGACCGTCTCGTCCCCTTGCAAGCTCATCTGAAATAGGCGGGGATATTTCTCATGCAAAATACCTGCTGGAGACCACCTATCATGCCAAAACAATACGTCGTTACCATTTCCCAAGCTGATAATCATTCGATCCTTAAGTATATTCCGTATCTTTTCATGTTTATTTGTAGCCTTGACAATGGAGTACCAAGGTCCCTTAGCTCTTCCAGTATCCACGTCATTCTCCCCCGTGTGGAGGCCTGCCCGAGATTGGTATAGAGATTTAACCACCCTCTTCCACAACGAATCACGGTTTGAAGCAAAACCAATCCTCCATTTAGCTAGAAAGGCGAGGTTCTTATTCTGTATGTTGGAAAAACCGAGTCCTCCTTGGTCTCTTGGCCGGGTCATCTTGGACCAAGGCACAGTAATCAAACATGGGCTCCTCTTCTTACCCCAAAAGAATTGTCTCTGCATCTTGATTAGTTTCTTTCTAACCTTCACTGGGATCACAAAGAGGGATGCGTAGTAGAGGGGAAGTGAGTCGAGAACAGATCGTATAAGGACTGCCCGTCCAGCTTTTGAGAGATAATTGGCCTTCCATGCAGCTAGCTTCAATTCAACCTTCCGTAGTACAGGGTCCCATGTAGAGCTCTTTCTCATATTAGCCCCCAGAGGGCAGCCCAAGTACGTGGCAGGCAATGCCCCCAGTTGACATCCAAAGACTTCCACCACCATTTTCTCCTCTTCTTCACATGTATTAATACAGTAGGCCATCGACTTCTCCACATTTAGAGATAAACCGCTCATCTCTGTGAAAGTCAACAGTATTCGATCTAATTGCACCAATTCTTGTCGATCCACCGCACAGAAGACCATTACGTCATCAGCAAATTGTAAGTGGGTAATTCTCATTTGGTTTTCTCCTACCAACAAGCCTGAGAATAGACCTTGGCCTACCGCTCCCTGAATTATCCAGCTTAGAATCTCAACAACAATAACAAATGTAACAAGTATAATATTTGAGGGTGATTTTAATTAATGAAAAGTTATTGGATAAGAGATGGAACTACCGAAAAGAAAAGAGGGGCTGACGCAACTGAAGGCGATATTATGGATTTATAATATAAGGTTGGAAATAAAGTACTGTGACATTGTATTAAGGTATGAAGGAGTATGTTGTAAGAGGGCTAAATGATATTAATATCTTATAAACAATCACATAATATGATGAGATTAAATTAATCATTTGGGAAGTATAATATATGGTTAGAAACCTTATTATATAAGGAACATTATAATGTATAAAATACATTGTATAGTATTCAGGTAAATCCTGAATAAAAGAATTGTGAATAAATAACACAAATAGAACTATAAATTCCTACACATGAAATAACAAAAGGAGATATTATATAGATGAGTTTTGTAATTCATGTAAGATGGTATGGAAACAAGGATTATAATATAAGGTTTGGAACCTTATAAAGTTAAAAGAAATAACATAATGTGTTTATGACATTACATGTAACAATATATACAACTAAGATTATGATCTTAGTAAGTAATACGTGAATACTAAAACATTGAAAGTTAATATATCTCACATAATGATCGGACATCATTATTGTAAGTTGGAATTTTAATTCACTTTGAATTATATAAATATATGAAATGGGTGGAAACGATTACAAAATCTTAATCAATGAGTTAGAGATATATTATAAGGTGGAGATTCATTATCGCATGTAGCTACTACATAAAATAACGAACTATTTAAATAACCTCGAATCACCGTTTAATAACCGGGAGAAATTAATGAACATACGGGGTTAGGATACCGAGGGTATTTGAAAGGATCGGAGTGCTGACCGAGTGGTCTGAGGTGTTAGTCTCAGACCAACCCTACGTGGAGACAAGTATTTGTAAAGGAGATAAAACGGAAGCTTTTGTATAAACTTAACAAGATAGGATTTTGCTTATATTGAAATTCAATGTGAATTATAACCTAGCTTCCTATCTTGGGATTCGACAGAAGTATTCTGTCTCATCCAACACTTGCTCTACTCTAGGCGTAAATCAATGCATAATAAGGAATAAAGGGAGTGTTTTGTGTGCTCTATAGGTAATAAATACCTAAGCTAAGGTGACAAAGTCACACTAAGATCTCTCGTAAATGTAGTGTCTCTCAAACAATCTTCTTCTCTCTTCTAAAGCTTAAGCTTGGATGCATACTTCTCTCTTTACAAATGCATGCTTAAATACAGATTATAACAAGGCTAAATATCAGAGACTAATCATGGAGTGATGCTTGGATTGAATGCGCAAGTATTGGAGTGGTCTTGCGTCTCCACGATCTGTAGAGAGTGTTTCTTCCACGTCTCCTTAATTCTTGGAGTTGACTAGTTCAGAATGTCCGTGCGCGCAAAGTATTGATTGGTGGTGGAAGTGGGAGTGTCTGTGCAGCGCTACTCGGACTGGAAGATCAAGAGGGCTAGTAACTCTACAGTCCAACTTTCACTGAGGAGGCAATCATTTGCATAATCAAGTCTTCAATAGTATTAGCTCTGTATTAATAATCCATATTAGCCAGTGTTAGCCGAATTAATACGATTCGGTATATGCATGTATGTAAACTCGTACTTCGAGGGATAACTGAGGAGTGTGAATCGTCACGCTAGCAATTACTTCGATGAACGGTATTTTAATTGTGTGGTCTGAACGTCCTGAGGGTTTCCTTGGGTTCAAACGTTGTGTGTTTACCTGTTAAGAGTGATTTCTATGATTTATGCATGTGAGTATGTAAATTGTATTCCTCTACACCATTGCGTTTTATTGTACGTGAACGTCTTTTAGACTAGAAGTTTACACATCTAAACTTGAAATGACTTAGATGACCTTTAGGTATCATGAGAACCTAATTGGCAGTCAAGTGATGTAGTCTTAAACCTAGAGATTTGATCTTAGATTAATGGTTAAAAGAACTTAGTTACATGATGGTTTAGAGGAGAAAATCGAGTTAGTCTTGATTAACTGGTTGCGAAGCGGAATCACTACAAGGGACTGCTATCAAGAGTCGCTCAAAGAAATCCATACATCCACATTTGATGATGGCAAAGGGCACTACTATGGTGCAGGCTTCGGCCGAATCGGACGCCTTCAAAGGCAAATGAGATAAGTCCTGGACCAAAGGGTTGACTGGAAAATGGTTCCATTTATTGGTTCCTAGGGACTTCTGTCCAGTGTTTTCAAACACTAACAAGTTATAAAGGGTTATCCTAACTTGACACCCGAGGTGGTAATTAATTGAATGGTTAAGTGGTTGGTTAAAGGAATAACGGGGCCTTAAGGTCGAGTAACGAGAACGGTTAGTTAAAATACGTATCTCGTTCAGTATTGTTATTGATTCATTGGTTGATTATGCAATGATTTTATTGGATGATCTGCTGTGAGTTTATTTAAGCATTTACAACTATTTATTGTTATTGTAAATTGGAAAGCATGAAATGAACTGCATGTTAAGATGGCTAAATGACCTAAGGGATCCGATTGATTCTAAGATTACACTTTAGCATACCATCATAGTTTGCTGAGCCCGTTTGGGCCAACACATTACAGGTTGTTGACCGGGTCATGAAGCCGGAGTGCGGGACGCTGGGTAGTTAGTGTATTTTGGGATGTCACACTTTTAAACTTTATATGCATTATGTTATGGAGATTCGGATGTATTTTGGATTAGTAGCTCACTTGTTTGGTTTTGGAATGATATTGTAAATTATGGTTGGTCAGTATCTAGTCATCACAGCGGCTGTATGTATGATGTTTAGTTGACGGTATGAGGTTATCTAGTTACTCACAAGGGTGTGTGACGGCGTGTAACACTAACACGATAGTTAGTTTAAATTTCCGCTGCAAATTATGTCTTTAATTATGCTACAACTTACGATAATATGAGATTAGGATTAGGGGTGTTTGAAAAAGTGGTATTAGAGTGGAGTACCGCTTTGATGACAAGATACTGAGTCAAGAACAGTGAGCATAGGAATTTTGGGGATATGGGAACGTCTGTGAGGATCCGTGACTTAGAGAAGTCTTAGAAATACCTTTAACATTAGGAAATCAGCCTTACTGGCACATTCATGAACGTGAATGCAATTACGGTATAGTACCGAGTAGTAACGATAACTTACCATCTTATAGATGTTGAGGAGTGGTAGAGGCCGTGGGGCTGGTAGAGGGCACGGTGGTGAGACACTAAAGGATGTACCAGATATACCGGGCTTGGTAGCGTCCATGGTTGCCTTCGCCTCGTAGTTGGGGACTCGGTTTGCGGGAGCCATATCCCACTCACCACAGCCCAGGGAGACCAATTGGCTGAAGAGCGTTGCTAACGCGCGAGTACCGACATACTCAGGGGAGCCGGACCCTGCTGCACTGGAGAGGTTTATCGTGAAGCACCAGAAGGCGTTTTGAGTTGTACGGGTTCCCAATGATCAGAAGGTCAACATTGCAGCTTTGCACCTGAAGGTTGCTGCAGACATTTGGTGGCAGTCGGTCGAGAACCACCATAGAGCTACACCAGGATTTGACTAGACTACATTCGTGTAAGTGCTTCGGGACAAGTACTACCCCGAGCACCTGAAGCATAGGAAACGCCATTAGTTTGAGCTCTAACGCAGGGAGTCATACGGTGGATGAGTACTATACTCGGTTCATCAGTCTACTGCACTTCATTCTAGGAGTTGATTACTCAGACACAGTGAAGATCCAGAAGTTTAGAGCAGGTTTGCAGTTCTGCATCCAGGGTTTCATGAGAGCTATACGCTTCACCACCATCCAGGTAAATAATGCCTAAACCTCTTTTATCTATTGAGAACCACCTTACCAATACGGAAAACTCACCAATGATTTATAGGAGTGCTACGACGCTGCGTCAACAACCGAGCTGATGCTTCAGACTCGGGATGAGGACCAGGGAAGAAGATGAAGAACCCCGCGGGCGAGGATGAGGGAGCGGCTTCTAGCGGCAGCAGCAAGCGGGGAAAGTAATAAACCTCATAAAATATGAATTGTGTTTGCTTACTTACTGCTTAATGCTTGAAGTGATTACTAAACCTAAACCTTCAACAAGAAATTCTTTGGCAAAAAGAAAGGGAAGCAGGATTACAAGAGTCAGAAGGCGAAAGAATAGACTCCTCATCTGACCGATCCTACTATCGATGCCCAGCCGCTTAGGTTTGCACCACCCAAGGGTAAGAATACCCACCTTTTATCTTAGTAAATAATTCCAATTAAATACCATTCCATTACTAACCAGAGTTATATAACAATAGGCACTAAGCCACCCCCGCGCCATTTCTTCTGCAAGTATTGTGGGAAGGTCCACTCCTGGCGTCGACTGCTCAGGAAAGAAGATGGAGTGCCACTACTGTAAGTGAGAGGGCCACAGAGAATACAAGTGCTACTCAAACCCTAAGAGCCGGATGTATAAGGGGCCCAGAGGCGCACCGGAAGCCTCAGCTACTAAGTCAGGCGGACCGTAAGGTAGTCAGGTGCCACATCCCACTACCTACACCAGGGGTCCGATGGGACAACCATCCTCATCCATGTAAGTCAGAAGGACAAGGAGGTCACCACAGGTCGGAACACCCTCTATTCAGCGAGAGCTTTAGGCGCTGAAACTAGCTCTCAACGTGATACCGGTAAGCCTAAGACCTAAACCAAGAGCATGTAGCATGATTGCGTGTCTACAGCTTTCAAACCATAAACCTTGTATGTTAAATGCGATTAGTAGAGAATTTGATATTAGAGAAACCTGACTTTGGAAACCTTTCACCGAGTAGGACACTTTGATATCTGCTACCCCATACCTACGAGACCGAGATCACCTAACCCTTTAAGCGAAGGACAGGAATATCCAGACGGAGAGTGCCAAGTACTTCAACCCGGCATGATCCTGCTCAAGCAATACTTAACCCTACATGAACAAATAGCCATTGTAAATGATTGTAGAACCTTGGGGACAGGTTTAGGATGTAACACCCCTATTTAACATATTTATAGCGGAAATAAAATACTAAAGGCGTACAGACCATCGGGTTCCAAACACCCGACACCAAACCTCACCAATTACAACTTAAAGATTACAATTGTCACGGCCTGAACCTCAAGAAAACTTAACAAAAATAAAACAGTAATAAAACACATAAACTCTCCACAACACCTAATCCCATCCCAATCACTCGTTCTCTTCGTGGCCACCTGTAAATAACTCGTACCTGCAAGATAAAACCAAGCAGCCCACCCCGAGAGGGGTGGGTCAGTTCCCTGGAATGGAACTGGTACGATCCTCCAAAAACAAACTTATAATACAACTCTTAGATAAATAATAGCTTGAATGCAATCAATTAAACCACACAGAGGAACAAGGCAATTCACGAATCACCAAATCAAGATAACAGGTTAGGGATAAAGATCAATAATAGCAAGGTAAAGTTAGTCAATCCAAAAACCACACCATGAGTTAGTGAACATCCAATGCTCAAGTTAGAACCAATTCCAGTTAGGAGTAGAAAGACTCAGATAGTCACAAAGGACTAGGAATGAAAAGATAGATCCAAGAACCAATAACTCAAGAGTGGAATAAAACCAATTGGGAGAGATGGCCCCCATCGCCAGATATCAATGTCCATATGGACGAGGGATATACAACCCCCTGCTGTCAAATATAAATGTCCCAATGGACGAGGGATATACAGCCCCCTGCTGTCTGATATAAATGTCCTTATGGACGAGGGATATACAGCCCCCTGCTGTTACCATTGAAGACGCGCGCACGTCACAACAAAAGACTCAGCTCATGGATGAAAAAATATCCAGAGTCAAAGGAAGAATTACCAAGATTGTCCTTTTCCATAATTCCACTAGATCACTAACTACCCAGAGCAATACCAAAACACTCAGTCCTACAGAGTGCAGAAGTGTAAACCCTAGGCAGTTAACGTCTAATGAAACAACCAAACAGAAGGAACCAATAACCACGTAATCTTCACATTCAAGGCTCAGTTAGTCACACAAGCTGAGTTAGTCACACAACCATTTCCTTTTAGAAATCCATTGTAACTTAATTAGCGTTTGTCAAAAAAAAAGATCCCTTAAGTCTTGTTAGCAAAGCATAAGAGTACGAGAAATCGTACCTGGTATGTGAAGAACAATAAATAACTCGAATGAGTGATTCCCTAATAGTAACCTATAATTAAGGTGTTCCAAGTGTCGATTAGTTAAAGAACCTATAAACCAAACAACCTCCTATTCTTACTGATCTGTAATTCCAGGTTTAGCATTATTCTCTCTCAAAGGTTTGGGCTTGTTTTTGTTAATTAAATCCTTTGTTAGGTCCATTTCGTTTAATTTGGAATGATTTAGGATTTAGCCCTGAGAGTGGCCTAAACTCTCTTTGAATTGTTTAAGTGGGCTTTTGGAGTTCATAAACTTGGGCTCCGTAGGTTGGCCCAAGACCGTGTTACGTTTATGTTGCGTAATTAAACCCTTAAGTTATTAATGACTATTTAATCACACACTGATTAAAATCCTAAGGTTTAATATATATATTCTTCTTATTATAACTATCACAAGGAATGTTATTTCCCTCATCTATTTTAATGTATTTATTTACATATATATATATATCTTTATGTATTAAGATCTATCCATAACATTTTTAAGAAATTTTATTGTATTTAATTATGTTAATAACTTCTAGGCTAATCACAACCGATATACGGTTTACTACTACTAACTACTACTACTACTAGTAATGTTTTTGTGTTTAAGCTTTCGACCCTTGTTTAAGGAGTATAGAAGTGGCCAAATCTTGAGCCATTGATTCTTCCAAACCGAGCTCAACTGAGGAAAACAAGTGGAAAAATCCACAAGTGGAAAAATCCACTTGAGAAGGTAAACTCTAACCTAATTTTTAGTGGTTAAAGCTTCACTAAGCCTCTGGGTGTTGAGCTGTGGTGTGCATAGTCCATTAGTTAGAGACTCTTCTATGCTTTTGAACTCTGTTTGTAAGGATAGTCCTGTGTTAGTCAGAGATAGGACTCTGTTTGCTAACCTCATCCCGATGGAGATGACTACTTTTGATGTGATTTTGGGCATGGATTGGCTTGCTGCGCACCATGCCCACATTGATTGTGCTGCTTCGAGAGTGACCTTTGAGGAGCCTGGTCAGTCCCGCCTAGTTATAGCAGGGAATGGACTCCCGTGCTCGCCGCCAGTCATATCAGCTATGCAGGCGTTTCGTTTTTTGAAGAAAGGATGCCAGGGATATCTGTGCTACATCCCTGAGGTTCACAAGGATGCGAAGTTGGAGGACATTCCAGTGGTCAGAGACTTCCCCGACGTGTTCCAGGATGATGTACCTGGGCTTCCCCCTGTCAGAGAGGTGGAGTTCTCGATCGAGCTCGCACCTGAGACTCAGCCCATTTCTAAGGCCCCATACCGGATGGCGCCTGCTGAGCTCAAGGAGTTGAAGGTCCAGTTGCAGGACTGCTGGATAAGGGCTTCATCCGCCCTAGTGTGTCACCTTGGGGAGCGCCAGTGTTATTTGTCAAGAAGAAGGACGGTAGCATGCGGTTGTGCATTGACTACAGGGAGCTCAACAAGGTTACCATTAAGAATATGTATCCTCTCCCTCGCATTGATGACTTGTTCGACCAGTTAGCAGGAGCTAAGGTGTTTTTGAAGATCGATCTGAGGTCCGGTTATCATCAGTTGAGGATTAAGGCAGACAATGTGCCTAGTCCGCCTTCAGGACTCGTTATGGACACTACGAGTTCCTAGTGATGCCATTCGGTCTGACGAATGCGCCTTCTATATTTATGGACATGATGAACCAGTGTTCAAGCCGTTTTTGGACCAGTTCGTGGTGGTGTTTATTGATGACATCTTGTGTATTCCAAGAGTGCCGAGGAGCACGAGGAGCATTTGAGGACTGTTCTCCAGACTCCGGAGGGAGAAGGAGTTGTATGCGAAAGTTGAAAGAAGTGTGAGTTCTGGTTGGATCAGGTGGTATTCTTGGGACACGTTGTCTCCAAGGATGGTATCTCCATAGATCCGGAGAAGATTAGAGCTATTACTGAGTGGGCCAGGCCTACTAATGTTGGAGAGATTCGTAGCTTCCTTGGATTAGCGGGCTACTACCGTAAGTTTGTGGAGGGCTTCTCCAAGCTAGTGATCCCTTTGACTCGTCTACTGCAGAAGGATGTGAAGTTCGAATGGAGTGAGGCATGTGAGCTGTGTTTTCAAGAGCTACAGAAGAGGTTGACATCTGTGCCGATTCTGACCCTTCCAGAGGGTAATGAGGGTCTGGAGGTTTTCTGTGATGCGTCCCATAAGGGACTTGGGTGTGTGCTAATGCAGCATGGGAAGGTAGTAGCATATGGCTCTCGTGTTGAAGCCGTATGAGAAGAACTATCCGACCCACGACCTGGAGTTAGCGGCTGTTGTGTTTGCCTTGAAGATTTTGAGGCATTACCTCTATGGAGCTGCGTGCAAGGTGTATACGGACCATAAGAGCCTCAAGTATCTGTTCACTCAGAAGGAGTTGAACTTGAGGCAGAGGAGGTGGCTAGAGTTGCTACACGATTATGATTTAGAGATCCTCTACCATCCGGGTAGGGCGAATGTGGTTGCTGATGTGCTCAGTAGGAGGGGTCCGTCTGGGACCGTTTGTGCTTTGTCTGGTGTGCAGAGGTCTGCTCTCGAGTTGCAGCGTATGGGTATCTGGGTCGTCCGTCCAGAGAGGTCCGGGGTGTTAGCAGTGTTGCAGATTCAGCCTACCTTGATCGACCGGATCAAGGCCAGTCAGGAGCACGATGTCGGTTTGTGTAAGATCAGAGAGAGTGTTGCTGCTGGTTAGGAGTCTGAGTTCGGGTTTCAGAGGATGGCTGCCTGAGGTTCAGAGACCGTGTTTGTGTGCCTGCAGACGACGCCTTGAGGCGGGAGATTATGCAGGAGGCTCATGGAGCCCCGTACTCGGTACACCCAGGAGGTGTGAAGATGTACCGGGACCTACGTGAGACATTTGGTGGAGCAACATGAAGAGGGATATTTCAGACTTTGTATCCAGATGTCGGACCTATCAGCAGGTCAAAGCCGAGCATCAGAGACCAGCTGGTTTGCTTCAGCCTCTTCCCGTTTCGGAGTGGAAGTGGGAGAGCGTCGGTATGGACTTTGTTATGGGACTGCCTAAGACTTCGAGGGGTTTTGATGCGGTTTGGGTCATTGTGGACCGGCTCACGAAGAGCGCTCACTTCTTGCCTGTCAGGAAGACCTTCAGTTTGCATCGCTTGACTCAGTTGTACGTGGATGAGATAGTGCGTCTGCACGGAGTTCCAGCTTCGATTGTGTCTAACAGGGATCCGCGCTTCGTATCCAGATTCTGGCAGAGTTTGCATCAGGCTTTGGGGACGAAGTTGTCTTTCAGTTCAGCTTATCATCCTCAGCCAGATGGTCAGACAGAGAGGACGAATCAGGTCCTTGTGGACATGCTCAGAGCATGTGTGTTGGACTTCGGGGGCAGCTGGGATCAGCACGTTGCATTGATAGAGTTTGCTTATAATAATAGATTCCAGACCAGTATCGGGATGGCTCCGTTTGAGGCCTTGTATGGCAGGAGATGCAGGTCACCCATCTGTTGGGATGATCTGAAGGAGAGAGCCGTGATTGGTCCAGACTTAGTTCAGGATGTTGTGGGCAAGATTCAGTCTATCAGAGAGCACTTGCTTGTGCCTCAGAGTCGTCAGAAGAGTTACGCCGATCAGAGGAGACGACCTCTAGAGTTTGAGGTGGGCGACCATGTGTATCTGAAGGTTTCTCCAGTTCGAGGAGTCGTCCGGTTTGGGAAGAGAGGCAAGCTTAGCCCTCGCTTTGTGGGTCCTTTTGAGATCCTGGAGAGGATCGGACCGGTTGCCTACCGTCTAGCTTTGCCACCGTCGTTGGCTGGTGTTCACAGTGTGTTCCATGTGTCTATGCTGAGGAAGTATATTCTGGACCTGTCGCATGTGATTGACTTCAGTCCGCTTTTGTTGAGGGAGGACTTCACGTTCGAGGCAGTTCCTTCGAGAATTCTAGCCCGAGATGTTCGTAAGCTCTGGAGCAAGACCATGCCCTTGGTGAAGGTGCAGTGGTCGGGTCAGTCAGAGGAAGAGGTGACCTGGGAAGTCGAAAGCGAGGTGCGCTCTAAGTTTCCCACCCTCTTCGAGCAGTAGGTATGTTTTAATTTCGAGGACGAAATTCTTTTAAGGGGGAGGTGATGTTATAACCCAAAGTTTATTGCATTTTATTTCGTCACAAGTGGCCTTATATGGATGCATTCTGGATTCAGGACACGGAAGTCTCTATTATTAAAGGCAAGGACGAGGAGGTCTTTTGCCATTGGTTAATTAGGTTAGGATTTATTTAGGTTAATAAATTCCTTTATTAACTTTCCTGATCACGCTTTTGAATCATGTTCTCACGACTCCCCTCACTCTGTCAGTTTTGGAATATCGTCAGTACGCTCCTCCTTCCTTGCTCTCTTTCTCTCTCTCTCAAGAATACTGCAGAGTGGATTTATCGTGAGTGATTAGAAGAGGTGTAGTTATTAAAAGAAAGAAATTAATACTCAAAATATCCGTCGGGCTGCAAATTATAACCCGGTCGCAGTAGTATAGAAGACAGAAGCGGCCGGGGTCAAACCGTGGGACTTATAGCGAGATAAAATAGTTCCTAAGCTTGTCACAAAAGGGGGGAAGTTAATTGACTTGTTTTTAGAGAAAATATTAAGCAGATTAGAAAACTGAGTGCAGATGAATTAAATGGAACTCCGGGTTCAGGTTAATATGATTTAATTAATTGTGCTAACTCTACCGGTTTAATAAAATAGTTTGGCAAGATTCCTGTAATTTTCTTAAGGTCCGATGAAAACTCTTAAGAACTCGTTTACCTGTAATGCAAGGTCCGATGAAAACTCGAGCAAAAGCCTGTAAACGGCAGAGGAGTATGAGGCTTTATTCTTGCAACATGTATTAACTTAAACGATGAAAATAAGTTCTTACAGTTTTACGGCTTAATTAACCCGTCTTTTTCTAACCGATGAAATTAAAAACAGACTTAGTAAGGCTTTTTAATAAACCGATGAAATTTATTAAAAAGGGAGAGAAACAAAACTTTAATCGTAACAAACTGAATTTATTTTAACCGGTAGAAATATATTACACAGCTAACAAACCATAATTAAAAACCTTGCCCGGAGCAAATCCTCCTTAGCCAGACATATTAACTGGTAATAAATCTGACAGAGGTTGGACGTAATAACAGCACGGAGACGTGATTAGTGAATGGAGAAATGGAGAGGTCGAAGAGTGAAACATGTACGTATGTTATTTGTATGTGAAGTGGGTGAATTAGAGAGTTAATGGAGTGAAATGATATACGGGAGTGATTTACTGGAAGAGAATGAGATGAGGTGAGTGTGAGTGATTTTCTGGTTTTCTCCGTGCACTGGTATAAGGTTGCAGTGGATGGTTATTTATAGAAGAAAGGAAGAGGTAGTCTTCGTAGATATTTGCTTCATTGATTGCTTCATTGATTGAAGCATTAATTGCAGGGGACAGGGGCTGAGTGCGTGAGGGAAATATGGTAGGCGGTGCGGAGTAGATAGATATGGCGATTCAAGTTGAAGACGACGACTGCGCGAAGAAGAAAACTAGTCCGGCGTTGATTTTAGTCTTAACCGCCTATAAACTAGCGGTTCTGTTGGTCTTGACCGCCTCATTATGGGCGGTTGCCATGTCTTGACCGCCAGTTAATGGGTGGTTGCCCTTGAGAGGTCCGCCTGGTAGACCGCCTGATAAGTGGCGGTGGTGGTGGTGGTGTCCGCCAGGCGGTTGCACGTGAGGAGACCGCTAGCTATGGGGCGGTTGCAGCCCGCCTCTGCGGTTGCAACCCTTGACCGTGGCCTATTTTCCTTCAAACTTTGACCGGCTCTAGATTCTTCGTTTGGACTCCGTTTTCTGAGCCGTTTGCGTCTACGCGTTCGTCTCTTTGTCTACTTCACTCCCGGCTTGGTTTTCCTCATGTTAAACCAATAACTTTGTGAGATAAACAATAAAACATAAACTAGAGGAAAACTAACCGAAGTGGAGAAATGAGCAAGAAAAGTGCTAATATTATACATGAAATACACCTAAATAACATGCTCATTTAGACACTTATCAAATACGTTCATCAAGCGCTCAAGTCCTGCAAGTGTGGTTCTGAAATCCGAGTTCTATTGGTGGATTCTGCGTTACTTCGTCTTCTTCATTGCGATCGGGTTTGCGAATTGTATATGGTTAACACAATTCAGTTTGTGGTTTAGGTTTTGGAATTTTCCTCTTTCTAATTCTTGCCTCTGCAATCCGATTGCCAGAATCTTCAATCCTCTGCGTGTCTGGGTTCGTTCTCTTCCGGTTGGTCTGCTTGCTGTCGGATTCAGGTGAGGGATTTGTCTCCGTTTCCGTTTCAGAATTGGTAGTGTAAACAGTTTCTGAGTTCAGTGGTTGTGTAATTGCATTTTGGGGCTGCGTGCTGCTGTGTGCGTTGGGACGTTCGCTGTTCGGATTCGAGGAGACTTCTCTGCTGTAACTGAGGTAGGTGGCTTATGGATTCGGCTTGTGTGTTCGGCCTTGGGGAGTTCCGTTTCGGTTCTGGATTTGGATTGTGATCTGTTGCGAAATGTGTTTGTGAACTGTCTGTTGAAATGCCATTTAAACTCCTACAAACCCCCAAGGTTGTTTTCTGCAAACTAATAATGTTTTGACATTGTTTTGGTGCCTCTGTTTGTGTGAAAATCGCCTCTGTTCACTGTGTTTTTCGTCGTGTCCGAACTTCCGTCCGACCTTGGAAGTTCGGACATGCATCGTTGCGTTTTAAACTTTTTGAAGTTTTACTGTGTCCGAACTTCCGTCCGACCTTTGAAGTTCAGACACAGCCTTCTGTATTCTCTGATTTTGCCTCGACTTGTGTCCGAACATGTATGTCCGGACACAAGTTCCGACTTTGCGCGTGTTTGATTTCCGAAGAATGTCCGAACATCTGTCCGACCTTTGATGTTCGGACACCTCTGTCTCTGCCTCTGTTTTAAAGTTCGACCTGTGTCCGAACATTGATGTCCGGACACAAGTTCGGACATGCCTCTGTTTTGACCGTAACTTGCCCATTTGGGCTCCGTTTTGACTTCCGTCTGCGGGGTTGGATTCCCCTTCTGATTTCCAAGCTATCTTATGTGCTTTCTGGTGCCTTTGGTGCACACATGCTTAGTGGTTTTAAGCTTCTGTTTTGGGACCTAGTTATCTCTGTGTCTGAACCTTTGGATGGCTAGTCTCGCTGTCTCGTAGCGCGCTATGTAGGATCCTTCTGTTCACGGGTGATGTTCCCCGTTCTGTTCACGGGTGTTTTCACCTGTTCTGTTTACGAGTGAGGTTTCCTCGTTCTGTTCACGAGCTAGTTGCTTGTTCTGTCTGTATGCTGTGATCAACTAGTGTCCCGCTCTATTTTCTGCTTCGGTCTGCTTTTGGCTCTGTTAAGTCCTCTATTGTATGGACTTCTGTTCTGCTTTCCGACATGCTTATGGATTCCATCTATTCCTTCTGATTTGATAATGTTTCTGTAAAATGTTTTGAGCATGCTGGTTGATGAAGTTTGTGATCTACTGGGCATAGTTGTTTGCTCATTCCCCTACTTTATCTAACATTGCAGATTGATCAGCGAGGGGCACTTTGCTCAACTTCTGGAGTGTAGCTTTTGATTTGTTTAGTTTGTTTGAGACGATTTGTATTTGACTTTGAGCCTTCGGGCCTTCTCTGTTAGCTTCCGCTTTTGATATTCGTTCAGTGGATTTTGTAATAGCTTTTGGGATGTTTCCACATCTCTTTGTTACACTTTTATTCAGGTATTTGTTTTGGGCCTTACTTGATGTTTGTTTAAGTTCGTTTATTAGAGCCTTGCGTCATTATGTAATAATATGCAGCGTGTAATACCCCTAACTCCTAGGCCAGTGTTTGGGGGTGTTACTTTTAGTGGTATCAGAGCTCTGGGTTCTAATCTGCTGGGATTTTAAGTTAGCCAGTCATTCAGAAACGTCAGTGTTAGTGTCTGAGTCTAACTGCCTGCTGTTGGACTTTCAGAATGCCGCCAAGAATAGCAACGAACCCTCCAGGAAATGTGGCTGATGCTGTTCAGCAGTTCATGACGCAGCTCATGCAGACCATGGCTGCAGGAGGAGGACCAGTTGGAGGGCCAGGCCAGCTGGGGCTGATGCTGGAGGCCGGAATGTGAAGGCGCTTCAGGAGTTCATGAAGCTGAAGCCGCCGTCGTTCGACGGGGCAGGAGACCCCCAGGAGGCCAGTCATTGGTTGACTGAGGTCGAGGATTTGCTGCGTGTGATGGGCTCTGGGGAGGAGCAGAAGGTCGACTTCGCCACCTTCCTCTTCAAGGCCGAAGCCAAGGAGTGGTGGAGGTCAGTGATGGGGAGATTCCCACAGCCTTGGACATGGGAGCAGTTTACTGGGGAGTTCAATAAGCAGTTCTACCCTGACGTGTATAAGGACCAGCGCATTCTGGAGTATAACCGACTACGCCAGGGTCGGGATATGAGTGTGGACGAGTACGTCAGGAAGTTCATCAGTCTGTCTAAGTTTGCACCTGAGCCAGACGAGCATAGGAAGGCCAGGAAGTTTGAGAGCGGCTTAAGGCCAGATATTCGCTCTGCTGTGACGCCTCTGCGTCACAAGACCTTCAGGGACGTTGCTGATGTCGCCTTGTTGGTAGAGGCTGATTTGAGGGGCCGCCAGTCTGGCGGGAAGGACCAGAGGAGGAAGCAGAGGACCGACGAGAGCGATAGGAGAGATCAGTGTGCCTCTCAGAAGAAGCAGTCTACTGGAGATCGAGCTGGAGACCGCGCTGGAGACCGCTCTGTAGGAGGTATGAGACCTCGGTTAGCATATTATATGAATCCTAAAGGTTTGATAAGACCTAATAATATATGGGTACAACTCCCGAAGAAAACGGATTCAAATAATGTATTAAAACGCTAATAGAGCTTTAGAGCACGTTTTTCGAGGAAACCCGAAAACGTGGCTTTAAGTGGTCAAACGGACCCGTAAAAATTATAAATCATTAAATAACAATTATTAATCATTTATGGAAGCTTAATAGTCAATGGAAATAATTAAACGAGGAAATTCTGGAAAACGGGCCCGGTTAGTGAATAGTACCAAAACCGGGTACAATAACGAGCGTTTTCTATAAAAGACGAAAAACGCTCCAACTAGTATAATGTAGGGGGGTGGTTTTATTAAGTTAAATAACCCTCTCTCTCACACACACATAACTAGCTAAATTAACATAGAGTCAAAAAGTAAAAAGTACAAAAGTAAAAAGAAGGGGGACTCTCTCTCCTCACTCTCTCATTTTCCCTCCTCTCTTTCTTCTTCTCTCTCCCATCGATTTCTCCCTCCTCTCTCTTCTGGGTTGGGCGATTTTGAGCTTCCCCAGCAATAACAATGGCAACTCTAACTTCTCTCCCACGCTCTACCTTCATTTGAGCTCCAAATGTAAAAATAATTACATATTTGTAATCCCCACATCATCCTCTACACTACTCTCTTTTCAAAATCCAAAAATGAGGAAGTTCATCTCCATGGGTTTCCCCATTCAAAGAGAAAATGGCATCAATGGGTAGCTTGGAGTCTCCTCTTTCCATTAAGGTAAAAATCTCCATGAAAGAACTCATACTTCTCCATCCTTGCTCATAACCGATTTTTACCTCCTTGTAACACTCCATTTTCTCTCTCTCCTTTGAGCATAATATCAACCTTGCAATGGTGGTGGATTCACCTTCTTGAACCAAGGGCTAAAAACCCTAACCTAAGACACTCCAAAGGTAAACCCTAGAAACCTTGCTTTAAACATTTCAAAGAACTAGCACTAATTTAAGGGTTAGTATATTAATGGCAGTTGTTTTGTGTACATTGGGTGATGGGAATGGAGTTTGGCAACTCCATTCCCCACATAACCGATTTTGGGCAAGAAAGAAGGAAGAAGAGAATGGAAAAGAAATGAAGGAAAAATAAGCTCAAGGTAAGAGCTCCTTCTTAATGCTCTATTTTAAATTCATTAGAGTAATGGGAATGGATAAACCAATTTAAAGAACCCAAAACATTGTATTAATATTGTAGTTGTGGAAGTTTGAGTAATTGTGAGCTTGTATTTGGATTGTAGGCCTTAGAGCCAAGTATTGAGTATTTGTATTGGCATTGTTGTTTGATGGAAGGGAGTATTGGTATTGATTATTGATGTGTATTGAGATGGATTTATATAGCTTTGTGTGCTGGTAGGACCCTTGTATGGGTGTGGCTAGATTAGGAATGAATTTGATGAAGAAGTGTGTATGTGGATAAGTAAGAAAAGTAAGTGAACTATGGCAAAATTTTAGTAGGAATTGTGCATTAATGGATGACTTGGTGAATGGGAGAACCAAGGTATGTATTGGGGATAGTAGAGATGTTTAATGGCCATGGAATGGTAATTGTAATATGAGAATACTAGGATGTAAAATCTGTAGCAAAAGTATAGTAATGTAGTGGGAAAATCTAGGAGGAACTAGTGTGCAAGATTTAGTAAAATTGGTGTTGGACTTGGGTATAGATGGTGCAAGTGCTTGGAAATGAATAGTAATGGTATTGATAGTAGGAGTATTGAATGGTAGAAGTTGGGTTAAAGATCTGTAGCATGAGTAAAACAAAAACGGTTACAATTGTTGGAAAAGAAGTGAGGAAATTGTGTAAGTTGGTAGAAGGATTTAGGAATGGGATTGGTAGATGAATTGATGTTTATTAGGAAGCCTAAATGGTGCTAAAACATGTGGGATTACATGTAGGAAGATTGAGGAAGAAATGGGTAAGAAAAGAAAAGAAAAGAAAAACAAGGTCTATAGTAACATTCTGCTACCGACCGACCCAGAGGCTGGATCGGTCGGTGGGTCGGTCGGGGCTTAAGTTACGAGAAGTAAACATGCTGGAACGGACCGACCCAGGAGCCGTGAGTCGGTCGGGTCGGTCGAGCTTGAATTCCCGGTTGCTGAAGTTTCTGACTTCGACCGACCTAGAGGTTGGGTCGGTCGGTGGGTCGGTCGGAGCTTGGACAACGGGACTTACTGGGATGGACTGACCCAGAGGTGTATGGGTCGGTCGGTATAGTCTGGGTCGGTCAGAAGAAATTTCAGAGAACGAAAACTTACTGGGATGGACCGACCAAGGGGTTGGGTCGGTCGACCCAAACTTACAAAAAAAAAAGAAAAATGTGTTTTATCATGCGGTTATAGTAATCATATGTAGGTATATATATGTATGCCAAAACACATACATGCATATGTATGTAGTAATACACCATTAATGAAGTAGCAATGGTAAGGAAGTAAGTATATAAATGGGAAACATGTATGAGGATTAATTAAGGAAGTTGAAAGTATAAGAACGTTAAGTTAAACCAAAGTAATGGGATAACGGGGTAAGTACGGGAGTAGTAGTTATGAATGTAGTGTAATGCTTAGTATTAATGGAACCATTTGGCATGTAGCCGGAGGTTCGGGAATAAGGTTCGAGGAACAAGTATGGACTAAGGAGCAAGGGAACACCCGATAAGTAAATTAACGGTGAAAGGTATGATTTCTTCATGCTCTGTATCCTAACCTGGTTACCCTGATTTGTGTGCTTATGTGATCACCAATAAGATAAATACACGAATCGGACTTTTATTGCACTTAATTGTGTTTGAGCTATATTGTTCTTGTTGTATCTTCTTGAACAATTAGTTTGTATAATTCATGAAATGCATGAATGAGAATGATGTGTATGAGTAAGTATGTGTACTTGAGTAGTGTATCGATGTATGGTATGGAAGTAATGACTTCTATTAATTCCTAACCATCTAACTCCTAACATGAGTAATGAGTAAAATGGAATGAGTAGAAGTCCGATATAGTTTCGGCCACGCGTGAGGATAAGGAAACACAAGAGGTTGGATCCGAATCCTGGCTGTAATCTTTTCCATGGACCAAATCCCTTGAATGGGTAGCATCCTGGATTAGTGGGCCACCTTAAAGCCCGGTGGTGGGATGTAGTAATCCCTGCCCGGAGGTCATACCGACTTAACATGAGTAAAGTAAGTAAGAAGTAAGTATTGTATGTGTATCGGTCTTGACGATTGTAAGTCATACCTTGAGTAAATGAGTATTGAACACCCGATTAACCCAGGTGTGTGAAGAAGCTAACAAGCCTTATGTGTGAATTGGAGAAGTGTATCTCCGTATTGCGTATTGAGTATGTAATGAGTATGTATTGTGTATGTGTATTTTGGAAGATGGTAAGTAAGTTCCGGTTGACTTGTATTGTCTTCCATGTATGTAATGTACTGTGTGTATGTATGTATGCCTTGCGTAGTATCGTAGTATTGTGAAAGAAAGTATGTATGTATGTATGTATTGTAAAATGAACTGCATGTATTCGACCTAAGTAGTCGGCGTACATCGCTAGTACGCGGGGTATGCGGAAGTCATATTCAGCGTAAGCTGACCCCCTAGGGGGAACGTTTTTAGTGCGCAGGTATCGGAAGCAGACATGATCACGGTAAGAGACCGGCGACTACACTGGGATCAATAGGATGAACTGTAGTTAGTAGGAAATCGTAATAGGCGTGGAGCCTTGTATGTAGTTGTGAGGAATGGGTAGTTGTAGACTCTTGATGAGTATATATGAACTTGGAAGGAGTATTGTAATTGTATTTGGAACTTAGTAAACTCGGTTATGTACATTGTATCGTATGGTATTGTAATGGAGTAATGTGTTGAATGGAGCATAGTAGTATGTGATTGGTAAATGGAGTATGTATTGTATATGTGTAGTACTTGGGATTCCGGTCCATCAGACCGATGCTATATTTAGTAGTAGTAGCTTTGTTAGTCATGTGGGTGACTAACAGCATTGTATCACCCACCTTGTGTAAGTATATACCGCTACGTGAATCTGGAAGTACGAGGACATTAGACGGTAATGGCAGTATTAACGGTAGGGGTGTTACAAAAAGTGGTATCAGAGCGAAGTATCGCTCTGATGACTGGAAATACCGAGTTTAGGAATACAGAGTTAGGAATTAGAAGCTTAGGGCTAAGGGCTGAGTGTTGGCATTAGAGATATGCTAGTTAGAAACCACCGGTGAGTACCGGATACCTACAATACTAGTCCCGCCCACCGCAAACCCACTGTATAACTTGGGAAAGAACGCCAGAGAGAAGGAAAGTTCTCTCATACTCGGGAAAACCCGATCTGGCAGTTGTGAAACAATCACACAGTAAACAAGAATCGACATATGGTTGATTCAAAGGATTTGAAAGTCCCGGAAATGGATCCCGGTTGAACAACAATAGCCGCACTTAATGGCGGTAGAATGAGAACTCCAACCATAAGGAGACTACAACATGCAACAACGTGGGGCGACATGCTTAGCAGTCGCAGAACCTGACTAACCAATCAGCAGCAGGAAAAGAAGCACTAAGCGTGCAACGGAGTAGAAGAAGGAACAATAACAAAACCCGAGACGCAAGTCTACGGGACAACAGTAGCTAAATAATACCACCAATGGTATACCAACTGACTAAGGACATAGTCTGGAGTGATTAACTCCAAACTACAACGCCAAGAGGTTACAACACCTGGCCGACATAACTTACACAGCTACGAGGATATCCACGGGATATGCACCGATAGGACTACAAGGGTAGTTCCTAAACCATTTAAGGCTCAATTGCCACGGCAAACCAGTGGAAACGAGCAACAAGGGAAAACACACACTAAATAAATGGGGATCTCCAAGGATTGGAGAAGTACCCCAACCAAGACAACCATGTCAAAATCAATGAGAAGCTACTTATAAGAATCGAGTATCCCAAACATAGATCAATACGATCAAGGGAAGAGTCAACGAGACAATTAAATATAAGTGGAAACCATACCAAGATCGGTATTGGATTACCGAAAAAAAACAATACCACGCACTTGCCACGGCAAGTGCAGTAAGAACAGGGGTATATAAAGGAACTTTAGCACACCACAGGTACATAGTAATGTACCGTAATAGCAATGAAACGACCACAGGATCACAAATCCTAAAAACTGGAAGAATGAAACCCTGGAAAGGCCTAGTGGCCTGACCATTGTACAAAGGATACACCAGTCAGCGGAAAGCTGGACTTGGTCAAGATTTTGAACATGGCTATGCCATGAAGAACCTCTTTTAACACCGAACTGTTATTTTTCAAAACCAAGTTTTCTTTCAAAACCACAAACCTTCTTTTAAACCTTGGATTTTAAAACCAAACCAACAGAATTACGGTGAGTATCATACAATGATACAAGAGGAGTTGACAATAGAATGCTTCACCTAGGCGTGTGACGAACACTACGAGTGTACCCAGTTACGGGATGTGGGACAACCGCACTCCGAAGGAGCTTGTGGGCCTGACAGATAGTCGGGTAAGTGGTAACGTATCAATAAGGTACCCCACGTATGTATACATGTAGTGTACGGAACACGGGAAGTAGTCAACTCCGTTCTACGGACCATGAGTAAGTTTAAACCAGAACAACTAGAACACCAGACGATCAAAGAGAAGGAACTCAACTAAGAAGTAAGTATAAAGGACTCAGAAAATCCATCTGAGATAAGGAATAAGAATTAGGAGGTGCAAGGAGCACAGGCTAGTAAGTATAGACATTGGATATGTCTCAAAAACTTCAAACAAATACATGACAGCTGGAAAGTATATCCAGCCTAACCCAGTAAGGCAAATGCCAATGTGAATAGAATGATGCTCAACAAACGGGACGGAGTTCCCAGGAGTGATCACATATCTCCCTGAGGTGTAAACCATTAATGGAGAGAATCTTAAACCTAGTCTTAAGCACTAGGAGCAAGTATAAACAGTCTACCCAAGAATGGGAGACGTTATAACCCAAAAAGGGATAACTCAAAATACAATACCACAAGGCGGTAGAGTAGGCACAACATGCCATAAACATTAGCCGGATGTAACGGTGTGACCAACAACACCCAGGAGCAATCCTTAAAGGGGTGTTTGGATAAACAATAGTTGAACAAGCATCATGACAAGAGCACATGAGCTAGAACGAACATTCGGTTAGGACACCGAAGGGATTTCACTTAACAGGAAATACCCTAAATTACCAGAAGGCTCGGATTAACACCAGATTGCCTAAAGGATCTCCTATGAACGGAAGCGTGATGTCACGACTTACCATGGAGCCCAGCAATACCTCCAACCTATGGGGTATACAGGGAGTGGAAACATGTGTAAACAGCTTGCAAAGAGCATAGCTTGCAGCAATAAGGCTTAAAGGCCATCAACCAACTATGTTATGTAAACCCTAACGGTTGCATAACCCACACCATTTGATAACGAAACTTGCAGGAGATATGGTCTCATGCGACAAAGAAATCAACAACTGGACCATCAATGCAAGCCCAACATCCTAAGTGGCTTGGAGTAATGGCCAATTCAGCGTCACTGTCACTAGAGCATCAGTCTAGTATACAGTTGACAAGCGTTAAATACCTTCATGCCTTCTGTAGCAATGGTAGCGCAGAGGCATAAGAATCGTGATAATGCCAACATTGACCTAGTCCACATTTGGACACTACGGAAACCCGAGGAAAAGTACCCCTCGTTAATCAAAGACCACCAAGGTGGTGAAGATGTGAACCCTTAGAAAAGGCTTCCTTCTACTATAGCAATGAGCCTAGGCATATGGATATTGCCAAGGGGTGATGGGATAAAGAAATGAGATTTCCAAACCATTACGATTTAAAGGAGTAAGTATACTCCATATGCACCCAAGTATGTGGTGAACCATTCTGTAAATACCAACGCGGTAAACCTTGTCATGAAACCTGTGAGTGGAGATAAACCCCTCCACAATCACTTTCATTTATCAGTAATAAAATACTCTTCAAATAGGGAACGGGATCAGAAGACCCTTGAAGTTTCTTGGGATATTCCAGTGATGTACATACAAAAGTAAAACTGCACAGCTAGAGCCTATAACCAACGCTCAACACGGGAGACTGTAACTGTCAAAAACAATCAATGTGAAGGCACATTGGACACCACAAATGACCAATGCTTAAGGGGGCTTGTGTGATACCCACGGTAGGGGTCACCTCCCACATCGATCGGGAGAGAGCATGAACCACGCCTTATAGGTGTGGGGATACTCTTCCCTTGTGTGAGACGTGTTTTGGGGATGGTATCCCGAGAACAAAACCGTGCGGACTGCGGTCCAAAGCGGACAATATCACACATGTGGGTTAAGACTGGGCTGTTACAGCTTGTAACCCGATAAATTACTTTATCCTTGGTCAACCAAGATAATGGGTAAATGGTATCATAAATGATGGAAGTAATGTGAGGAAAGCCAACCTACACATGAAACCTAAACTGGAATGAAACATCTCCACATGGGGAAAATAATACCATTACAGTATGCTATGACAATCATCATACATATGAACTAGGAACCTCTTAGTGTAATTAAACCATAAGGAAATGGTGCCAACGACAATGGTAATGAGTAAAGACGAGCTACCACAGTAACACAATCAGTAAGAACAATATTGTATAATGAGTAAGAATACGGTGTTCAACAGGCGACTGCTATGAGGAAGTAGTTAGATAATGACACCGAGTATAAGTATGAGAAGACAGACAGAAATATTCCTTCCTATCACATAAGTGACTTACTGTCAAGCGTTTACGCCTCTGCACTCTGTATGACTGAGTGTTTTGGTATTGCACTTGTGCAGCTAATGATCTAATGGGATGGCTAGGGACATGGAGAATGTAAACCGTAGTAAATCTTTCTTTTCACCACAAACATGGCATAAACCAGTTAAGCAAGCTTAGCAACAGACCGTGCGGCCTGAGGCCAAAGAAGCACGAAGAGTCTAGAACACACTAACAATCACAAGATGTGAATCCATTGGAATAAAAGGTGAAAGGAGACTGAAGAAAGTCACTAGAACCGACGCATAGAAAATGCAAGGTCATACAAGTAAAGAACACTTTTACTGAACCAGAAGAACTAGTATAATTCAGAAGCTAGTGACAACTAAGGAAGCACTAAAACTAAGTAGTGACTTAACCTCACCCGACAATAAGTCGGAGGAAACCACTGAATAGTTGTGGGAGTACGAATAATATGTATAATGGATTGCCAGAGAGCTGGTTATAAATCTAAAACTCGTTGAGTTCAAACACGGTAAAAGAATACCACACTTGCTCAGTAAACCTTGTTTCCACGATAGAGGGATTAAGGATGATCTATAGCGCATTAAGGATAACATGAAGGGTGAATAGCCCAAGTTATCTGGGTCGCGCAACAGAAGCTAGTGGGCCCTAGTAAGTATAATAGAATGGCTATTAATGCCTTGAAGCCTGATAGGCTAGAACCGAATTAATTATGAGTTAAATAAGCTCATATAGGAATTCCTGGTGCAAAGACTAACCCTTTTGCATGGTTAAGACCCTTTGACCAGAGCATATTGTATAGTATACCGTAGTGAAGCTAAACGCTTCAGATTGCCCAAATTGAGTAAACCAATGTTTAATAATAATAACATATGGTAGATTACGTGGGCGTAATCCCTTTTAGGGGGGTAGAGCGAAAACCGCTTAATGTGAATTTTATGAATAAAGCACATAAACTATAATGTGCATAGCACAAATGAGAATTGATTTCATGACTGGTACTATGTTAAATAAACATAAGTATCCATTCATATTGAAATTGTGGTAATTAGGCATGAGAGATGCGAATACCATAGGATGAATATACCCATCGTGTAACCCCAGTGTAAGAGTATTAGTAACAGAAAAGTAACGAGTAGTGGACGGAGCTCCACAAGTATTGTAGCCTTTGAAGAAGTAGTACGAATTGATTATGGGTAGTAGAGGAATGTAGCCCATGAGTGGTGTATTCGTAAGTATGTTATTGGTAGTAAATTGAGGATAGCTAAATTTCATAAGTATTGTATTCCCTAGTGAGAATAATTGAAATGATGGAGAGTAATGGATGGAAGTAGTGAAGGTTGATGAAATGAGCATTTAGGTATTGAACCATGGAGTAAAGTATTTGGGAAGTAGATTGAGAACGATTGATGGACCGAATTCCATCCTTTGGAGATGTGCGAAATTGTAATCATGACTAGAGGAGTAAAAAGATAGGAAATGGACATAATCAAATTATTTAGTTGTTTGAAACTGATGTGGGAAGTCGAACTCGATCCTGATCAGATCAAGGGAGACCGAACACAAATTGGGGTGGAAAGATAGTTCAACACTGATGCTGATCACATCAGGGTCGAATGATTCTTGAAGCTCCCCTTAAGTGGTCACAAGAATCACGCACAGGATAGATGTAATGAATATAAATTGAAATTTGGAGTTGTATGCTTTAGGAGGATTTTCCTCAGACTGAGAATGTAGATTGGGTTAGAAGCTTATATCGGAGAAGATAGTAGTGTATCATATTGTATTATTCCAAGAGCAGCGGGACATAGAGGAGTCCTGTGTCTAGATGACCTGAGTGCCTGCGGGATTGTAATGTGTATTGCATTGCTTAGGGGATAGCTTTGCACCGTATGTACGTTTAAATTTTATAAGGAGGAACTGGATTGCTGGTAGTAATGTGGATTTGAGTAATTATTGTACATTGGTAAGGTACGGAAAGTAGAAATCTTGAGTAATGGATTGAGGAATTGTAAGGAGGAAGAATTTACGACGTTTGGCATAGACAAGTAAGAATGAGCAAGTATTGTAACCCTATAACCTTGAGCAACTTTGAGGACAAAGTTCTTAAGGGGGGTAGATTGAAATACCCCAAACTTAAATATAGTGATTAAGATTATTCTAATCCTTATTTAAGAGCCTAATAATGCTTAAGTAATATTGGTAAGGAAAAAAAAATAAACCCAAAAAAAATAATAAACGCTTAAAAAGCGAAACATGCTAAATAAGCGTTAGACAACTGTAGGAGGTATGAGACCTCGGTTAGCGTATTATATGAATCCTAAAGCTTTAATAAGACCTAAATAATATATGGGAACAACTCCAGAAGAAAACGGATTCAAATAATGTATTAAAACGCTAATAGAGCTTTAGAGCACGTTTTTCGAGGAAACCCGAAAACGTGGCTTTAAGTGGTCAAACGGACCCGTAAAAATTATAAATCATTAAATAACAATTATTAAGCATTTATGGAAGCTTAATAGTCAAAGGAAATAATTAAACGAGGAAATTCCGGAAAACGGGCCCGGTTAGTGAATAGTACCAAAACCGGGTACAATAACGAGCGTTTTCTATAAAAGACAAAAAACACTCCAACTAGTATACTGTAGGGGGCGGTTTTATTAAGTTAAATAACACTCTCTCTCTCACACACATAACTAGCTAAATTAACATAGAGTCAAAAAGTAAAAAGTACAAAAGTAAAAAGAAGGGGGACTCTCTCTCCTCACTCTCTCATTTTCCCTCCTCTCTTTCTTCTTCCTCTCTCCCATCGATTTCTCCCTCCTCTCTCTTCTGGGTTGGGCGATTTTGAGCTTCCCCAACAGCAACAATGGCAACTCTCACTTCTCTCCCATGCTCTACCTTCATTTGAGCTCCAAATGTAAAAATAATTACATATTTGCAATCCCCACATCATCCTCTACACTTCTCTCTTTTTAAAATCCAAAAATGAGGAAGTTCATATCCATGGGTTTTCCCCATTCAAAGAGAAAATGGCATCAATGGGTAGCTTGGAGTCTCCTCTCTCCATTAAGGTAAAAATCTCCATGAAAGAACTCATATTTCTCCATCCTTGCTCATAACCGATTTTTACCTCCTTGTAACACTCCATTTTCTCTCTATCCTTTGAGAATAATATCAACCTTGCAATGGTGGTGGATTCACCTTCTTGAACCAAGGGCTAAAAACCCTCCTAAGACACTCCAAAGGTAAACCCTAGAAACCTTGCTTTAAACATTTCAAAGAACTAGCACTAATTTAAGGGTTAGTATATTAATGGCAATTGTTTTGTGTACATTGGGTGATAAGAATGGAGTTTGGCAACTCCATTCCCCACATAACCGATTTTGGGCAAGAAAGAAGGAAGAAGAGAATGGGAAAAGAAATGAAGGAAAAATAAGCTCAAGGTAAGAGCTCCTTCTTAATGCTCTATTTTAAATTCATTAGAGTAATGGGAATGGATAAACCAATTTAAAGAACCCAAAACATTGTATTAATATTGTAGTTGTGGAAGTTTGAGTAATTGTGAGCTTGTTTTTCGATTGTAGGCCTTAGAGCCAAGTATTGAGTATTTGTATTGGCATTGTTGTTTGATGGAAGTATTGGAGTATTGGTATTGATGTATTGAGATGGATTTATATAGCTTTGTGTGCTGGTAGGACCCTTGTATGGGTGTGGCTAGATTAGGAATGAATTTGATGAAGAAGTGTGTATGTGGATAAGTAAGAAAAGTAAGTGAACTTTGGCAAAATTTTAGTAGGAATTGTGCATTAATGGATGACTTGGTGAATGGGAGAACCAAGGTATGTATTGGGGATAGTAGAGATGTTTAATGGCCATGGAATGGTAATTGTAATATGAGAATACTAGGATGTAAAATCTGTAGCAAAAGTGTAGTAATGTAGTGGGAAAATCTAGGAGGAACTAGTGTGCAAGATTTAGTAAAATTGGTGTTGGACTTGGGTATAGATGGTGCAAGTGCTTGGAAATGAATAGTAATGGTATTGATAGTAGGAGTATTGAATGGTAGAAGTTGGGTTAAAGATCTGTAGCATGAGTAAAACAAAAACTGTTACAATTGTTGGAAAAGAAGTGAGGAAATTGTGTAAGTTGGTAGAAGGATTTAGGAATGGGATTGGTAGATGAATTGATGTTTATTAGGAAGCCTAAATGGTGCTAAAACATGTGGGATTACATGTAGGAATATTAAGGAAGAAATGGGTAAGAAAAGAAAAGAAAAACAAGGTCTATAGCAACATTCTGCTACAGACCGACCCAGAGGCTGGATCGGTCGGTGGGTCGGTCGGGGCTTAAGTAACGAGAAGTAAACATGCTGGAACGGACCGACCCATGAGCCGTGAGTCGGTCGTGGGTCGGTCGAGCTTGAATTCCCGGTTGCCGAAGTTTCTGACTTCGACCGACCCAGAGGTTGGGTCGGTCGGTGGGTCGGTCGGAGCTTGGACAACGGGACTGAAACGTACTGGGATGGACTGACCCAGAGGTGTATGGATCGGTCGGTATAGTCTGGGTCGGTCAGAAGAAATTTCAGAGAACGAAAACTTACTGGGATGGACCGACCAAGGGGTTGGGTCGGTCGGTGGGTCGGTCGACCCAAACTTACAAAAAAAAAAAAGAAAAATGTGTTTTATCATGTGGTTATAGTAATCATATGTAGGTATATATATGTATGCCAAAACACATACATGCATATGTATGTAGTAATACACCATTAATGAAGTAGCAATGGTAAGGAAGTAAGTATATAAATGGGAAACATGTATGAGGATTAATTAAGGAAGTTGAAAGTATAAGAACGTCAAGTTAAACCAAAGTAATGGGATAACGGGGTAAGTACGGGAGTAGTAGCTATGAATGTAGTGTAATGCTTAGTATTAATGGAACCATTTGGCATGTAGCCGGAGAAAGGTATGATTTCTTCATGCTCTGTATCCTAACCTGGTTACCCCGATTTGTGTGCTTATGTGATCACCAATAAGATAAATACACGAATCGGACTTTTATTGCACTTAATTGTGTTTGAGCTATATTGTTCTTGTTGTATCTTCTTGAACAATTAGTTTGTATAATTCATGAAATGCATGAATGAGAATGATGTGTATGAGTAAGTATGTGTACTTGAGTAGTGTATTGATGTATGGTATGGAAGTAATGACTTCTATTAATTCCTAACCATCTAACTCCTAACATGAGTAATGAGTAAAATGGAATGAGTAGAAGTCCGATATAGTTTCGGCCACGCGTAAGGATAAGGAAACACAAGAGGTTGGATCCGAATCCTGGCTGTAATCTTTTCCATGGACCAAATCCCTTGAATGGGTAGCATCTTGGATTAGTGGGCCACCTTAAAGCCCGGTGGTGGGATGTAGTAATCCCTGCCCGGAGGTCATACCGACTTAACATGAGTAAAGTAAGTAAGAAGTAAGTATTGTATGTGTATCGGTCTTGACGATTGTAAGTCATTGACCTTGATTAAATGAGTATTGAACACCCGATTAACCAGGGTGTGTGAATAAGCTAACAAGCCTTATGTGTGAATTGGAGAAGTGTATCTCCGTATTGTGTATTGAGTATGTAATGAGTATGTATTGTGTATGTGTATTTTGGAAGATGGTAAGTAAGTACCGGTTGACTTGTATTGTCTTCCATGTATGTAATGTACTGTGTGTATGTATGTATGCCTTGCGTAGTATGGTAGTATTGTGAAAGAAAGTATGTATGTATGTATGTATTGTAAAATGAACTGCATGTATTCGACCTAAGTAGTCGGCGTACCCTCGCTAGTACGTGGTGTATGCGGAAGTCATATTCAGCGTAAGCTGACCCCCTAGGGGGAACGTTTTTAGTGCGCAGGTACCGGAAGCAGAAATGATCACGGTAAGAGACCGGTGACTACACTGGGATCGATAGGATGAACTATAGTTAGTAGGGAATCGTAAAAGGCGTGGAGCCTTGTATGTAGTTGTGAGGAATGGGTAGTTGTAGACTCTTGATGAGTATATATGAACTTGGAAGGAGTATTTTACTTGTATTTGGAACTTAGAAAACTCGGTTATGTACATTGTATCGTATGGTATTGTAATGGAGTAATGTGTTGAATGGAGCATAGTAGTATGTGATTGGTAAATGGAGTATGTATTGTATATGTGTAGTACTTGGGATTCCGGTCCATCAGACCGATGCTGTATGTAGTAGTAGTAGCTTTGTTAGTCACGTGGGTGACTAACAGCATTGTATCACCCACCGTGTGTAAGTATGTACCACTGCGTGAATCTGGAAGTACGAGGACATTAGAAGGTAATGGCAGTATTAACGGTAGGGGTGTTACAAATCCAATTCATTCCTAGATAAATACACTATCTATACCCAAGTCCATCCTTTCCTTTCCAAGACTATGCACACTAACTTCTTCCTAGAATTTCTACACACTAAAATACTGTTTTGCTACAGATTTTTACACACTTCATTGTAGTTCTCCAAACACCATTCCAAGATTACTAAACATCTCTACTCAACCCAATACACACCTTGGTTCTCCCATTCACCAAGTCATTCAAAAATGCTTATTTTCTACTAAACTTTTGTCATAGTTCACCTACTTTTCTTACTTAGCCACACATATCAATTCTCACCAAATTCATTCCTAATCTAGCCACACCCATACAAGGGTCCTACCAGCAATCAAAGCAACACAAATCCATCTCAATACATCAATACTCCATCAAATAACAATACTAATACTCATTCACAATATACTTGGCTCTAGGGTCTACAATTCACTTACTAGTTCCCAAATACTCAAAACTTCATAAACCTCAATACTAATACAAATGTTTAGGTTCTTTTATTCGTTTACCCATTCCCATTACTCTAATGCATTAAAATTAAGCATTAAGAAGGAGCTCTTACCTTGAGCTTATTTTTCCTTCATTTCTTTTCCAATTCTCCTCTTCCTCTCTTTCTTGCACAAATCGGCTATATGGGGAATGGAGTTGCCAAACTCCATTCCCATCACCCAAAGCACACAAACAAAAGTATGATTAATATACTAACCCTTAGATTTATGCTAGTTCATTGAAATGTTTAAAGCAAGGTTTCTAGGGTTTACCTTTGGAGTGTTTTAGGAGGGGTTTTAGCCCTTGGTTCAAGAAGGAGAATCCACCACCATTGCAAGGTGAAATTGATGCTCAAAAGAGAGAGAGAAAACAAGGCATTAAAAAGGGCCAAAAATCGGCTACCTAAAGGAGTGGAGAAAACTTGAATCTTTTATGGAGATTTTTACCTTAATGGAGAGAGGAGACTCCAAGCTTTAATTTGGTACCACTTTCTCTTCAAATGGGCAAAACCCATGGAGATGAACTTTCTCACTTTGAGATTTTGAAATGAGAGAAGTGTAGAGGATGATGAGGGGAGTTCAAATATGTAATTTGTTTTGCATTTGGAGCTTACATGTGGCTAGAGCATGGAGGAGAAGTGGAGAAGCCATGGATGGGTGTTGAAGCTCTCAAAAATCGCCAGCCAAGGGGAGAAGGAGAGAAAAATCAGTGGGGGAAGGAGAAGGATAGGAGAGAGATGAGGGAATGAGTGAGTGAGGAGAGAGAGCCCTTTTTTACTTTTTGTACTTTTACTTTTTGCTTTTTGATTTACTTATTTGTTAGTTGTGTGTGTGTGTGTGAGGGAGGGGTTAATTAACCCATTAAAAACCAGCCCCCACATGTATTACTAGTTGGAGCGTTTTTCGCCTTTTACAGAAAACGCTCGTTATTTTACCCGGTTTTGGGTACTATTCACTAACCGGCCCGTTTTCCGGAATTTTCTCGTTTTTTTAATTTTATTGGTTATTAAGCTTCCATTAATGCTTAATAATTGTTATTTAATGATTTATAATTTTTACGGGTTCGTTTGACCACTTAAAATCACGTTTTCGGGTTTTCTCAAAAAACGCACGCTAAAGCTCTATTAGCGTTTTAATACATTATTTGGGTCCATTTTCTTCGGGAGTTGTTCCCATATATTATTTTGGTCTTATTAAGCCCTAGGAATCCACATAATACACTAACCGAGGTCTCATACCTCCTATGGTTATTTAACGCTTATTTAGCGTTTTTCGTTTTTTAAGCGTTTCTTTTGGATTTATTTTCCTTACCAAAATTACTTAGGCACTATTAGGCCCTTAAATACGATATTAAAATAATTTAATCACCATATTTAAGTTCGGAGTATTTCAATCTACCCCCCTTAAAGAACTTTGCCCTCAAAGTTGGTGAATCTAATATTATTGCTCGTATAAATACTCTATGCTAAGGTTATGACCTCTACATATAACTTGTCAAACCCCCAGTGTCTGACTTGATGTATACTACACATCCAAACAGCATGTCACTGCATGCATAGCAATCAAAAATCCGTTACAAGCTCTCCATGGGGTCCGTCCGCAGATAAATGAGGTACCATCCTCTCCCATGTCAAGCGATCCCTCAGGTACCGGTCACATTTGAACACTTACGCTTTCTGGTTCACGGCTGTCATGACTTGAGCACTTACACTTTCTGGCTCTACGGTCCTTTGGTTCAGATCAAATTCATTTGCACATATAGAGATCCTCAGGCACTTACTCATACTTACTTACTCATACTTACTCGGGACTACGCTGCCCCTGTGCCCTTGGAAAAATACAAAACACACACTGTCACCGCAACCAACCGGCCACTTAGGACCGCCGCACGAACGGTGTAGTGGTTTCAAAACTAATCAACACTTCCACTGACTCAAAACTAGCTTCACCTCCATGGTTTCAACCGGATACTCGTGCCTAGTCATGGAAGATCCACTAGCGCCCGTGGGAGCGGTTTCAAAACCGATCCTCATTCTCAAGTTTGAAGAAAACATTGTACCAAACTAGTTTTGGAAATTCATTTTGAAAACTTGCATACATCTCCCAAATTCCATTTATGATGATTATACCTATTACTAGTGTTATTGCTGTGACCACTTACGGGAAGCTTCCAGAGTCCTTCAACCCCAATGTGATCAGCATTGGTGTTGAATTATCCTTCCACCCCAATTGTGTCCGGTTTCCCTTGATCGCTAGCAAATCAAGTTCCACCTCCCACCTCCATTCAAACAGACAGCTCGTCAAACATTATTTCGTTTTCTATCTTTTTAATCTTGCTACTCATAATCACACACATACATTTTCCAATTTCTAGGATTCACTTACTTACTCACTAATCATCTCGTCAATTATCACTACATCTTCTCCAACTACTATACTTAGGAAATTCATGGGTATGATATCCCATTAATTTACTATACTCTAATTTATACTCATAAAATACATCGGTTTTATACCGATTTATACTCATTACATACATCGGTTCCATATCGATTTATACTCCTCAAGTCTCCCATACATACTCATTCCTCATACTATTACCAATCGGGTCCTCATTCCCCTGGAGTTCCTCTACTCCTTTCCTATTCTTATTTCTCAAATAACCACAATTACATGATTAGTGAATACAAATGTTTATGTAACATAAGTATCAATCATCAAAATAAATTCTTTTGCGTTATGCGCATTGTAGTTTACGCCCTTATAACGTAAAACATACATTTCGCGGTTTTCGCTCTACCCCACTTAAAAGGGATTACGCCCACTTAATCTATCATGTGTCAATGTTGAACATTGGTCGAAGGCATTCAGCCATCATGGAGTGGTTCAGCTTCCATGTGGTCTATTATACAATGTTCCTTGATCAATGGGTCTTAACCGTATTACCGGTTAGTCCCAGCATCAAGAATTTTCATCGAAGTTTATTTAACTCTTAACCGGGTTCGGTTCTAGCCTAAATGGCTTCCAGGCATTGATGATTAACCTTTTATTCACTAGGTGTATTTCACTTAAAATTCTGGGCCCACTAGCTTCTGCTGCGTGACCCTGATAACTTGGGTTTGTTCGCCCTTCTCGTTATCCTTAATGTGCTACACCTCACCTTTTTATCCCTTTTATTGTGGGAGTAAGGTTCATTCAATCAAGCGTGGTATTTCTTACCATACGCGAACTTAATGAGTTCTAGATTTATAACCGGCTCTCCGACAATCTATATGTATAATGTTGTGTTTTATAGTGATCATTCACTTGGTCCTCCGACTTATTATCGTGTGAGGTTAAGCCACTACTTAGTTGTAATGCTTCCTCTGTTATCAGTGGATTCTGAATTATGCCAGTTTCTCTGGTTCAGTACAAGTGTTCTTTACTTGTGTGACCTTGCATTTTCTATGCGTCGGTCCTTGTGACTTTCTTAAGTCTCCTTTCACCTTTGTTCCAATGGAATTCACATCTTGTGATTGTTGGTGTTTCACACTCTTCGTTCTTCTTTGGCCTTAGGCCGCACGGTTTGTTTCTAAGCTTTTGCTTAGCTGGCTTATGCCAAGTTCGTTGGTGAAAGGAAGGATTTACCACGATTTACATTTCCCATATTCCTAGCTATCCCACCAGATCATTAACTGCACAAGTGCAATACCAAAACACTCAGTCCAACAGAGTGCAGAGGCGTAAACTCTTGGCAGTAACTCTCTTATGAGATCACAATAGGAATGGTCGTTACTCCTTCAGGTGGTGCTTCATCATTTGGTGCAGACTCCTGGCTTGTTGCCCGGTCTGTCTACCCTCTTGTATTAACAACTCCATAGCATCGGGTGATTATTCGCATACGTTGGTCGCCTGCTGCGCACCATGTTCTTACGGATTCTATAGTATTGGTTTACATGGCATCCGCTGTTGCTAGCTTCAGCTCATGCATTTCCACTATTTATTTCACGGTTCGATGTTTATACGTCTGAGCTGCTCGAGCGTCATTTACTTATACTTTACATTCCCACATAGCGTGTTCCTCCTGAACCGTTTACTCCCTGGGTTGTCAATAATTGCTGTTGACGCTTATCTTACATTGTTTGACAGTATTTGTCAGCTCAAGCTTCACCACGTTAGTAGTTCTGAAAGGGATGTATTTTCAGACATTTGTTGACGGTATCCCCTTCTTGGGATCTATGTGTTCACCGCTTTCGCGGTCTCACATTTATGAGGGATATCCTTGCTCGTTGGTTATTAACCTTTTATTGGTGTCGTCCTTGACCACTTTCCATATGGTTTACAATGGGTTTTGCAACCGTGGGGTTGTGTATGGTAATAGTGTCATGGCATACTAGCCATATTGCCTAGAGCTCTGCTCATCATAGGCTGTTCCCAAGTGGTTACCTCTCCGTAAGCCATCACTGGGTTTGGAGGTGATACTGGGCTCCATGATAAGATCGTCGCATCACGCTTCCGTTTGTTGGAGACCCTTTAAGTATCTTGGTATTGATCGGTACCATTTATTAATTTAGGGTATCCTCTGTCAAGTAGGATCCCTTCGGTGTCTAACCGAGTGTTCATTTCAATTGTGGTGTTCTTATCACGACATTTTGTCTAACTGCGTTGACTTGATACCCTTTATGGATTGCTCCTGGGTATTATTGATTATACAGTAGCACCTGGCTGACATTTATGAGTATGTCCAGTTTGTTATCCTACCTTGCGGTTCTGGATCTGAGTTATCCGTTGAGGGTTATAAAGTCTCCCGTTCTTAGGGCAGACCATTGTTACTTCTCTTATATTTTTAAACCGGTTGGTATTTCCTTTAGTGGTGAATGGTATCCTCCGGTACCTTATATGATCACCCTGTGTGTCTATGGTAGTTGTCTTGGGAATTCTGCCCCGTTCATCAAACACTGATGTGTTAATGTTAGGCATTTGCCTTACAGTGTTTAGACTGGGTATTCCTTCTAGTTATTGTGCTTTACTTCAATATATTCAAGACATATCCAATGTCTTTATTTAGTTGTTAGTGCTTCACGCACCTTTAACTCTTAATCATCCTCCTAGAGTGAGTTCTTGACTCTTTAGCTTGTAAGCTTATCTGAGTTCCCTTTGCTCGTTTGAGGTATCCAAGTGTTCTGTTTTGAATTTACTTATGGTCCATAGAACGGAGTTGACTACTTCCCATGTTTCGTACACTACATCTATACATACGTGGGGTACCTTATTGGCACGTTACCACTTACCTGACTATTTGTCAGGCCCGCAAGCTCCTTCGGAGTGCGGTCGTCCCACATCCCGTATTTGGGTACACTCGTAGTGCTCGTCCCACGCCTAGGTGAAGTATTCTATTGTCAACTCCTCTTGTATCACTCTATGATACTCACCGTAATTCCGTCGGTTTGGTTTTAAAAATCCGAGGTTTAAAAGAAGGGTTTGTGGTTTTGAAAGAAAAATTTTGGGTTTGAAATAACAGTTCGGTGTGAAAAGAAATTCTTCATGGCATTTCCATGTCTGAGGTCTTGACCAAGTCTAGCTTCTCGCTGACTGGTATGTTCTTAATACAATGGTCGGGCCGTTAGGCCTTTCCAAGGTTTCGTTATTTAATCCTTAGGATTGGTAATCCTGTATTTGCTCATTCGTCATAGCGGTACTTTAGCAAGTATTTGCGGGTTGTTAAAAGTCTTCCAACCGTCTTGTAGTTGTTGCACTTGCCTGGGCAAGTGCGCGGGTAGAATGTTTTTCGGTTAACGTATACCGGTTACGGTATCGTTTCCATCCATATTTTGTGGTCTCATTAGATCTTCCTTTGATCTTTTGACCTTGGTGATCGATCTCTTGAGTCGTTTCTCGGTGTTCTTGACATGGTTGTCGTCAATCCGGGTGTTTCACACCTTCACTGTGGTTAACGAGACTTGATTTATCCTTAGGAACCACGTAGTAGTCCTACAGGTGTATGTTTTATGAATACTTTCATAGTTATCTGAACCATGTTGTTCAGTTATTATAGCCTCTTGGCGTGTAGGTTTGGTATTAATCCAACCTCGACTAATTCCTTAGTCGGTTTGTACACCATCATTGGTATTATCGAACATTACAGTCTGTAGACTCTCTTGTCTTGGATTTGTTATTCTATCTTCCTCGCTTCATCGCGCGGTTGTGCTCCTCTTCTTGCTGGCTACTCATGGTTCTCGCGACTGCAGAGCACGTCGCCCCATGGTGCCATAAATTCCATTATCCTGTGTTTAGGATCTTCGGTCTACGATCATTAAATGCGGTTGTTGTTGTTCCAAAGGGAACCGTCGCCGGGATTTCCGGTTCTCGGAATCTATAGTATGACAGGTTCCTTTTCTAATAAGGTTTATTTTTTTGCAACTGCCAGATCGGGTCTTACCCGAGTGTGAGAGGTCTTTCCATCTCTCTGGCGTTCTTCTCCCAACTTAATACCGTGGGTTGCGGAGGGCGGGTATGGTTGTTGTAGGTTTCCGGTTCAGGCGGAAGTTCCTATCTAGCGTACCTCACACGCTAACACTCAACCCTTAGCCCTAAGTCTCTAATTCCTAACTCGGTACTTTCCTAAACTCGATATTTTATCCATCAGAGTGAAACTTCACTCTAATACCACTTGTTGTAACACCCCTACCGCTAATGTCGTCATTACTATACAAATACTTACCTTCGCAGCGGATAATACATACACAGCGGCGGGTGTACAATGCCGCTAGCCACCCACGTGACTAACAAGGCCGACTACACTACTACATACTATCGGTCTGATGAATTGACATACCGAGTGTTCTACACAATACCTTTCTTTCCTTGCATACTCAACCATAATTCAAATACAACTCCAATACAATACTATACCGAGTCTACTACTATCCTTAGATTACCGATACAGTTTGGACTTCCAAATTCGCATTACAATACAAATACAAATCCTATAATTCGACTACCCATGCTTACATAGCAGCCCCGTCCTACACTCTCGAACGGCGGTCAGCTTCAAATACCTGTAAAATAAAAACGTCGCCCCTAGGGGCTCAGCAAAATTGCTGCATATGAAATTCGCATATACCGCGTGCTAACCGCGGTACGCCGACTACTTTGGGTCGGATATACATGGAGTTCATTTTACATGCATACATACATGCTATTACTACTCAATACAAGCGACAATATTACTTACTTACACAAGGTTCGTTACCTACCAAGGAAGACAAGTTGTCAGTCAACCGTTCATTTATTTATTCATTCACAAAGTTTCCACCAAGCTTGATCTTACTTACTCGTTGTTTTACTCACATTGCGCTCACTACCTTACTCATTATTTACTCATGCTCTACTCCGTACTCACTACTACTATTACTTACTCTTACTCAGTACTCATCGCTTGCTCTCGCATACTCCGTACCCATACTCTTCTCCTTACTCGTACTTACTCATTGCTCGATACTCATTACATACTCATACTTACTCATTACTCAATACTCATTACTTACTCATACTTACGCATTACTCAATAATTTTGGCCTCTGGGCGGAGTCATACTCCTAGCTCCTCAAATATACAAATGTCCGTTTTTACCGGATCACTCAAATTCCCAACACTCCTCTCTTGGAGTATCTTACAATCTCATGGATTAGCCTAGAAGTATCTCTCTCGATAACCTCCACTAGCTTAGGGAATTACCACCATCTAGTATTCTCAGATTTAAGGGTTTCCCCAACGTATCGAATACTCTCATGTTCGGGACATTACTTACATCAGTCGGGTCCTCTCATAGTGGGTCGACTAGTTGCTAAGGTGTTTGAAGATCCCTCGTCATTCTTTACCACTCTCATGGTTCATGACTTGCGCCAACCTTAATTCCTCTAATAGGGTTTATTTATATACTTCCACTACTTATTGTTTGTGGATTGTTCATTTCGGTTCTCCTACCGTTATCAGGAGGTTACAAGTCCCGAGCACTTTCTCACATTCTAGTGAGTTCATTGGTTTGCGTTAACGTTTCTTGATTCGTTAGTTTTAGTGTGTTTCTACATTTCCGCTAATTCACAACAGGACTCTTACTATGAGTCACTAACAACAAGACTCATCTATGAGTCAGTCTACACACTAAGTTAAGCCACACAATCAATCAAGAAGGGTTAGCTAATGCAACATACAGCAAGACATACAATGAAAGGTAATAAACCATTTTCATGCTTTAGTCTTGATTAGCCGGCATACAGCACACAAATCAACGTAACTCGGTTAGTGAAATACCCCGTATTTAAAAATAGTGATTAATTAGGCTAATAAGTAATTTAGAGGCTTAATTAAGAATAAATAATTATTAGGGAACAAATTCCGAAGAAAACGGATCCTTAAAATGGATTAAAACCACTAACGAACCTTAAAGCGCGTTTTTCGAGGTAACCGGGAAAACGTGTCTTTAAGCGGGTCAAATAGACTCGTAACAATTTTGGTCAACTAAATAATCATTAATAAATATTAATGAAGCTTTAGGACCAATAAAATCAATAAAACGAGAGATTAGTAAAAAAAAACTGTCAAAAACGGGAAGTTGTGGGGTAGAAGTATAAATAACCAAGAGTTATGTGTCCACTTTTAAAATAAAAAGTGCAATGTGTGTGTGTGTGTGGTGTGCCAGCCGGCCCCCCCTCTCTATTTCACTCTCTCACACACTCCTCACTATTTACAAACAAACAAAACAATTAAAACTCTCACTCTCACTTTTCTCTCTCTCCTCCTCTCATTCTATTCTCTCACGTGGAAGCAGCCCCCTCCACTCTCTCTTTTCCTTCTTCTTCCCCAAGCCATGCGATTTCCATGGTGAACAAGAAAGACAACACAAAACCACCACTTCTCTCCCTTGTAACTCCCTCCATACTTCTCCAAAAATTATAAAAACACCACCATTGTGTTCCTCTCTCCGAGAGCTACACTTTCATCTTTCCGAAATCCAAAAACAAGCATTTTCGATTTTGAGGGTATATCCCATTTGAAGTTTCAGCACCACCATTAGAGCCACCTTGGTCTCCTTGTTCTTTTGAGGTAAAGATCTCTTTAAAACTCCATCTTTTTCTAGCTTAAAAAGGCAAAACGAATTTGGTGACTAAACCCTTGTTTGGTCTCTCTTGCTCCAGCCGATTTTGGCATTGTGGTGTGTGAGAAATCTTGTTCTTGAGCTAACCCAAACAACTCTTGAGCTCTTGGAAGGTAATAAGTTTTCTAAACCCTAAGACCTAGATTAAAACTTGATTAATGGTTAGGGTTAGTATTTAGCATTGAATGGTGTATTGAAATATGTTTGTGTATGGGTTGTAGTGTTAGATTTGTTGAGTTTGCAAACCGAAAGAGAGAAGAAGGAAGAAGAGAAAGAAACCTAGAAGGGAAAACAAGGTGAGAACTCTCATTGTGTAGTCTTGTATTTGTGTATGTAACAGATTTTCTAGAATGAAAATTGGTATTATAAAATAGTAATGTATTAGTAGTATAATGGGTAAGAGAAACTAAGCATTTTGAAACCTTTGAAACATTGTAAAAACTTGTTAAACAGATTGGGAATGAGAAGTAATGTGCAGGAAATTTTGTGTGTTTTTGATATGGTATTGTGAATGGGTTTATATTTTGGTTATTGTAACAGGTGAATGTTGAAATGTGAACTAGAATGTGGTGAGTGTATAAAAATACAAGGGAGACTATGGCAAAATTTCCTAGGATTAGAACACTTAGAGAATTTAAACTAGGTGACTAATGTGTGTTGTAACAGATTTTGATTTGGATAGTAAAGGGTAAGTTGAGAGAGATAGCTAATGTATTCTAATGCATAGAGTGTGTAGAATGACATTAGAAGAGGGAGATGTAGAGGAGAGAGTGTAGTGTTAAAATCTGTAGCATAATGTAACTAGAGAAACTAATTGAGTGTTGAGTGAAACTTGGAAAATTATGTGAGTGAATGAGTGTAGAATTGTGTAAGGAGTTAATGGATGAACTAGGTGTATTAGGAGGTTAATTAGTGTTATAACATGTGGGAATGTGTAGGAACAATGGGGAAGTAATGGGTAAAAGAGAGGATTGAAAACAGAAATTAAAATGCAAATACTGGGCTGGACCGGACTTGCGACCGGACTTGCAAGTCCGGTCGTGCCCAGATTTACAAAGACGGGAAAGCTACTGGAATCGACCGGACTTGCGACCGGACATGCAAGTCCGGTCGGGCAGAAAATTTTCCCGTCAGAAAGCTACTGGAATCGACCGGACTTGCGACCGGACATGCAAGTCCGGTCGAGTAGAAAATTTTCCCCTCGGTATGCTACTGGAATCGACCGGACTTGCGACCGGACATGCAAGTCCGGTCGAGCAGAAAAATTTCCCGGCAGAATGTTACTGGAAGCGACCGGACTTGCGACCGGACATGCAAGTCCGGTCGGACCAAAAATTTTCCCGAAGAAACCTACTGGAATGGACCGGACTTGCCCAAGGTCGGTCGCAAGTCCGGTCCTGACAAAAAAAAAAAAAAAAAATTATTTTAATTTAAATAATTGTATATATATGTATATGTATACCCATACATATATGTATGTATGTGTGTAAGCATGCAAACCTTAAGTAAGAAGATAGGAAACTTAAGTAAAGGGAATAAGTAAGTAAAGTATAAGTGTAAGAAATGTAAGGACAGTAAGTAGGTTAATTTGATAGTTAAATTAATCATTCAATTGTATGTAATAGGACTTGATTTGTGACACCGAAGGACGTTTGGAATACGTACAACGGTGAACGGTATGAATTCCTCATGCCCCGAATGCTATCATGGCTACTCTGATTTGTGTGTTGTGTGCTAATTGATCACCAATAAAGATAAATGCACGAATCGGAGTTAATATGCTTACTTGTGATATGTAGTGTTGTATGATGTATATTTTCTTAAATCTTAGTTTGTATAATTCATGAAATGTATGGATGATATGAATGTGTATGTATGTATTGTATGTGACCGATATGTTTATGATGGACTTCTAACTTGTTCCTAACAAGCTAACTCCTAACTTAAATTAATTAAATTGGAATGAGTAGAAGTCCGATATAGTTTCGGCCACGCGTGAGGATGCGGAGTCACGAGAGGTTGGCTCCAATTCCTGACTCTTAAACTGGTCCGCGGCCCAAATCCCTTAAGTGGGTAGCATCCCGGATTAGTGAGTCAAGTAAATCCCGGATGTGGGACGGAGTAGTCCCCAAGGCCGGAGGTCCCGACGACTTGACTTGAGTATAAGTAAGTAAGTAAGAATGAGTAAGTAAAGTAAAAAGGAAGTAAGTAATTGTAAGTAAGAAGATAAGTAATGAGTAAAAGAGTAATATGCATTCCGATTAACCCGGATGCACAATTTGGCTAACCTTGTGAAGGTAAGTATTGTGAACTCTATTGTATTGTTGCCTTGAAGTGAATGATGTATTGTAATGTATGTTGTATGTAAAGCATGTATGTATGAGTAATGAACAAGCATGTTTAGCGGTCGCCAATTAGTCGGCGTACCCTTGCTAGCAATCGGTATATGCGGAGTTCATGCGCAGCGTAAGCTGACCCCCTCGGGGGACCATTTTTACTACACGCAGGTACTAGAGATTGATGAAGCTGCTGAAGACTTAGTTTATTTCTTGTCTTCTTTTGGTTATAAACATTGAATTGTGATGGGTGTACTAAGTAGTACATGGCTGTAACTTTTGATTAGCCGGTGTACCACGGGGTACACCTTTTTGGATTTATGAATGGAGTTGGTATAGATGAGTAGTCTTAGAAACTCATTCTTTTGGGAAGTGTGGTAAGGATGTAAGTAATACTTTAACTCTCGGTGATCCAGGAATGTAAGTAGGTTATGTATATTCAGTATGTTATATTAGTAGCTCGGTACGTTTGTTCATCAGACCGTGACTGTAAGTATTAGTAGCCTAGCTAGCCGTATGGGCGGTTAGCGGCATTGTTTCACCCGCCGTAGTAAGTATGTATTAATTCCGCTGCGAACTCGTAGGATTAATAGGACGATTAGACGGTAAGCATAGGATTAGGGTTGGGGTGTTACAAAAAGTGGTATCAGAGCGTAGTTACGCTCTGATGTCCTAAAGTACCGAGCATAGGAGATTACCGAGTTAGGATTTCAACCGTCTTAAGACGGATACTAGAAACCTAACTAGGAACTACCGTTGTTAACAACGGATACCCTTGACGTTCTTGGAACGATACCTTGTTTAAATTCCAAGACCTTTGAGTCATTCTTGCGGAGCCTAATGAACTGTTAAACATTCAGATGTCAGGAAGGCCGAGGCCGACCTAGAGGCGAAGCCTCAGATGGAACCGGCCGCAGACGATAGCTGAGATCGTCGCCGCCACGGTAGCACAGATGCTACCACAAGTTATACAAGCTGTACAACAATCTCAGCAGAACCAAACTCAAACGGGACCAACCCCTCCCCCTCCACCCAGAGAAGCTAACTGGGTAAAGCTGTAGCGGAACTCCGCCCTCCTTGCTTTAGGGGCGAGAGTGATCCGGCTAAGCTAGAAGCGTACATCTCCGAAATGGAGACCGCTTTTGAAACACTCGAAGCTCCTGCTGGAGTTCGAGTCAGAGTAGCCGCCTACTACTTGAAGGATGCGGCCATGGATTGGTGGAAATTGGTGAAGCACGAGCATGTAAGCGACCCCACCTTCGATTGGGATTCCTTCGCATCTCTCCTCCGATCCAAGTACTACCCAGGGCATGTCAAAACAAGAAGAGGCTTGAACTTGACGCCTTAAAGATGACAGACAAGATGTCTGTGGATGAGTACTACCGCACCTTCACCTCCATCCTCCGTCTCCTCCCCGATCTTGGATACACCGGCCAGGTGTTGGTCGATCGCTTCTATGGCGGTCTGAGCCATCGCCTTCGGTACGGTATGGGCTATACCAGATTTACCTCCCTTCAGGTAAATATCGGTTGACCCTTAGTATCATGTCAATTCCTTAAATTCCTTGAATTCCTTGAATCTTTTCCTTATTCTTTCTTAAATATCATCCCGGCTAATACCTGAAATTCAGGAGTGTTATCACGCGGCCTCGCGTTGAGATCACTTGCCAGTGAGGGATGAGGAAACCGCGCTGAAGCGCAAGGCTAACAACAAAAACACCAGCACCGAGGAGCAGAACCAGGGTAAAAGCTGGAAGAAGAAGAAAGGGAACTTCTTTTCTCAGAAGAAGTCCCCAAGTGAGAGCAGTGCCCATGCTGAGCAGGGCAAACCAGCTGAGATCCTTCAGCTTGGTTATTCTGCACCGGTGGCAGCTAAGCCACTGAGATCACACCCTCCTAAGGGTAAATTCTACTTCCAATTTGTATTCGTATAAGTATCATTTCTAGTATACCCACGCACACATGTGCTAACCCTCTAACCTCAGGTTCTAGCTCCGGAGCCGCCAAAACCTTCTCCGACGGCCGCACCTATGTGTGCAGGAAGTGCAACCAGGACCATCCTGGTAAGGATTGCTACGGGAGGGAGATCAAGTGTTACAACTGTCAGAAGTTGGGGCACACTGCTAATCGATGCCCGGAGAATGGGAAGCCCAAAGGAAATTTCCAGAACTATAAGCAGCGAGAGGGCAAGGAGGTGGCATCTCGATGCACCGGCCCAGCAGGCACCTCAGGGACAGGGATCCCGGGGCCCTCAGAGGGCGCACCTCAGAGGCAGCCTGTTCTGCATGTGATTGACCGCGATGGGCCCGGTTCGAAATCCGGCCAAGGTAATCACCTAAACCTTTAATCCTTGAGATAGCATGCCTAGTAGTGAAGCAATTGTATGATTGAATGCATGAGTAAATGAATGAATTGAAGTGTGTACTGAGCATGAAATGAAGTAGTTGAAACTAGTACTCACCGTAGATGAATTTGTAACCATAGGAAACTTTAGTATCTGTTACCCAATACCGGTAACCTTGAATCAAGAGAGATCGACATCACCAACACGACTACACCAACAACAGTGTCAGGTCATCCGCCCAGGTATGATCTTATTAAGGGGATACCTGACACCCGAAGCGCAAATCTCAATTATTCGACGATGCAACGAGCTAGGAACGGGTCAAGGTGGATTTTACACACCCGAATTCCCCGGTGGAGCGAAGATGAAGCTGAAATGATGTGCTTGGGAAAGGACTGGAATCCTTATACCAAGACATACCAGGAGACACACACAGACGGAGCGACGCCACCGACAATACCACCAGAGTTTCAGACCCTCATCACTCAAGCAGTTGAACTTGCACAACAATGTGAACTGAAAATCCCCGCACTTGAAGCGGACCTTTGTATCGTCAACTTCTATGAAAAAGAAGGACGACTTGGGTTACACCAAGACAAGGACGAGACAGCGGAATCTCTTGAACAAGGAGTGCCCGTAGTGTCTTGGTCCATTGGTGATGACGCCATATTCCTGTATAGCGAGCAGAAGCGTGTGGACCTCGCAGAGAAATTGGTATTGAGATCAGGAGATGTCCTCATCATGGGTGGAAACTCACGGATGCTGTATCACGGGATCAACAAGATCAAGTTGAATACGGCACCGCCGGCAATAATCAATGCCACACACATGAAACCAGGACGCCTGAACCTTACCTTTAGAAAATATTAAATTCCTAGTATCATGTAATCTATTAGTAACGTGTATTAGAGACACGATGTATGATGGTTGGTTTATCAATAAAGAGCAGTGTTGATTTAATTCCACTTGTGTCCACCATCAATACTTATCCAATTGTGAATCCAATAGGTTGTGGACTCGGTACCGAAGGTAACCTGAGCATCCTCACCGAAGCACAAGCCGGCAGAAGCGGCACCATTCTAACGGGAACCTTCCCAGTAAATGGCATTGATGCCAATGTGCTATTCGACTCCGGCGCCTCTCACACCTTCGTATCACCATCCTTTGTGAAGAGGTTGAAGCTAGATGCGGATGAGATACCGAATTTCATGGTTACTCTCCCATCGAAGGAGCGAGTAAAGTGTACCAAATACTACCAATCAGCCACCATCGAAATTAAAAAGGAGGCGTTTCCCATTTCCTTCATCGAATTCAATGGATTGGGATTCGACCTTATCATTGGAATGAATTGGTTGGAGCGGCACAAGGGTAGAATCCTCTGCGCCGAGCATCGACTGCTGCTCAAGAGTCCTTCTGGGGTTACTGTATCTTACCGCCAGAGACCGAGAGAGCCTTCGACCACCCTTATATCTGCTATGGCTATGTACCGGGAGCTCAGAAAGGGCCATGAAGTGTATCTGTGTCACGTACAAGACCTGGAGAGAGATCCAGAGTTCAGTGATGAAGTACCGGTTGTATCTGAGTATCCTGATGTATTCCCTAAGGAGCTACCCGGCATGCCACCACCGAGAGCAGTTGAATTTGAGATTGATCTATTGCCAGGTACCGGTCCCATTGCTAGGGCACCGTACCGCATGGCACCTGCTGAAATGACTGAACTGAAAGAACAATTGAGAGATCTTCTAGACAAAGGGTTTATACGCCCGAGCGTATCACCCTGGGGAGCACCGGTCCTCTTCGTGAAGAAGAAGGACGGTAGTCTCCGCCTTTGTATTGACTACCGCGAGCTGAATGCGGTCACAGTCAAAAACAAATACCCATTGCCACGCATCGACGACCTATTTGACCAGTTGAAAGGAGCATCGGTCTTTTCCAAGATTGACCTCCGTTCTGGGTATCATCAGATTGCAATCAAAGAGCAAGACATCGAGAAAACGGCATTCCGTACCAGATATGGCCACTACGAATTCACAGTGATGCCATTCGGTTTGTCAAATGCACCGGCAAAATTCATGGACCTCATGAATCGTTTATTCAGTGAGCAGTTGGACACTTCGGTTGTGGTCTTCATCGACGACATCCTTGTATATTCTAAGTCACCAGAGGAACATGAAATTCACTTGAGGAAAGTGCTAGAGACACTGCGCGAGAACCAGCTGTATGCGAAGTTCTCCAAATGCGAGTTTTGGCTTGATCAGGTATCATTCCTCGGACATGTCATCTCGAGCGCAGGTATCTCAGTTGACCCTTCTAAGATAGAAGCTGTACGATCATGGCCTAGACCTAAGACTGTTACCGACATTCGGAGCTTTCTTGGTCTAGCCGGTTACTACCGGAGATTCGTAAAGGACTTCTCAAAAGTCGCTAAGCCCATGACTACATTGATGAAAAAGGATGCACCGTTTGTATGGACAGACGAGTGCGAAGTATCATTTCAGAGCCTTAAGACTCATTGACCTCAGCGCCCATCCTTACTCTTCCAGAGGGCACAGAGGGATTTGAGGTATACTGTGATGCATCAGGCAAAGGAATGGGATGCGTACTCATGCAGCATGGCAAGGTTGTTGCTTATGCCTCCCGCCAGCTAAAGAAATATGAGGAGAATTACCCGACTCACGACTTAGAGTTAGGAGCCATTGTCTTCGCCTTGAAGATATGGCGACACTATCTCTATGGGGTAAGCATCACCATCTACTCCATCATAAGAGCTTACAGTATGTATTCACTCAGAAAGAACTCAACTTGAGACAGAGAAGATGGATGGAGTTTCTCTCAGACTACGACATCAATCTGCAGTATAAGGAAGGGAAGGCTAATGTGGTAGCCGACGCCCTGAGCCGTCGAGCACACTCGCTCCATTCGCTACTCGCTTCTTCTAGCTTGGTTGACGAGGTGCGAGATGCTCAGTTGAGCGACCCTTACCTAACCGAAATCAGACAAAAGATCGAAAATGGTACATTTGAAAAGAAAAAGTATGACTTCAAGTTACATGAAGATGGTTTGATTCGGTTGAATGGCAGGCTATGCGTCCCCCGAAGCAATGCAGAGCTAAGGGATCGCATCCTGCGAGAGTCACATAGTTCTACATTGTCAGTCCATCCGGGAGCCTCCAAGATGTACAAAGACATGAAGAGGTACTTCTGGTGGTCTGGAATGAAGTCAGATGTGACAGAATTTGTGCTAAGATGCTTAACATGTCAGAAGGTGAAATTTGAACATCGTAGACCGGGCGGAATGGTACAATCATGCCAATTCCAGTGGAAATTTCATGATATCTCCATGGATTTTGTTGTAGGACTCCCACCTGCTAGGGGAGGACTCAACATGATCTGGGTTGTAGTTGATCGCCTTACCAAGGTTGCCCGATTCATACCGATGAAGGACACCTGGAAGGTAGTAAAGCTAGCTGAGCTTTTTGATAAGGAGATTATCAGACACCACGGAGTCCCTAAGACCATAGTATCTGACCGCGACACCAGATTTCTTTCGAGATACTGGAGAGCTACAAGGGAAGCGTTGGGTACAGAATTGAAGTTGAGTACCGCCTTCCATCCTCAGACCGACGGTCAGACAGAAAGGACCATCCAGACACTGGAGGACATGCTTCGGGCATGTGCCTTGGACTTTCAGGGGAGTTGGTTAGATAAGCTTCATCTTATCGAGTTCTCGTATAATAATAGTTATCACGCCTCGATTAAGATGTCGCCTTTCCAAGCTCTATACGGTAGACCTTGCCGTACACCCTTGTGTTGGGATGAGTCAAGTGAAGCGGTCATAATAGGACCGGAATACCTTGAGCAAGTGCAAGCCGAAGTGCAACAAATAGAGCTAACATGAAGGCAGCCCAAGATAGACAGAAATCCTATGCGGATGTGAGACGACGCGACCTTGAGTTCGCCGTGGGCGACCAAGTGTTCTTGCGCGTTTCACCTATGAAGGGTGTCTTCCGTTTTGGTCAGAAGGGCAAGCTAAGCCCAAGTTTGTAGGGCCGTACACTATCACCGAAAGAGTTGGTTCAGTAGCCTACAGGTTAGCATTACCTGAGGACTTGGGACGTGTCCATGATGTATTTCATGTGTCACAACTCAAGAAGTATATGGCTGATCCTTCTCATGTCTTAGAGCCCGAGAGACTTTCCATTGAGCCAACATGAGATATGTGGAAACCCCAGTGAGAATCTTGGATAGGAAGACCAGAGACACTCGCCATAAGTCGATACGAATGGTGAAGGTCCTATGGTCTAACCACGATGTCGAAGAAGCGACATGGGAGTTGGAAGATGCCATGAAGGCTAAGTATCCACAGTTATTCATAGACTAGTAGTCTAGTATGTAATACGGGTACGGGTCGTACCCCTTTTAAGGGGGGTAGAGCCCTTTTGCTTTTGCATTGCTTCGGGGTAAGCATTGCATTTTGTATGGCACATGTAGTGCAAGTGAACTTGGTATGTATGTGTAATGTGTAGTGAATGATGTATATGTGCAAGGTGTGTGTAATGTGTATCGTGGATTGTAATGTGTATTGCGAATGGTAATGTGTATTGTGTATTGTGGTATGGTATGAATGGAATGATGCATTGTATGTGAATTGTGAATTGTGTATTGTACTGTGTACTTGAATTGTGTATGCTTGCAATGTGGAATGAAGTAAACACCTCATAGGTGTAGAAGACATTAGGACAATTGGTTTGCCTAATGAGTAGAATAATCAAACTATTAACCTTGAGCAACTTTGAGGGCAAAGTTTCTTAAGGGGGGTAGATTGAAATACCCCGTATTTAAAAATAGTGATTAATTAGGCTAATAAGTAATTTAGAGCTTAATTAAGAATAATAATTATTAGGGAACAAATCCGAAGAAAACGGATCCTTAAAATGGATTAAAACCACTAACGAACCTTAAAGCGCGTTTTTCGAGGTAACCGGGAAAACGTGTCTTTAAGCGGGTCAAATAGACTCGTAACAATTTTGGTCAACTAAATAATCATTAATAAATATTAATGAAGCTGTAGGACCAATAAAATCAATAAAACGAGAGATTCGTAAAAACTGCAAAAACGGGAAGTTGTGGGGTAGAAGTATAAATAACCAAGAGTTATGTGTCCACTTTTAAAATAAAAAGTGCAATGTGTGTGTGTGTGTGGTGTGCCAGCCGGCCCCCCCTCTCTATTTCACTCTCTCACACACTCCTCACTATTTACAAACAAACAAAAACAATTAAAACTCTCACTCTCACTTTTCTACTCTCTCTCCTCCTCTCATTCTATTCTCTCACGTGGAAGCAGCCCCCTCCACTCTCTCTTTTCCTTCTTCTTCCCCAAGCCATGCGATTTCCATGGTGAACAAGAAAGACAACACAAAACCACCACTTCTCTCCCTTGTAACTCCCTCCATACTTCTCCAAAAATTATAAAAACACCACCATTGTGTTCCTCTCTCCGAGAGCTACACTTTCATCTTTCCGAAATCCAAAAACAAGCATTTTCGATTTTGAGGGTATATCCCATTTGAAGTTTCAGCACCACCATTAGAGCCACCTTGGTCTCCTTGTTCTTTTGAGGTAAAGATCTCTTTAAAACTCCATCTTTTTCTAGCTTAAAAAGGCAAACGAATTTGGTGACTAAACCCTTGTTTGGTCTCTCTTGCTCCAGCCGATTTTGGCATTGTGGTGGTGTGAGAAATCTTGTTCTTGAGCTAACCCAAACAACTCTTGAGCTCTTGGAAGGTAATAAATTTTCTAAACCCTAAGACCTAGATTAAAACTTGATTAATGGTTAGGGTTAGTATTTAGCATTGAATGGTGTATTGAAATATGTTTGTGTATGGGTTGTAGTGTTAGATTTGTTGAGTTTGCAAACCGAAAGAGAGAAGAAGGAAGAAGAGAAAGAAATCTAGAAGGGAAAACAAGGTGAGAACTCTCATTGTGTGTAGTCTTGTATTTGTGTATGTAACAGATTTTCTAGAATGAAAATTGGTATTATAAAATAGTAATGTATTAGTAGTATAATGGGTAAGAGAAACTAAGCATTTTGAAACCTTTGAAACATTGTAAAAACTTGTTAAACAGATTGGGAAATGAGAAGTAATGTGCAGGAAATTTTGTAGTGTTTTTGATATCGGTATTGTGAATGGGAGTTTGTATATTTTTGGTTGTTGTAACAGGTGAAACAAGTGTTGAAATGTGAACTAGAATGTGTGGTGAGTGTATAAAAATACAAGGGAGACTATGGCAAAATTTGCCTAGGATTAGAACACTTAGAGAATTAAACTAGGTGACTAATGTGTGTTGTAACAGATTTTGATTTGGATAGTTAAAGGGTAAGTTGAGAGGGATAGCTAATGTATTCTAAATGCACTAGAGGTGTTAGAATTATCATTAGAAGAGGGAGATGTAGAGGAGAAGAGTGAGTGTTTAAAATCTGTAGCATAGTGTAACTAGAGAAGAAACTAGATTGAGTGTTGAGTGAAACTTGGAAAAATTATGTGAGTGAATGAGTGTAGAATTGTGTAGGGAGTTAATGGATGAACCAAGGTGTATTAGGAGGTGTAATTAGTGTTATAACATGTGGGAATGAGTGTAGGAACAATGGGAAGTAATGGGTAGAAGAGAGGATTGAAAACAGAAATTAAAATGCAAATACTGGGCTGGACCGGACTTGCGACCGGACTTGCAAGTCCGGTCGTGCCCAGATTTACAAAGACGGGAAAGCTACTGGAATCGACCGGACTTGCGACCGGACATGCAAGTCCGGTCGGGCAGAAAATTTTCCCGTCAGAAAGCTACTGGAATCGACCGGACTTGCGACCGGACATGCAAGTCCGGTCGAGTAGAAAATTTTCCCCTCGGTATGCTACTGGAATCGACCGGACTTGCGACCGGACATGCAAGTCCGGTCGAGCAGAAAAATTTCCCGGTAGAATGTTACTGGAAGCGACCGGACTTGCGACCGGACATGCAAGTCCGGTCGGACCAAAAATTCTCCCGAAGAAACCTACTGGAATGGACCGGACTTGCCCAAGGTCGGTCGCAAGTCCGGTCCTGGCAAAAAAAAAAAAAAAAAAAATTTATTTTAATTTAAATAATAATTGTATATATATATGTATATGTATACCCATACATATATGTGTATGTATATGTGTGTAAGCACGCAAACCTTAAGTAAGAAGATAGGAACTTAAGTAAAGGGAAGATAAGTAAGTAAAGTATAAGTGTAAGAAATGTAAGGCAGTAGCAAGTATGAGTTAATTAATGATAGTTAAATTAATCATTCAATTGTATGTACATAATAGGACTTGATTTGTGACACCGGAAGGAACGTTTGGAAGTACGTACAACGGTGAACGGTATGAATTCCTCATGCCCCGAATGCTATCATGGCTACTCTGATTTGTGTGTTGTGTGCTAATTGATCACCAATAAAGATAAATGCACGAATCGGAGTTCATATGCTTACTTGTGGATATGTAGTGTTGTATGATGTATATTTTCTTAAATCTTAGTTTGTATAATTCATGAAATGTATGGATGATATGAATGTGTGTATGTATGTTGGGATTGTATTGTGACCGAATATGTTTATGAATGGACTTCTAACTTATTCCTAACAAGCTAACTCCTAACCTAAATTGGCAATTAAATTGGAATGAGTAGAAGTCCGATATAGTTTCGGCCACGCGTGAGGATGCGGAGTCACGAGAGGTTGGCTCCAATTCCTGACTCTTAAACTGGTCCGCGGCCCAAATCCCTTAAGTGGGTAGCATCCCGGATTAGTGAGTCAAGTAAATCCCGGATGTGGGACGGAGTAGTCCCCAAGGCCGGAGGTCCCGACGACTTGACTTGAGTATAAGTAAGTAATAAGAGTAGTAAAGTAAAAAGGAAGTAAGTAATTGTAAGTAAGAAGAAGTAAGAAATGAGTAAAAGAGTAATATGCACTCCGATTAACCCGGATGCACAATTTGGCTAACCTTGTGAAGGTAAGTATTGTGAACTCTATTGTATTGTTGCCTTGAAGTGAATGATGTATTGTGATGCATGTATGATTGTATGTAAAGCATGTATGTATGAGTAATGAACAAGCATGTTTAGCGGTCGCCAATTAGTCGGCGTACCCTTGCTAGCAATCGGTATATGCGGAGTTCATGCGCAGCGTAAGCTGACCCCCTCGGGGGACCATTTTTACTACACGCAGGTACTAGAGATTGATGAAGCTGCTGAAGACTTAGTTCATTTCCTTGCCTTCTTTTTGGTTATAAACATTGAATTGTGATGGGTGTACTAAGTAGTACATGGCTGTAACTTTTGATTAGCCGGTGTACCACGGGGTACACCTTTTTGGATTCTGATGGAATGGAGTTGGTGTAGATGAGTAGTCTTAGAAACTCATTCTTTTGGGAAGTGTGGTAAAGGATGTAAAGTAATACTTTAACTCCTCGGTGATCCAGGAATGTAAGTAGGTTATGTTATATTCAGTATGCATTATATTAGTAGCTCGGTACGTTATGTTCATCAGACCGTGACTGTAAGTATTAGTAGCCTAGCTAGCCGTATGGGCGGTTAGCGGCATTGTTTCACCCGCCGTAGTAAGTATGTATTAATTCCGCTGCGAACTCGTAGGATTAATAGGACGATCAGACGGTAAGCATAGGATTAGTGGTTGGGGTGTTACAGTTAGCATACGGGGAATGAGAAAATCATACCTTACACCATGGTTTAACTTTACCGGGTCGCCTCACATTGCTCGGTTCATACTCGATCCACTGATAATGTTTCGAACATTATTATTAATACTATGCTCATTCGATACACAAATAATCACTACACCCGTACTTACCCTGTTGTCCCGTTATTCTTAGTTTTTCTCCTGTGTGCTTAACTTTCTTACCTTCATTATTCTAGCACTAATGCCTTAATTATACATATATATATATATATATATATATATGTCACTAGTAGAAAAAACACTTTATAACACGGTTATAATTGGTTTTACAACACGGTTTATGGGGGTGTTATAAGCTACAGTCGTATATAAATCTATATTTTATAACACGGTTATATAACCGTGTTATAAGACATTATACAACACGGTTCAGTTGGATAAAAACCGTGTTATAACCACATGCTAAAAGGCGGGAAAAACTGATTTTATAGTGAAACAGTATATGCTATCCTAAAACAATCCGATCCGATCCTCTATTCTATGTTACCTGGTTCGATCACAGAATTTCGCAAGAGTGGAGGGAGAGAGAGAGCCTTAGTTAGAGTCGAGTGTAAGTTTGATTGCCAAATGTAGCGTGTCTTATTTCATGGGGGTAGATCCCTATTTATAGTATTTTGGGCCTTGGTTC